>JARBWK010000011.1:17117247-17603781 GCA_030556195.1 Anolis apletophallus
GCGGGTTACAGCAGTAAAAACATACAATAAAACATACCATAAAAACAGTAAAACACAATACATAACCCAGATGTTACAAGGCTACGATTCCTTAATTCAGATGAGACGAGCCAGTTGAGTTTGAGTTGAATTTACCCAAACGCAAGCTTGAAGAGGGCCGTCTTACGTTCTCTTCGGAAAGGGAGGAGTTCCGAGACCATTCGGACATGGTCAGGGAGTGAATTCCAGAGTACTGGAGCCGCCGCAGAGAAAGCTCTCTGTCTTGTACTGGACAAGTGACAGGCGCGGGACGATGGTACCACCAGTAAATTCTGCTCTTCCGAGCGCAGCGATCTCGGGGGAACATACGGGGTAAGGCGGTCCCTCAGGTACACTGGCCCTAGACCGTGCAAGGCCTTAAAGGTTAAAACCAACACCTTGAAGACAATCTGGTACTCGATGGGAAGCCAGTGCAGTTGCCGGAGGATGGGAGTGATATGCTCCCTCACTGGTGCTCCCACCAGCAAGCGAGCCGCGGCATTCTGCACCAGCTTGAGTTTCCGGACTGTCACCAAGGGGAGGCCAGCGTAGAGGGCGTTACAGTAGTCTAGCCTCGAGATGACCGTCGCTTGGATCACCGTGGCCAGATCGTCCCTGGACAGGTAGGGGGCCAGTCGCCTGGCCTGCCGTAGGTGGAAGAACAACGTCCTGCTGACCACAGAGACCTGGGCCTCCATGGTCAGCAGGGAGTCCAACTTGACACCCAAGCTCCTAACCAAGGGTGACGGGCTAAGTGGCTCGCCATCCAGGGCAGGTAACCGGCACTCATCCAGCCCAGGGCGACCAGGCCACAAGATCTCCGTCTTCGACGGGTTCACCTTCAGCCGGCTGGCCCGCAGCCATCCAGTCACGGCTTCCAGGCATAGATGGAAACAATCGGGTACGGTATCCGGCCTGCCATCCATTCTCAGCAGAAGCTGGGTGTCATCAGCGTACTGATAACACTCCAGACCAAAGTCGCGAGCCAGCTGGGCCAGGGGGCGCATGTAGATGTTGAATAATAAGGGTGAGAGGATCAAGAATAGGGCTCCACAACCACCTACGGATCCACCGCCAAAACACCACATCTGGAAGACAATCATCCTCAGACTACGAGTAAAAAAAATCAAAGTGACGAACTGGCTGAAAACGGCAGAGGGAAACTTCTATGACACAGGCATCGAAAACTCATCCTACGGATGACAAAATGTATGGAACCGAATGGTGATTGTGTGGAAAAATAATGTAATACCTATGCTACAATCCATGTAAGTTGTATTAAAATATATTCCTAGGTTTTTTAAAAAATTGTAACCTTACTTTTTGGATAACTCTAGTAGAAACGGCAGTTGCTCCCTTGCTTGGGGAGACAGACGGAGGGATATTTAATCTAAACTATCCAAAGACTTGATAAAACCCAAAGGCAATAGATCTTGTCTGATCTTGGAAGCTAAATGGGGTCAGTGCTTGGATGAGAGACTGCCGATGAATACCAGGCCCTGTGGGCTGTGTTTCAGAGGAAGGATCTGACAAAACCATCTCTGAGGATTCCTTGGAAACCCAATAAAATTCCTGAGGTCAGCAGAAGTTGGCAGACAGCTGGGAGGCACCTGAGCACAAAGAGAGTGCCTTCCCTGGTTGCATTGCCTCAAAGGCAGGTGGGCCTGCCCTTCCTTCAGCTTGCTATATTATAGATCAGCGTTTCTCAACCTGGGGTTAGGGACCCCTGGGGGGGGGGGGAGGTCGTGAAGGAGTGTCAAAGGGGTCACCAAAGACCATCAGAAAACATAGTATTTTCTGTTGGTCACGGGGTTCTGTGTGGGAAGTTTGGCCTAATTCTATTGTTGGTGGGGTTCAAGGGGCTCTGATTGTACTATAAATCCCAGCAATTACAACTCCCAAATGTCAAGTCTATTTTCCCCCAAACTCCACCAGTGTTCACATTTGGGCATATTGTGTATTCGTGCCAGGTTTGGTCCGGATCCATCATTTCTTGAAACTCCAAAGAGGGAGGGAAGAGCAGGTGTGCTCAGTGCATAGCAATGTGGTGCGCATGTGCAGGCAAGGGAGAGCGTGTAATGCTAGGGGGAGATTCATGCCAGCATGGAAGTTCTCTGTGGGAAGTTTGGCTCAATTATATTATTGGTGGGGTTCAGAATGCTCTTTGATTGTAGGTGAACTATAAATCTCAGCAACTATTATCCCACCCCGAGTATTCACATTTTAACATTTTATATATGTGCTTGCAGCCCGCCCTGTCTTTGTGATTTTAGATACCTAGTTGTATATTGTTTTTATTTATATGTACCGTATGTATCTTTTTATTGTGTTCATTGCTGGTGTTTTGGTTTTTATTATATTGTAATTTGTTGTTTGGGCTTGGCCTTGTGTGAGCCGCCCCGAGTCCCCATTGGGGAGATGGGGCGGGGCATAAATAAAGTTTATTATTATTACGACTACAACTCCCAAATGTCAAGGTCTATTGTCCCCAAATTCCACCAGTGTTCACATTTGGGTATATTAAGTATTGATGCCAAGTTTGGTCCAGATCCATCATTGCTTGAGTGCACAGTGCTCTGGATGGAGGTGAACTACAACTCCAAAACTCAAGGTCAATGCTCCTCAAACCCTGCCGGTATTTTGTGTTGGTCGTGGGTGTTCTGTGTGCCAAGTTTGGTTCAATTCCATTGTTGGTGGAGTTCAGAATGCTCTTTGAGTGTAGGTGAACTATAAATCCCAGCAACTACCACTCCCATATGTCAAGATCTAGTTTCCTCAAACTCCACCAGTATTCACATTTTGGCATATTGAGGATTCATGCCAAGTTTGGTCCAGATCCATCATTGTTTCAGTTCACAGTGCTCTCTGGATGGAGGTGAACTACAACTCCAAAACTCAAGGTCAATGCTCCTCAAACCCTGCCGGTATTTTGTGTTGGTCGTGGGTGTTCTGTGTGCCAAGTTAGGTTCAATTCCATTGTTGGTGGAGTTCAGAATGCTCTTTGAGTGTAGGTGAACTATAAATCACAGCAACTACCACTCCCATATGTCAAGATCTATTTTCCTCAAACTCCACCAGTATTCACGTTTTGGCATATTGAGGATTCATGCCAAGTTTGGTCCAGATCCATCATTGTTTCAGTTCACAGTGCTCTCTGGATGGAGGTGAACTACAACTCCAAAACTCAAGGTCCATGCTCCTCAAACCCTTCCGGTATTTTCTGTTGGTCGTGGGTGTTCTGTGTGCCAAGTTTGGTTCAATTCCAATGTTGGTGGAGTACAGAATGCTCTTTGGTTGTAGGTGAACTATAAATCCCAGCAACTACAACTCCCAAACGTAAAGGTCTATTTTCCCCAAACTCCAAAACTCAAGGCCAATGCTCACCAAACTCTTCCAGTATTTTCTGTTGATGATGGGAGTTCTGTGTGCTGAGATGGCTTCAATTCCATTGTTGGTGGAGTCCAGAATGCTTCTTGGTTGTAGGTGAACTATAAATCCCAAATGACAAAATCAATGCCCCCCAACCCCACCAGTATTCAAATGTGGGCGTATCAGGTATTTCTGCCAAATTTGATCCAGTGAATGAAAGTAGTACATCCTGCATATCAGATATTTACGTTACGATTCCGAACAGTAGCAAAATTACCATTACGAAGTAGCAACAAAAATAATGTTATGGTTGGGGGTCACCGCAACATGAGGAACTGTATCAAGGGGTTGCAGCATTAGGAAGGTTGAGAAATACTGTTCTAGATCGAGAGAAAGAAACGTCTGACTCTCCAAGTTTCCGTGGGTGGCAGTGACAGCAGGAGCCCTTCTGTTTTTCCCTCTGCTGCCTGCTGATTAAATGTGATATTTGGGGGTGGCTGAGAGAAGAGATGGCCTTTCAGGGAAGTCGGAGGAAAGGCTGGGTATCCTACTGGGCAAGGAGGCACGTGGGCCAATTCTGGGCCATGTGAATGCAATCACGATGCCAGTTTCTCCACCGCAACAAGGTAGGAGGGCATCTGTGATCTGAAACCCGGTGGCCCAGAAAGTCTGGATTGGTATTCAGTATTTCTACTGAATACCAACATGGCAGTGTTGTGGGTCTCTTTCTGGTTCTCCACCTCTTCCTCCCCCAATAGGATGCTGATAATGGTCAACATCCGGGAAGGTGAACATGCGCAGATCACTGTCTCTCCAGGAGATCCCTCTTAGGGATTGATAATGGCCAGGAATTGCTTCGCAGCCTCTTTTCCCCACTCTCCCTTCCACTTTCTTTTGCAAAGCTAAATGATATAGAGAGAGGGAGAGAGGATGAAGGCAGATACAAAGCTGTTAAGGTAATGGTCAAATCTGAGAAGTGATGTCAGAGATAGAGAGGCAGGTCTCTTTGAGGTTTGTTTACCCCTGGGTTTATGATGCCAAATCCATAGGAAGGGGATAAGATCCATCCACTGTGTTGTTGAAGGCTTTCATGGCCGGAATCACTGGGTTGTTTGTGGGTTTTCTGGACTGTTTCCATGTTCCCAGAAGCATTCACTCCTGACATTTCGCCCACATCTGTGGCAGGCATCCTCAGAGGTAGAGGGGTCTGTTGGAAACTAGACAAGGGAGGTTAATATATCTCTTTATATATCCTTTCACTGGGTTGTTGTAGGTTTTTATTTATTTATTCCTTTACCGTATTTATATTCCGCCCTTCCCATCTCGCAGGGGACCCAGGGCAGATTACAATGTACATATACATGGCAAACATTCAATGCCACAGACATACAACACATATAGACAGAGCCTATTTAACATTCCAGCTTCTGGCCACCAGGGGAACTGTCGCTTCACCATCCATCTGCGACACTGATGTTTTGCTGGAGATTTTTTATGGCCTTGTAAATTAGTTAAATTAGCCTCCCCACACATAGGTGGTACCTAATTGTCCTACTTGACAGATGCAACTGCCTTTTGGGTTGAAAAGGTTGACAACAAGCTACACAATTGGTCAGAAGCTCACTCCGACCTGGGCTGTCTTCGAACTCATGACCTTTTGGTCAGTAGTGATCTTAATGCAGCTGACACCCAGCCAGCTGTGCCACAGTCCCGATGTGGCCCAAAAGACAGTTGCATCTGTCAAGTAGGAAATTTAGGTACCGCTTTATGCGGGGAGGGTAATTTAACTAATTTACGTCAGCATAAATATCTACAGCAGCGTGCAGAAGAATGAGGAAGTAGTCCATCAAAGGACTCAGTGTCACTAGTGAACAGTCACTAGTGGTGGGTCTGTAGATAGTTTGTAAGTTGCGTTTCCTCATCTTCAATGCGGTCATTGGTTCCCTTGACGTATGGCAAGAACACTTTTCCTCTGGGTGGATCTTTGTCTTTACTCTCGCAGCTTGGTCTCGGTCTTGCAGCTCATCTGATATCCTTGGTGGAGTCTCCATTGGCCTGTAAAGCCCAGTTTAGCTGATTCAGTTTGTCTTGGAGGAGGTGGGGCTTGCAGATTCCTTTTGCACAGTCTGTCAGGGCTTTAATGGCGCTTCTTTTTTGACTTGGGTGATGATTGGGAGTTTTTATGTATCCTTCGGCTGTTTGCTCTGTTTGGGGTGGTGCTTTGTTTGAGGGATGGTGACAAAGTGGTCCTAAGTGTTTCGTCCTTACCTTTTCTGTTTCCTCCCAGCAAGGGATGCAAATTCTTGACTATTTTGTTTCCATGTGCCAGGATGTTTTCCTGTGCATCCAGAAAACCAGTTAACAGCAGCGTCTTGACGTCTTTAAGCAAGTGGTGGGTGGAGAAAGCCACAGTGTGCCCGGATGCTTTATTTATTTTTTTCAAGGCAGAACTGGAGAGGACAGCTTGAAGACGGAACAGTGGCCAGCTCGTGAGCAATGGAAGCTCTAAATCAGTGGTTCCCAAACTTTTTGGTCTACCACCCCCTTTCCAAAAAAAAAATTTACTCACCGCCCCCCTAGAAATTAATTTTTTTTAAAAAAAGTAATAGCAATTAAACAGAAAGATATATGTATTAATGCAGTGGTTCTCAACCTTTCTAATGCCGTGACCCCTAAATAAGGTTCCTCATGTTGTGGTGACCCCCAACCATATTTTTGTTGCTACTTCATAAATAATTTTGCTACTCCTACGAATTCTAATGCAAAAATCTAATATGCAGGATGTATTTTCATTGTTACAAATTGAACATAATTAAAGCATAGTGATTAATCACAAAAACAATATGTTTGGGGGAGTATGGACAACGGATGATGGGATTTGCAGTACCTTCAATCGATTCAGCTCTGACTTCCACAGACCACTGAGACCCCCCACAAGTTACAGAACTGGACCAAACTTGGCACAGAGAACCCACATGACCAACAGAAAATACTGGAGGGGTTTGGGAGGAATTGGCAGTGATTTAGGGGAGACGTAGTTCATCTACTTCCGGAGAGAACTGAGAACCCAAACAACCATGGATCTGGACCAAACTTGGCACGAATATTCATTATGCCTAAATTTGAGCATTGGTGGAGTTTAGGGGAAATAGATCTTGACATTTGGGAGTTGTATTTGCTGGGATTTATAGTTCACCTACAATCAAAGACCATTTTGAACTCCACCAACAATGGAATTGAGCCATACTTGGCACACAGAACCCCCGTGACCAGCAGAAAATACTGGAAGGGTTTGGAATGAATTGACTGATTTAGGGGACATGTCGTTCAACCTACATTTGGAGAGCACTATGAACCCAAACAACTATGCGAAGGGGGCGGGGCCAAAGAAGAGGGCTGTGTGACCCCTCCTAAATGGCCAATCATTCACTGCCCCCTTAAAGGGGTTCACCGCCCCCCAAATTCCCCTGAGCCTCCCACCGCCCCCTTGGATCGCCTCACCGCCCACCGGGGGGTGGTACTGCCCACTTTGAGAATCCGTGCTCTAAATCAAGGATGGAGAGTGTGTTGTTTGTGGGCTCCATGTACCCCGCAACCTCCACGTTTGTGTTCCTCAGGCCTTCACGACTCAACAACCGCAGCTAGTGCAAAGAGCGGCAGCCAGATTATTAACTGGGGTGAGCTTTAGGGGGGCATACCACTCCCCTTTTAAGGCAGCTCCACTGCTGACAAGTTTCTGGGCCCAATTCAAAGTGTAGGTGATTACCTATTATTTATTTATTTATTTATTTATTTCGGACATTTATATCCCGTCCTATCGCGACCTATGCAGAGGGATTCAGGGCGGCTGACAATAAAAGCATAAATATATATCTTAGGTAAAAGCAGTATAAAACATTATAAAAACATCATAAAAACAGTAAAACATTAGAACTATCACCAGAATTAAATCGTCTTCCTACACACGGTCCATTCGAGCCTATCAGGGTCCATTAATTTATTATTATTTATTTATTTACAGTATTTATGTTCCGCCCTTCTCACCCCGCAGGGGACTCAGGGCAGATTACAATGTACACATACATGGCAAACATTCAATGCCATAGACACACAACATATATAGACAGACACTCAGAGGCTATTTAACATTCCAGCTTCTGGCCACCAGGGGAGCTGTCCCTTCCTCATTCTTTGCATACTTCCTGGAGATGTTTATGGCCTCGTAAATCAGTTAAATTAGCCTCCCCACAAAGTGGTACCTACATTTCCTACTTGACAGATGCAACTGTCTTTCGGGCTGCAAAGGTCAATAACAAGCTACGGGGTGCTCACACTTTTTCAGCATGCGAGCTACTCTTAAAGCAACCAAGTCCAAAAGATCTACCTGCCCCCGCCTCCGCGCGCTCCCGCCTCCGCTCATGCTCCTGCTGCTGTTTTCCACCCGCGCAGCGCTTCTTCCACCTGCGGGGCATTGCAGGAAGGAGAAAGCACGAGGCGGGGCATCCAGAGGGAGCGCTCCACCCTGCCTGTCTCGCCGGCAACGGAGGCTGCACAGCTGCTTCTGGACGAGAGAGAGGCAGGGTACTCCCTCCAGAGGCCCCGCTTCGTGCTTTCTTCTTCCTGCAATGCCTCGCAGGCGAAAGAAGCACTGCGAAGCGGAAGCCAGCAGCAGAAGCACGCGTGCGCACAGGGTGAGCGCGCACAGCGGGAGTGCCCCATTCGGCTGGTGAGGCCCGAAGATCACCTGGAAGAGGGCCGAAGATCTACTAGTAGCTCCCGAACTACCTAATGAGCACCCCTGAGCTACACAATTTTGTTTGGGAGCTCACTCTGCCCCAGGCTGGCTTCGAACTCATGACCTTTCGGTCAGTAGTGATCTTAAAGCAGCTGACTCCCAGCCAGCTGTGCCACAGTCCCAGTGCCATATTAAACCATAGTTCTACCATCACGTCGGCCTAGTCTGCAAAGGCCTGATCCCATAGCCAAGATTTCACCTTTTCCCAGAAGGTCAGGAGGGAATGAGTGGATCTGATTTCACTTGGGAGGGAATTCCATACCCGAGGGGCCTCCACAGAGAAGGCCCTGTCTCTTATCCCCATCAACCGTGATCGTGATGGTGTGGGGACATCGAGCAGGGCCTCCCCGGATGATCTTAAGGTCCTAGATGGTTCATATATAAAGCCCCATATGCTTCAGGTCCCAACTATCTTCGGACCGCATCTCTTTCTATGAACCAGTGCGAGCATTAAGATCTGCTGCGGAGGCCCTTCTCTCAGTCCCACCACCCTCTCAAGTGGGAACGAGAGAGAGGGCCCTCCTCGATGGTGGCTCCCTGGCTCTGGAATACCCCCCCCCCTAGCCCCCTCTCTTTAGTCCTTCTGGATGCGTCTAAAAACATGGCTCTTCAGATAGGCCTTTGAGCCTGAGTAATCCATGGTCAACGTAATGAATCATTGATAGTACTGCCCCACACGTTGATTGTAATGACAGATAACCGGGTTACCCTCAGGTTCTAAGGCATTTTAGGAATTTTATAATTTTTATAATACGAGGGTTGAATGAAAAGTAATGCCTCCACCTTCGTAACTCCTAAACACGTGGCAGTACTGGTTTGCGGCAGGTACTGGCTTGTTCAGTAGACTCTCCTCTACAGTTCCATTTTTGGCAGGAAGCCTTAGCATAGAACGGTTGTGTTGTTAGAGTGTGAAGTATGGAACCCTGCGCAGATGGTCGGTCAATGCGACTTAAGCAATGTGCAGTCATTGAATTCTTGGCAGCAGAAGGTGTCACCCCAAAGTAGACTCATCAGAGAATGCAAGCTGTTTATGGGGATTGTATTGATGTGAGTACTGTGCGTCGTTGGGCGAGTAAGTTTAAAGGTGTTGAGGTGGGAACATCTGACTTGCGTGACAAACAAAGAGTTGGACGTCCTGTGACAGCAACCACCGAGTTTCACAAGCAAAAGGTTGACAGATTGATTCAGGACGATCGTCGTATGACTCAGAAATTTCAAGCATAATTGGCATTTCACAAGAACGTGTGGGTCACATTATTGCTTTCCTTGGCTATCGGAAGATCTGTGCACGATGGGTATCCAAAACAGAGTGTTGACTTCTTCTGTGACGGCTTCAGAAAACTTGTTCATTGTTGGCAGAAATGTATCCAATTGTCTGGTGATTGTGTGGAAAAGTGAATAGTGGTAGTTATAGCAACCGGAATGTGGCGCAGCTGGTTGGGTGTCAGCTGCATAAGATCTCTACTGACCAGAAGGTCATGAGTTCGAGGCCTGCCCGGGTTGGGGTGAGCTCTCGACCAATTTGTGTAGCTCGTTGTTGACCTTTGCAACCCGAAAGACAGTTCCATCTGTCAAGTAGGAAATTTAGGTATCACTTTGTGGGGAGGCTAATTTAACTGATTTCTGAAATGTTAAATTGCCCCTGAGTGTCTGTCTATATGTGTTGTTTGTCTATGGCATTGAATCTATGCTTGTATATGTGCATTGTGATCCACCCTGAGTCCCCTGCGGGGTGAGAAGGGTGGAATATAAATGACAATAATAAATAAAAGCACATTCTAAGGATTTTTTCTGCGTTTGATTTATTAAAATATTCCAATCCAAACCCAAGTAACGAAGGTGGAGGCATTACTTTTCATTCAACACTCCTATTATTTATTTATAGTATGTCTATACCCTTTTTCTCACCCCTGGGGGGACTCAAGGTAAAGGTTTCCACTTGACATTAAGTCCAGTCGTGTCCAACTCTAGGTCTGGGGCTCATCTCCATTTCTAGGCTGAAGAGGCAGCATTGTCCGTAGACACCTCCAAAGTCATGTGGCCAGCATGACTGCAGAAGTGGTACCTATTGATCTACTCACATTTGCATGTTTTCAAACTGCTAGGTTGGCAGAAGCTGGGCCTAAAAGCAGGAGCCCACTCCACTTCCCAGATTTGAACCGCCAAACTTTCAGTCAGCAAGTTCAGCAGATCAGCAGTTTAACCCGCTGCACCACTGGGGGCATATGAGGGACGGACGGACTCAAAGCGGTTTACAAAAAATAATGGCAAAATTCAATGCTTTATATACACAAACCAAATAATAAACCAAACAGCATATGGCTAACCATAAAATACACTAGCACTGGAGGATCTTGCTTGCAGAGCATCATGCGGAGTGGTCCCTAACTCTCTTCTAAAGTAAGCACATGGGCACCAACACCCCTGGAGATCTTTCACCAGTCATCTATATAAATAAAAATGTAATGTCCGTTTGTGGGATTAACATAGCTCAAAAACTACTGGACGAATTGACACAGAATTTGGACACTATACCCCTAACAGACCAATGAGTGACCATCACTCATAACCCCCCAGCGGAAAGGACTTAAAAACCCAAAAAAGCAAAAGGATGAAAAGTTAAATGACAATGCAGAAAGAAGGGGAGAAAGAAAGAAAAAGAAGCATGGAAGCAAAGCGCAAAGGAAGGAAGAAATGAGGTAGAGAAGGAAGAAAGGAGAGAAGGAAAGAAAATATGGGAAGGAAGGAAAGAGGGAGCGAAGGAAGGAGACAAAGAAGGAGAGAGAAAGGGAGGGGAGGAAAGAAAGAAGGAAGGAAAGAAGGATGGATGGAAGCAAAAAGTGAAAGAAGGAAGGAAAGAGGTAGAGAAGGAAGAAAGGAGATAAAGAGGGAGGGAAGGAAAGAAGGAAAGCAGAAAAAAGGATGGAAGCAAAAAGCGAAGGAAGGAAGGAAAGGTAGAGAAGGAAGAAAGGAGAGAAAGAGGGAAGGAAAGAGATAGAGAAGGAAGAAAGGAGAGAAAGAGGGAGGGAAGGAAAGAGAAAGAAGGATGGAAGCAAAAAAGGAAGGAAGGAAAGAGGTAGAGAAGGAAGAAAGGAGAGAAAGAGGGAAGGAAGGAAAGAGGTAGAGAAGGAAGGAGAGAGAAAGGGGAGGAAGGAAAGGTAGAGAAGGAAGAAAGGAGAGAAAGAGGGAGGAAAGGAAAGAAGGAAAAAGAGAAAGACGGATGGAAGCAAAAAAGGAAGGAAGGAAAGAGGTAGAGAAGGAAGAAAGGAGAGAAAGAGGGAAGAAAAGGAAAGAGAAAGAAGGATGAAAGCAAAGGAAGGAAGGAGGTAGAGAAGGAAGAAAGGGGAGAAAGAGGGAAGGAAGGAAAGAGGGGGTGAAGGAAGGAGGGAAAGAAGGAGAGAATGAGGGAGGGAAGGGAAGAGAAAGAAGGATGGAAGCAAAAAGCGAAGGAAAGAAAGAAAGGGGTAGAGAAGGAAAAAAGGATAGAAAGGGAAGGAAAGAGGGAGGGAAGGAAGAAAGAAAGAGGGAGGGAAGGAAAGAGGGAAGAAAGAAAGAAAGGAGAAAAAGAGGGAAGAAAGGAAAGAAGGAAAGAAAGGATGGAAGCAAAAAGTGAAGGTAGGAAGGAAAGAGTTAGAGAAGGAAGAAAGGGGAGAAAGAAGGGAAGGAAAGAGGTAGAGAAAGAAGGAAGAAAATGGAAAGAAGGAAGGAAAGAGGGGGCGAAGGAAGGAGGGAAAGATGGAGAGAAAGAGGGAGCGAAGGTTGGCCACAGCAACATGTGGTGGGTACAGCTAATCTTGTTATAAAATCAAATAATTTTCTGAATGTGGGGCTTCTTGGTGGGATATGAGGAGGATATAGGGCCAATGATGCCTGGTGGCTTCCATGCAGATGGGGGTCAGTGACTCCCCTCTGGCATTTAGTCCAGACTTTGAAGAAAGAGGTCCAAGGTGCAGCCCATATTTGGGGGAATGACTCCGGCCTCTTGAGGCCCAGATAGAAGATCTCTCCGCCATCCCCATTAGGTGTTTCTTTTTTGTACTTCCCATTGTGCCTCTTTGCCCTGGCTGGGGTGGGGGGTGGGATAATGGAGCCCCCTTTCCCCTTTCTACTGTCTTTCTTTGAGAGGCGAGTCCCTCCCCCCCAC
The DNA here is from genome assembly GCA_030556195.1 of Anolis apletophallus. Classification (NCBI taxonomy): domain Eukaryota; kingdom Metazoa; phylum Chordata; class Lepidosauria; order Squamata; family Anolidae; genus Anolis; species Anolis apletophallus. Next base: position 17,129,574 of record JARBWK010000011.1, read on the forward strand.
TCCATAGCCTTGTCTGGGAATGGCTCCCATCTGCCAAGCCAGACCCCGGTGGTCCCTGTGTGCCAGCCGAGGGCGGGTTGGAGGGGGCTTTCGCTCTGGCGGCAGCTAAGGAAACAATTCCCTTTTGGCCAAATGTTTGCCCAGTACAGCTGGTGTGCTTTAGTATGTGTGTATATATTAGTAAAGAGGGAGGGGGGTCAAGGCACACACAGGTGTCGGGGGCTTCTCCCCCAGTGCAAGCCATTCAGGGGCAGCTGTCTCCCCCAATGGAAGGTGGTGGGGTGGGGGAGCGGCGGCCCCACATTCCCCTCTTTTGTTCCCAGCAGCTGTTGCAAGGGAAAGTTTGACTTTTCTTAAAAGGCTGCCGGGAAGCCAGGCCTTTTGGTTGCCTTAGAAATCCCGAGGTCTCCATTCCTTCTCCCCCATCCCCACATCTTTAAGCGAATCCCACCCCTCCGCCCCCTCTTTTGTGCACTCCCCTTAATACAACAAGAGGGGTCAGAGTCATTTGGGGCTGGTTCCGGGTGGGACAAAACTTGTCCCGGAGTCTGGGGCGCCTTTTGTGTGCCTCTCCGCAGCATCAGTGGCCGCCGCTTTGTGGGGGGCTGGAGGTTGGGGGCTTGGGGGAAGGCAGCTTGGCTTTGTGGCTATTGTGCAGGGCACACGCTGTACACAAAAGCGAGCCCCAGGTTGTTGTCTGCACTCTGGCTATTTTCAGGGAAGCAGATGTAATGACCTGGGCCATCTGTGAGGGGGAAGAGGAGGCAGGTGTGGGGCGTGCTGTGGGGCGGGACGTCATCGGCCTGTCTGCCTGCGCACAGACACGCCAAGCGCCCTCCTGACCCCTAGAGTTGGGCCAACTTTTGCGCCTTTAAAAAGCAATAAGAGCATCAAGTATATATTTAAAAAATTGGGTTGCTGTAAGTTTTTCGGGCTGTATGGCCATGTTCCAGAAGCATTCTCTCCTGACGTTTTGCCCGCATCTATGGCAAGCATCCTCAGAGGTTGTGAGGTCTGTTGTAAACTAGGGAAATTGGGTTTATATATCTGATGAAAGTCCCGATGGATGGAAATCATTGCTAATCCACTAAGTCTCTGGTCTGGCATTAAACTTCTAGACACACATTTCACTCTCTTCATGGTTGAAAACCATCTTTCCACACTGCATGTCGTTACTGGCAGAGTAGCCAACAGGACTTTCAAGACTAATCTTAAACTGAACAGAAATCCCCAAACAACTAAATCCCAGAGTCCTAAAGCTAGGGCTCCTTACCCCCCCCCCCCCCTACTCTTAAAGATACCGGCTCTAAATTATGTATTCAGCCTTTGGAGGCAGCATATTAGTAGCACAACTAACTTCATTTTAACGTAGAAGAACCGTTTAGTAGTAGTAGTAGTAGTAGTAGTAATAATAATAATAATAATAATAATGGCAACGCTGGATCTGGACCAAACTAGGCACATAGAGCCAATGTGCCCAACAGTGCATACAGGCAGGAATTGGGGAATGATTGACCACCTTGAGAATTTTGGGTGGGGGGCTGAAGCCCTTCTAGCCCCCCCCGCTGCATGCCTGCATGTGTACGTTGACCTTAAATTGAAGTTAACTTCATGGCATGCCCGGCTTACCCATAAGGCCAATGAGGCCATGGCCTAGGGGCGCAAGCCAGGGGGGGGGGGCAGATCACGGGCCAAAAAACCCAAAACTGGTCTGCACCCCTCTTTCCCCCTTTCTCATGCCCCTCCTCGCTTCTTCTCCCGGCAAAGTCTCTGCTCCGTCCCCTCCGTCTCTCGCGCATGCACGCTCTCTCTCTCTTGCGCACGCACACTCTCTCTCTCTCTTGCGTGCGCTCTCTCGCGTTCCCTTTCTCGCGCGCTCCCTCTCTTGCGCTCTCTCTCTCTCGCGCGCTTTCTCTCTCGCTCGCGCTTTCTCTCTCTCTCTCTCTTGTCCGCGCCTTTGGAGCGAGTTTGCACCCGTTGCGCTCTCCCCAAACCTCCTGACTCCTGAGGAGACGTTCAGAGCACAGTGGAGCTTTCCAGCTGGTGGGAATGGAGACCTTGGAGGTGGCGAGAGGTTGGCTTAAAGGGGGCGTAATTCCAAACTGTGGCCTAGGGCGCAAAAAAGTGTTAATCCGGGCCTGCTTCATGGCAGGTAAAAACAACAACTTCTGGGTTTAATCCTTGGTTGCTTTCCTCCTTTTCCATTCTTATGGCACCAGTAGTGTGCAAAGCTAGCAATTTATGATGAGGGAAGGAAGTATGTTTTCAAAAGGTTTACAATCTCAGTGGGATGTAGCAGACAGGCCTAAAATCTATGCTAACAGTCCCTCTGATCTGGGAAGTCAAGCTGGGAATGGGAGCAATTTGCCCAGGATGCAAGCAAGAGATGGCAGTCTTCTTGCAACTCGGTCATATCCGAGCAGCAGCTGGCTGAAGTGATGGCCAAGGCTCCCTTACTCATGGCTGAGCTATTGACCTCAGATTCTGCGGTGGAGTGGGAGCAACTACAGATGTGATTCTTCACTAGTTTTCCTTTCAAAGTAAGCCGTGTGTCATTTCAGGAATGTTCTTCTGTCTGTGAGAAAGTCTTTGAAAACTATATAGGCAGAGTTTTCCAAACTGTGTGTCGCGACACGTTCCGTGCGTCGTCTGCAGTATATGTGCCGCACAAATGCAATGAGAAACCTTAGTCAATGTGAAATAAGCAATAAATCTTTCAAAAATATATATAAATGGAATTTTTTCATGAAATATATTGTGTCCCCATACATTTCATTATTACAATGCATGCATGTGTCCTATTATAAGGCAGTGTTTCTCAACCTGGGGGTTGGGACCCCTGTGGGGGGGGGGGGCAGGTCGTGAGGGAGTTTTCAGAGGATTGCCGAAGACCATCAGAAAACACATATTTCTGATGGTCTTAGGAACCCCTTTGGCAGAGAAGCAAGCCTGAAGCTCTCTCCAGCTGTCCCACTCTTTCTTTTTGATATTGGTGAACTACAACTCCCAGAATTCAAGAAAGCTTCCCCACCCCACCAGTATTAAATGTTGGCCATGTAGGTAGTGTGCCAAGTTTGGTGCAGATCCATTGTGGGCCGGGTTCAGAGTGCTCTTTGTAGTTCGCTCTTTGTAGGCGAGCTATAAATCCCAGCAACTACAACTCCCAGATGTCAAGGTCTCCCCCCCCCCCCCAAACTCCACCAGTGTTTACATCTGGGCAAATTGAGTATTTGTGCCAAGTTTTATCCAAATCCATCATTGTTTGAGTCTATAGTGCTCTCTGGATGTAGGTGAACTACAACTTCAAAACTCAAGGTCAGTGCCCACCAAACCCTTCCAGTATTTTCTGTTTGTCATGGGAATTCTGTGTGCCAAATTTGGTTCAATTCCACCATTGGTGGATTTCAGAATGCTCTTTGTTTGTAGGCGAACTATAAATCTCAGCAACTACAACTCCCAAATGACAAAATCCAACCCCACCAGTAATCAAATTTGGTCCAGTGAATGAAAATACATCCTTCATATCAGATATTTACATTATGATTCATAACAGTAACAAAATTACAGTTCTGAAGTAACAACGAAAATAATGTTATGATTGTGGGTTAACACAACGTAACATTCGCGGCAGTAGGAAGGTTGAGAAACACTGTTATAAAGGGTTGGTTTAACATCCAGTTTGCCAGTAAAACTGAAAAACAGTGTTGCGAAATGATGCATGTCTAACAATGAGGTGTCACCAACATGCAACGTTTGGGAAACTCTGCTATAGAATAGTCAAAGCTTATTTGGAATGCAGCATGAATTCTGTGCAGTATTTTTACACAGAAGTGTTATTTCCTGTGCAGAAAAAGCTGTTCCCTGCCCGGGTTGGGGAGAGCTCTCGACCAATTTGTGTAGCTCGTTGTCGACCTTTGCAACCCGAAAGACAGTTGCATCTGTCAAGTAGGCAATTTAGGTACCACTTTGTGGGGAGGCAAGTAACTCAAGGGTAGGGTTGTTGTGAGTTTTCCGGGCTGTATGGCCATGTTCCAGAAGCATTCTCTCCTGATGTTTTGCCTCCTCAGAGCATCCTCAGAGGCTATGAGGTTTGTTGGAAACTAGGGAAATAGGATTTATATATCTCTGAAATGTCCAGGGTGGGAGAAAGAACTCTTTGTTTGTTGGAGGTAGGTGTGAATGTTTCAATTGGCCACCTTGATTAGTATTTAATGGCCTAGCAGTTTCAAGGTCTGGCTTCTTACTGCCTGGGGGAATCTTTTTTTTTGGGAGGTGATTAGCTGCCGTGATTGTTTTTTGTCTGGAATTCCTCTGATATTGAGTGTTATTCTTTATTTACTGTTATGATTTTAGAGTTTTTTTTAAAAAATACTGGTAGCCACATTTTTTTCATTTTCATGGTTTCTCCCTTTCTGTTGAAATTGATCACATGCTAGTGAATTTCAATGGCATCTCTGTGAAGTCTGACATGGTCGTTGTAGCTACCAGATTAGATGGCAGTGTAGTCTCAAATAATCCAGTTCAGAACATCCAGTTCAGTTTGGGAGTGATCCTGGACTCATAGCTAAGCCTGGAACCCCAGGTCTCGGCGGTGGCTGGGAGTTTTTGCACAGTCAAAGCTTGTGCGCCAGCTGTGCCCATACCTTGGGAAGTCTGACTTGGCTACGGTGGTTCACGCTCTTGTTACATCCCATATAGACTACTGCAATGCTCTCTACATGGGGTTGCCTCTGAAGACTGCGGAAAACGGAAGTCCTCTACCAGCCCGCACCACAGGAAGAACATCATCATCTCCACGTCAGCATAGGCACATCTGTGCTTAAGTCCGTTCAGCAGTTCACCTCCCTGGGAAGCATCATCTCTTCAGACGTCAAGATTGATAAAGAGATAAATCACAGATTATCAAAGGCATATAGTGCATTTGGAAGGCTTCACAAAAGAGTCTGGAGCAAAAAGCACCTGAGTCAAAGCACCAAAATCAGTGTGTACATAGCTATCGTACTGTCCATTCTTCTATATGGGTCTGAAACATAGGTCACCTATCGCCAACACCTACGACTCCTCGAACACTTTCATCAGCGCTGCCTTTGCACAATCCTAAATATACACTGGACCGACTATGTGACAATTGTTGCTGTCCTTGAGCAAGCAGGGATCACCAGCATTGAGGCCATGCTATTGAGAACACAGGGCACGTCGCTAGGATGGAGGACCACCGCCTCCCAAAGATACTACTCTATGGTGAACTCACCACGGGTCAGCGCAAGAGAGGCGCCCCCAAAAAGAGATATAAGGACTCCCTGAAACAACATCTCAGGCTCGGCCAGAATGATCACCAACAATGGCCCACCCTGGCCTCACATCGGGAGGCATGGAGATGCGCTATCCACAATGCTGCGGCCTCTTTCGAGAAGACACGCCAAATGGGTCTCCAATAGAAACGACAACGCAGAAAGAACCGCAATTTGGAAACAACATCACCCAAGGAGACTTTCTGCTGTGCTTTCTGCAACCGAACTTGCCTATCTCAGATTGGCTGTTTTAGTCATCAGCGCGCTTGTAGAAAGCGTGGGATATCAGTCTTTCCTACGAATCTTTGTAGGAAATGCCGAGAGAGATAGATAATAATAATAATTATTATTATTATTATTATTCTTGAATTCTCGCTGTAAGCTGGTCTGAGTCCCTGAATGAGGTGAGAAGATCGGGATACAAACATTTTAAATAAAGAAATAAATATAATTTGGATTCAGAAGATGGATTATATGGCAGTATAGACCCACCCCCAGTGGGCTTCCCTGGATTCGAACCCGGGTCTCCCAGTCATACACCCAAACCATTTGGATATATATCTGCTATGCCTTAAGACGAGTGGATTGCATTCTGAAGCAGACGGTTTGAGGCCAGGCTGAAGGGTTGGGAGATTTATCTTAAATTGAGATGTCCCAGTTACATCAGCGAGGCTGAGATCAAAGCCAAAGCGGGGGGGGGGGGGGGGTGCGTGCTCAAAACCCGGCAAAAACAACTAACTCTTTTTTTTGCTTTGCTTCCCTTGCATTGGTCCTCCTTTGATCTCGGGACTGGGAGATTGGGGAAATGTGTCTCCCAACTCATGTTTGCAAAAGCGGGAAGGAGAGGAAGAAGAAGCGGAAACAGGGAGAACCCCGCTTAAGTGGCTGAAAGGGAAAAGGAAATGGCCTAAAGCTGTCAGTAGTTGTGGGAGTTGAAGTCCAAAACACCTGGGGGGCCAAAGTTTGCCCATAATACCTGGTCTACACTCAGGACCGGACAAAGGTAGAAAATTATAGTAAGCCAACCTTTTATTGGCGCCCCCTGGGTCTTCAGTGTGGTGATGATGGTGCGCGCACGCACTCGTGCCAGAGCACACATGCGCACAAACAGCTAGTTTGCACACATGCGCACAAGCAGCTAGTTTTGCAGCCGGGGCTCTGCTGAAAAGGACAAGCCAGGGAACATTTAGCAGCCGGACGTGGGAGATTCCACCCCGGCTGCAAAATATTCCCCCGTCCTTTTCATCCTCTTGGGAGTGCTTTTAGCAACTCTCTCCACCAGAAGCGCTCAGTCCCAATAGCGCATGCGTGAAAGTTTAAAACAGAGCACTCCCAAGAGGATGAAAAGGACAAGCCAGGGAACATTTTGCAGCCAGGGCGGAGCCTCCCGCCCGCGCACTGCCCGCCCGCAGCATAGGTGCGGCATGATGCGCTGAACCTGGCGGCCACAGCCGGATGCGCCCTTGGCCACGTGGCACCCTGAGGTGGCCGCTTACTTTGCCTTCACTAATATCCGCCCCTGTCTACACTGCCATATAATCCTGTCCAAAGCAGATAATCTTAGAATCATGGAATCCTACAGTTGGAAGAGACCTCATGGGCTATCCAGTCCAACCTCTTTCTGCCAAGAAGCTGGAAAATCACATTCAAAATGCCCCCAACAGATGGCCATCCAGCCTCTGTTTAAAAGCCCCCAAAGAAGGAGCCGCCACCACAATCTGGGCAGAGAGTTCCATTGCTGAATGGCTCTCAGTCAGGAAGTTCTTCCTAATGTTGAGATGGAATCTCCTTTCTTGTAGTTTGAAGCCATTGTTCTGTGTCCTAGTCTCTAAGGCAGCAGAAAACAAGCTTGCTCCTTCCTCCCTATGACTTTTTCTCACATATTTATCCATGGCTATCATGTCTCCCTTCAGCCTTCTCTTTCTTCAGGCTAAACATGCCCAGCTCTTTAAGCCGCTCTTCATAGGGCTTGTTCTCCAGACCCTTGATTATTTTAGCTGCCCTTCTCTAGACACATTCCAGCTTGTCAACATCTCCCTTCAATTGTGGTGTCCAGAATTAGACACAATATTCCAGGTCTGGTCTAACCAAGGCAGAATAGAGGGGTAGCATGACTTCCCTGGATCTATTCTAGACAGTAGACTCCTATTGATGCAGGCCAAAATCCCGTTGGCTTTTTTTTTGTGCCACCGCATCACATTGTTGGCTCATGTTTAACTTGTCCATGAGGACCCCAAGATCTTTTTCACACGTACTGCTCTCGAGCCACGCGTTCCCCATTCTGTATCTCTGCATATCTAAGAATAAGCGTAACCTAGAAGGCGGATCCTAAATTAAGTGCCCCTGTCTCTTGGAAGTCCGTGTGCAAAGAATCTCAAAGAGACAACTGTCTTGATGTTACATGACAGTGTAGATGGGGCCCCAAAAGGCTGGTCTTCCAAGTGTTTTGGACTTCAGGTCCCAGATACCTCAGCTTGCTCCATGTTCAGGGATTCTGGGAGGTGAAGTCTGGGTGCTGAGGACTGGGCTGTGTATTATCAGTTGTAAATACTATATACTGCATGTGCAAAAACGCGATGCTTGCTATGCTGGTGTAAACCAATAAATATTATATATTTTTCATACACTGTTTATGCACGGTTTTTCACTTTAGTATCTGTTTATACCTTGCTTGGTCCTACTTTTTGTGCAACTAGTTAGTAGCCAGCTGCATTAAATCACTACTGGCCGAGAGGTCATGAGTTCGAAACCAGCCCGGGGCAGAGTGAGCTTCCGGCCATTAGTCTAGCTTGCTGTCGACCTATGCAGCCCGAAAGACAGTTGCATCTGTCAAGTAGGAAATTTAGGTACTGCTTTATGCAGGGGAGGCTAATTTAACTAATTTATGAGACTATAAAATATCCAGGAAGTATGCAAAGAATGAGGAAGGAACGAACTAGTACATATCAAATAGCATATAATCTGGCAGTTTCAAACTGATAAACTTTAACATAAAGCCCGCATAGGCACAGTAGCGAGGCAGTCCAAGTACCGCATGAGCCAATGGCAAAACCGCAAGACAGGGAGTGTGGGATTCATCATGTTGGATCATAGCCATTGCTGAATGTATTGTATCCTGCGTTACATTGCCCGGCACTGATACCACCAGCCGCTTGAGAAAGCCCCGGTGGGGGCGAAACGGACTCGGCGCGCTATTACACCGCCGCGGCCTTGGCGTCTTTGCTTCACGACCAGCCATTGGTGCTCTCCGCACGGGATTGGAACTCTTGTGGTGAACCTGGATGAGTATTTTCCATCACAGGGGACGGACTTGATTTCCCTTAAAAGACTTTCCTCTCCGTTCACTTTCATCCCCTCCCAGGACTGTTTTCCCACACTCCCTGTCTTGCGGTTTTGCCATTGGCTCATGCGGTACTTGGACTGCCTCGCTACTGTGCCTATGCGGGCTTTATGTTAAAGTTTATCAGTTTGAAACTGCCAGATTATATGCTATTTGATATGTACTAGTTCGTTGCTTCCAACTGTGTGTTTGTGTACTATTTCCACTGCAGAAATCAGTGTATATATATAAGAATGAGGAAGGGACAGCTCCCCTGGTGGCCAGAAGCTGTTAAATAGCCTCTATGTCCCTTCCTCATTCTTTGCATATTTTATAGCCTTTGGATATTTTATAGCCTTGTAAATTAGTTAAATTAGCCTCCCCCGCATAAAGCATAAAACATTTCCTACTTGACAGATGCAACTGTCTTTCGGGCTGCATAGGTCAACAGCACGCTAGACTAATGGCAGGCAGCTCCCCTGCGGTGTGAGAAGGGTGGAATATAAATACTGTAAATAAATAAAAAATAATAAATTAATGGACCCTGATAGACTCGAATGGACCGTGTGTAGGAAGACGATTTAATTCTGGTGATAGTTCTAATGTTTTACTATTTTTATGATGTTTTTATAATGTTTTATACTGCTTTTACCCAAGATAGTGGTTCCCAAACTTTTTTGGCCTACCGCCCCCTTTCCAGAAAAAAAATTACTCACCGCCCCCCTAGAAATCAATTTTTTAAAAATTTAATAGCAATTAAACAGAAAGATATATGTATTAATATTTCTATCTTTTTTGTAAAATATAATAAAGAAAGTTGTAAATTAGAAACATTGAAGTTTGAAATTATGAAACTATTTATTGAACTTAGAATAGAAAGGTAATACAAAAAAAGTTAAAATATTCGAAATCATCTTAATGAGAAGGATGAACCTGGAATGCTGCTGCTACCAATCTAGTCATCCTCGGCTCTATTTTCGTCAGCAGTAATCTCAAATCATCGCGATTGACTATTTTGCAGTCGGTTTCTTTTTTTGTTAATAAATTGGTTACCGCACTGAAAAAACCTTCCAGCAGCGTGCCGAAGAATGAGGAAGTACTCTATCAAGGACTCGATGTCACAAATGGACCGTGAAGCGGCAGCTCCCCCTGTGGCCAGAATCGAGCATACCCTCATGAAGCCGGAAAAGCTGGAATGTTAAATTGCCTCTTTGTCTATATATGTTGTATGTTTAATTGGCATTGAATGCTTGCCATGTATATGTGCATTGTAATCCGCCCAGAGTCCCCTGCGGGGTGAGAAGGGCGGAATATAAATACTGTAAATAAATAAATAATAAAGTCGTCCAAAAACTGGGAAACAGTATCCTAAACGTTTCTCCATTTCCATAGACAGACCTTTGCCTCTTTGTGATTCTTTGCACATGGACTTCCAAGAGACAGGGATGTTCAATTTAGGATCTGTCCCCTAGGCTACACTTATTCTTAGAAGGTGTTTGGTTCCTGCTGATCTCTTCTATATGACACCCCCATCCATCCCTCTTTTCCTTTTTTCCTGTTTTTGGCAATGCTTACCTGTGCCATTTTCGGTCTGCAGGCCCACAGGGCGCAGCAATGAACAAGCTGCGGCAGAGCCTGAGACGCAAGAAGCCGGCCTACGTCCCGGAAGCGAGTCGACCCCACCAGTGGCAAGCGGACGAAGAGGCTGTGCGCAAAGGACGCTGCAGCTTCCCTGTGCGGGTGAGTGGCAATTGCTTCATTGGGGATGTGGGAATATACTTGGTTTCCATTGGCTGGCTGACTGCCTGGCTTGGACCCCAGCACTGTGCAGGGTCTTCTCAGTGGCGGCCTCTAAACTCTGCAAGGTTAAGCTCGTTTTTTAGTCTCAAAGTCTCTTAGGGGTTGTGTTTGTTTGCTGCCACCATTGGCAACCCTTAGGAAAGTTCTATTCTACCAAAGATAGCAAGATTTAGCCATTTCATTATTGGCTGCTACTTCCCAATGGATATCAGGCGGTGCAGTACTGGCTAAACAGTATAATTTCTCCCGTGGTGTTGGACATAGGCATCCTGTGATAATGCAGCATGTCTCATTAAGAGCAAGTCCACAGTTTTAACGTTGTGAGATGTATTCCACACTAAGCATGCATATTCAGCAGCAGAGTAGCAAAGCACAAGTCTAGATGTCTTCACTCTTTCACCTCAAATCTCACGTGCGCAGTTGAGAGTTTGTTCTCAGCTGCACGTAGAATTTGAGGTGAAGGAGGCCAAAGGTGGCTCGCAGAAGCCTCCTAGCGGGCTGTTGCTGCTGGGGAGACTTACCAGCACCTCCCTCCTTCCTTCCTCCCTCACCTGCATTCTGCACCTGGCCTGGGCCACGCATTGACTCTCCCAGGTCGTCGTCCATCCTGACCCCTCCATGCCTGCATGGGAGGAAGAGCTTGGCGCAAGCCCCGCCTCCACCTTCTTTCTGCCTTCCTGCTCGGGGGCTTCCTTGTGCCACCGATGTGCACACCCTGCAGCAGGAAGCCAGGAAGGCATCAAGAGGTGGAAGTGGCACCGCTTCCTGCTACAGTCCCTCGCGCCCCTGGCTCCGCTCTGTGTGTGTATGTGTCCCTGCTGCCTTTGCGAGGGAGAGGCTTTCTCTCTCGCTCTCTCTGCTGCCTTTGCCGAGGGAGAGGAGAAGGGAAGAGTCCTACGAGCCCCCTCCCCTTGACGAAGAGGAAGGGCACCTTCTGGGCGAGCCAGATGAAATATTCAAAAGAGCCACACCTGGCTTACGAGCCATAGGTTCGTAAACTCTCCGTCCTTTCTGGTGGTGGCTGATCATTTGTGTAGATCTTGAACACTGATGGAACAAGCATGCACCCCCGAGGCAGGCCGTTCTTCTGTTTTTGCCATCTGCTTCTCTGGCCTTGGAATTCAACAAAAAAAACTTCTGTTTTGTAGCAGATTTCCTATGAAACAGGTGAGGTGGCAATCATTTGTGATATTATACATTTTTCTTAGGAGGAGGTGATGATTTCCATTGTCATAAGCTGCTGACAGGTCTATGAAGACAGATCCTGTAATCTGCTGCCTTTCAAAACCATATTCTGTGTGCTGGGTCAGGTTCAGCACTTGTGCTGCGCAGCTTTTGCCTTTCCTGAAACCAACTTGCTGCGGAATCATACAGAATCATATTCTGTGGTTATGTTTCGCTATAGCAGGCATGGGTGTTTTGGACTTTGCTGTTAGCCAGTCTGAGTCCCTCTACGGAGGTAGAGAAGATCGGGATATAAAAGTTTTAAATAAATAAATAAATAATTCTCTGATACCCCAAAAGGTCAGATCAGGGCTGATAATTTTAAGTCACAGGGGGATCAATTTGGATAGGACACTAGAAGGAACCTTAGAAGGTTAGAGAGGTTGGGGCAATGGAACCAATTGCCTAGAAAGGTGGTGACAAGATATCCTTCTCTGGACATCTTCAAAAAAGAGGTCGGAGAAGCTTTATCTAGACTTACTGCATTGGCTTCAATGGCTTATGAGGCTCCTTCCATCTCTGGTGGTATGATATTTCTGTGACTCTGTGTTCAGAGGGCCTGTTGAATCACTAGCAACAGAAATCAACAACAACAACACTCCTCAGGGGGACTCCGAGAAGGTTCTGGCTTAAATCATGGTCTTCTATTTTAAGCTTGTAAGGCTTTTATCATGTGTTCTTCACCTCAAAATATAATACTATTGACCGGTAGGGACAACTTGCTCTGGCTACCGTAGTCCACGCTCTGTTTACATCCCGAATAGATTACTGCAACGCACTCTGCGTGGGGCTGCCTTTAAAGACGGTTCGGAAACTTCAGCTAGTACAGGACGCTGAGACTGCAAACGTGTAATGATAATATTATAATGTAATACAATATAATACTACTACTAATAATATGATATTATAATTATATATTTTATATTACATGTAATATTACTAATAATATTACAGTATAATGTTATAGTACAATGTAATATATAATATTAGTATTGTGCTATGGCAATAATATAATATATTATTATATATTATATATTCAGCTTGGGAAGTCTGATATGGCTACGGTCGTCCATGCTCTGGTCACATCCCAATAGATTACTGCAACGCGCTCTACGTGGGGCTGCCTTTGAAGACAGTTCGGAAACTGCAATTAGTCCAATGGGCGGCAGCCAGATTACTAACTAGGGCGACATACAGGGAGCATACCACCCCCTGTTGTGTCAGCTCCATTGGCTGCCGGTCCATCTTTGAGCCCAATTCAAAGTGCTGGTTTTGACCTTCAAAGCTCTAAACAGTTCTGGCCCAGTTTACTTGTCCGAACGCATCCACCACTATGTCCCATCCCGAAATTTAAGATCATCCGAGGAGGCCCTGCTCTCGCTCCTGTCTACAGCTCAAATGCGCCGGGCGGGGACGAGAGACAGGGCCTTCTCGGCGGTGGCTCCCCGCCTATGGAACACACTCCCGACGGAGGTAAGATCGGTTTCTGGAAGAAACTAAAGGCATGCTTCTGGGACCAGGCATTTGGACAGATGTAAGGCAGCACGTTAAAAGGACAATCTGGAATGACAAGACGATCGACGAGACTGGTCTACGGTTTTAATTGATGGCTTTGTATGGTTTTTAATGATGTCTTGTTTTTAACTTTGATATGTTTCTATTTGTGATTTTATTATTGTATCATGTATAATAGCCTCTTGATGAGACTTACAGTAAGCCGTCCTGAGTCTTGAGAAGTTGATGCGGTATAAATACGGTAAATAATAATAAATAACTTCCAAGTGTGCAAAGTATGTGCTGACTTTATCCTCCAACGTTTCTACTCCCCGCCATAGTACCTTGGCCATGCCGAAGTGGAGGAGTCCCGGGGGATGCACGTTTGTGAAGAAGCTGTGAAGAAGTTGAAGGCGGTGAGTTGAGGGTTTCCAAGTTGGATGGGTTGTATGTATTGTATTGATTTTACTGTGAGTCTTTTTAGGGCAGTGTTTCTCAACCTTCCTAATGCCGTGACCCCTTAATACAGTTCCTCATGTTATGGTGACCCCCAACCATAACATTATTTTCATTGCTACTTCATAACTGCCATTTTGCTATTGTTATGAATCGTCAGGTAAATATCTGATATGCAGGATGTATTTCCATTCACTGGACCAAATTTGGCACAAATTCCCGATACGCCCAAATTTGAATACTGCTGGGGTGGGAGGGGGATTGATTTTGTCTTTTGGGAGTTGTAGTTGCTGGGGTTTATAGTTCACCTACAATCAAAGAGCACACTGAACTCCACCAACGATGGAACTGACCAAAACTTGGCACACGCAACTCCCATGACCAAGAGAAAATACTGGACAGGTTTTGGTGGGCATTGACCTTGAGTTTTAGATTTGTAGTTCACCTACATCCAGAGTGCACTGTGGACTCAAACAATGATGGATCCGGACCAAACTTGGCATGAATCCTCATTATGCCCAAATGTAAACACTGGTGGAGTTTGGGGAAAATAGACCTTGACATTTGGGAGTTGTTGTTGCTGGGATTTATAGTTCACCGACAATCAAAGAGCATTCTGAACCCCACCAAGGATAGAATTGGGCCAAAGTTCCCACACAGAACCCTCACGACCATTGTTTCCTGATGGTTTTTGACGACCCCTCTGACACCCTCCTGGTGACCCCTCCTGACCCCCAGGTTGAGAAACACTGCTTTAAAGGGAAAAGGCAGTGTATAAACAACAACAACAACAACAAGGCATGAGCTCGGAGTCTTTCTGAACTTGGCACAGCATTTTCCGTTCCCTCCAAATGCCCATTCACATCACACACAATCATAGTGCTATGATTGCATTTAAACTGTCATGTCCATTTCTGGTAATTATAGCTTGTGGGTTCAGAAAATTTATAGTTTATTAAGGCATTAAAGTTCCCTGGCTGGGGATATCCAATGTCCATCTTTAAACTGCAAATTCCAAGATTTTCCTGACAGTTTGGGTGGAATATTATGCTGTCATTGGGTAGTATGGACAGACCCCAGAATGATGGGGAAAAGGAAAAGGTGGATCTCTTGCTCCAATTCTTGATCCAGGGCTTTTCTGGGGGCCGTGGTGGGAGCAATGGGATAGACCCTTGTGCTGCTGAACTGCTGACTGGAAGGTTGGCAGTTTGAAGTGGCGAGTCAGGGTGAGCTCCTGCAGTTAGCCTTAGCAACTGCCAACCTATCAAACATGCTAATGTGAGTAGATCAAGAGGTACTGCTTTGGCAGGAAGGTAATAAAGGTGCCCATGCAGCCATCCTGGCAAACATCACTAGGAGGTGCCTATAGACAACAGGCTTCTTGGCTTGGAAATGGGGAAATGGGAAAATAACACCGCCCCGAGTGAGCACCACCTCCAGAAGCCGGAAATGAAAGAGGAATCCTTTACCTCTGCTTTGTGTATTTGTGTGTAATTGTTGCTCCACTTTATCAAAGGCATTGACTATTTGCCTATTTGTGTATGTTGTAATTTGCTCTGGGTGACCTCGGGAGATAGAGCGGAATATAAATAAATAATTATTCTTATTATTCTTATTATTAATATTACGGTATTATTATTCTGACACAAAAAACACAGTATGATACAGCAAATGAGATATATGTGCTGGATTTCGTATTACGAAACCACAAGTCGAACACTTCCCAAGTGGTGTTGTTATTCTTCTTTTTCTTATTATTATTAATATTACGGTATTATTCTGACCAAAAAACACAGTATGATACAGCAAATGAGATATATGTGCTGGATTTCGTATTACGAAACCACAAGTTGAACACTTCCCAAGTGTTGTTGTTGTTGTTGTTGTTAATTTAATTGAATGTTGATTAGGTTAAAAAATTTTTTACTGTAATTATTTAATGTCATATGTTTTATGGTTTTATATTGTATATTGTGGCATCGAATTGTTGCCTTTGTAGCCGCTCTGAGCCCCCCCCCCCCCTGGAAGGTTGAGAAGGGTGGGGTAAAAATACTGTAAATAATAATAATAATTATTATTATTATTAATCTAGGATTCTTTTGATGCCGTTTGCTCACATATGTTACTGCTGCAGTTTAAGCTGGCTTGATGGCAAATGATGCAACAGATGGTATCGAGCAGAGAAGCATCCCAGCTCTTTCTCCGATAGGTCCCACATACCCTCAAAGCTTATGTTAGGACTGTTGTGTTTCCCCATCTCTCCATTTCTAGCCCTCGCTTGACAATCTGGTGGATAAGAAAAAGGTCGCAATGCAAAGGCCTTTCCATTTTGCTTCCTCCCTGGATTGATCTTCCTTTTGTATCCTGTTCAGAGTTTTTCCTTTTTACAAAGTCTATGTGGTCTTGACAACTCTTCCACCTTTTTGTTTTCTTGGCTCTTACAGAGTGGTCGCAAATCTGTGAAGTCCGTGCTGTGGGTCTCAGCTGATGGGCTGCGGGTTGTGGACGACAAAACCAAGGTAGGAATCCTATGGAAATGGTAGGACAACAGGACCAACGTATTTGGGACCCGCGTACCTACGTGACCGTATCTCTGTTTACGAACCCAGGTGATCTCTCCGATCATCTGGAGCAGGGGTGCCCACACTTTTTCAGCATGCGAGCTACTTATAATAAAAACCAAGTCAGAAAGATCTACCTACCTTCTCAAGGCTGGAGTGGGGAGGGGGCGGGGCTTGGCGTGGCCTGACTCCGCCCCCCTCTGGCTTCCGCTCTACCAGCAGCTTCTCTAGGCATGAGGATGGCAGTGCCAAGCCAGCCTTGTGCTAGCTATGTCCACTGGCTTGGCATTGCCATCCTCAATCCTGGGGAAGCTGCTGGTAGAGCGGAAGCCGGGGCGGAGCCAGGCTGCGCCAAGCCCCACCCCCTCCCCTCTGGCTTTGGAGCTCCCAGCAGCTTCTCCAGGCTTGAGGATGGCAATGCCAAGCCAGCCTTGTGCTAGCTATGCCACCACTGGCTTGGCATTGCCATCCTCAAGCCTGGAGAAGCTGCTGGGAGTGCCGAGGGCGGGGGCGGGGCTTGGCATGGCCTGGCTCCGCCCCCCTCTGAGAAGCGCCCCATCCGGCTGGGATCAACCTCCTTCGGTCCTGGGATCGACTGGTCGATCGCGATCGACTTCCTGGGCAGCCCTGATCTGGAGAGACCCTACTCTCACTCCCACCGGCCTCGGAGGCACGTTCGGTGGGGACGACGGAGAGGGCTTCTCTGTAGTGGCGCCCCAACTCTGGAACGTGTTCCCCAAGGATATCAGACAAGCCCCCACTTTGGCAGTTTTTAGGAGGAGCCTGAAGACGTGGCTGTTCCAACGTGCCTTCCCTGAATGAAGTAAATAATGCCCTGCTGTGTTCAATCTCTGTCCTCGGAAGCACTTGAATTACTTGTTGGGTGTCTGCCCCTTATTGTCCTTGAAGCCTTCCTGCTATATGCAAACTACCTCTGTCTGCATCCAGTGTTTATTTATCTTATAATTTTTAACATTCACATTTGGCCCACCCGAAATAGTTTTAAATTATTATTATTATTATTATTCTCTTGCCAGAAATGTTTGCTCTTGAAACTGGAAAAATTAATTGTTGTCTCACCCTGTGCTGTTTCTCCCCCAATGTTTCAGGATCTGATTGTGGACCAAACCATTGAGAAGGTGTCCTTCTGTGCTCCGGATCGCAACTTCGACAAGGCCTTCTCCTACATCTGCCGTGATGGCACCACCCGTCGTTGGATCTGCCACTGTTTCCTCGCTTTGAAAGATTCGGTGGGTGCTGAATGCACACATGGAGGAGCACATGCTTTGTATGTGGCTGAATATGTGCATACTTGAGCCACACATGCTCCCATGGCATCTTGCTTGTACAACTGGAGTGGAGATCAGGCGACCATCATACCTGTCAACTGTCCCCATTAATCCTCTGTCGTTTCGCTTTCCATGGAACCATGGGACTTGTAATTTGGTGAGGCATTGGCACTCTTTGGCACAGGAGGCTGAAGACCCTGTAGAACTATAACTCCCATGATTATATAGCATTGGACCAAGTTAGTTCAGGTACGGTTAAACAGGTACGCTTAAGCGGCTGAGGGGGAAAAGGAAAGGGACTGAGGCTGTTAGGAATGATGGGAGTTGAAGTCCAAAACACCTGGAAGGCCCAAGTTGGTGCACACCTGGTGTAGACCCTCAATAGGTGTAGCCCTGAGGCTACTGCAATCATCTTGTCTTGGCTGAAGTTCCCAATTGACTGGCCGTCCAAAAGTAATACTCCTGGTACCCCAGTGCCAGCTGCACCTCTGTGTAGGACTGTCAATTGCTTACCCCTGTCTCCTCCTTTTCCTCTCTTTGAACACAACCCAGGGGGAGCGCTTGAGCCACGCCGTGGGTTGCGCCTTTGCCGCCTGTCTGGAGCGCAAGCAGAAGCGGGAGAAGGAGTGCGGCGTGACGGCCTCTTTCGATGCCACTCGCACCAGCTTTGCCCGAGAAGGATCTTTCCGCTTAACGGGCCCTGCTGCCACGCGGCCCTCGGGGGCCCGTCCTCCACAGGAGAGGAAGAAAGGTAGGAGCTGTACCACATTTGGTGACGTGGATACGATTGGTGTGAATGTCCACATCCAAACCAAATCTTATTTGGATCGTCAGCCTGAAGTTCCCATTTCTTTGGGGCTGAGCAAAACATTTCACAGATTGCATTGCTCATGCCACAGCTCTGCTGGTGTCCCCCCTCCCTTTCTTCCAATTTATATAATGGTAGGACTGGAAATCAAAAGGCCTTCCAGATAGTGTTGGACTATGAATAAATACGTTATAATAACACATAACACATGTATAATAAACATAACACAAGGCTCCCGGTGACACGGTGGGTTAAACTGCTGAGCTGCTGAACTTGCTGACCAAAAGGTCGGTGATTCAAATCTGGGGAGCAGGGTGAGCTCATGCTGTTAGTCCCAGCTTCTCCCAACCTAGCAGTTCAAAAACATGCAAATGTGAGTAGATCAATAGGTATCGCTCTGGCAGGAAGGTAATGGCACTCTATGCAGTCATGCTGGTCACATGACCTTGGAGATGTCTACGGACAGCGCTGGCTCTTCGGCTTATTTATTTATTTATTTATTTATTTATTCACACTTGTTAGTCGCCACTCCCGGTGTGGCTCGGGGCGACTTACATAGCAAAAGCACAAAGCAAACACAGTAATAAAACAATAAAATAGCAGTAAAAACACAATAAAAACACAATAAAATAGTACAAGGTATTACTAGTTGGTATACAACCCAACACAAGTTGTGTGCAAGAATTGCGGAGGCCATTAGCAGAGGGTCAGCGGCTTTAGTCCCCAAAAGCCTGTCGAAACAGGAGCGTTTTACACGCCTTCCGGAATGCCAAAAGATCTGAGATGGCCCGGATGTTAGAAGGCAGTGCATTCCACAGAACAGGGGCAACTACCAAGAAGGCCCTCCTTCTTGTGGCTGTAAGACGGTACCGTTTAAAACTGGGAACATCCAATAGTAGTTCAGACTCAGAACGTAGTGGCCTAGTGGGACAGTATGGGATGAGGCGGTCCCTGAGGTACACTGGCCCCAGACCGTTCAAGGCCTTAAAAGTCAGTACCAACACCTTGAAAGTGATCCGGCATTCCACCGGTAGCCAGTGCAGCTCGCGAAGGACCGGTGTAATATGGCTGGACATAGTTACACCAGCCAGCAGCCGAGCTGCTGCATTCTGGACCAGTTTCAGTTTCCGGATCACCAGCAAAGGAAGGCCAACATAGAAAGCATTACAGTAGTCTAGTTTTGAGATGACCGTGGCTTGGACCACTGTGGCTAGGTCACGACGGGAAAGGTAGGGAGCCAACTTCCTCGCCTGATGGAGATGGAAAAAAGCTACTCTACTGACCATGGAGATGTGCACCTCCATCGTCAGTTGAGAGTCCAGAATGACGCCGAGACTCTTAACTGTTGACGACGGACATAATGTCACGCCGTCCAGGGTAGGAAGTTGGATCTCCACCCCACCCGGGCGGCCCAGCCACAGGATCTCCATCTTAGCCGGATTCACCTTCAACCTACTGGCTTGCAGCCATCCGGTAACGACTTCAAGGCACTGATGGAAATTATCGGGTACGGATTCGGGCCAGCCCTCCATCCCCAGAACGGGCTGGGTATCATCCGCATATTGGTGACACTCCAGCCTGAAGCTACGAACCAGCCGAGCAGTGGAGATGAGCACCAACCCTCAGAGTCAGACACGACTGGACTTAATGTCAGGGGAAAACCTTTACCTTTACCTTAATAATAACAGTAATAGAGTGAAATAATAAATACAATAATAATAGAGTAAAATAATAAATGTAATAAAATAGTCATAATAATAGAGTAAAATAATGTAAATGTAATAATAACAATAATAGAGTGAAATAATAAATGTAATAATAATAGAGTAAAATAATTAATGTAATAAAATAGTCATAATAATAATAGAGTAAAATAATGTAAATGTAATAATAACAATAATAGAGAAAAATAATAAATGTAATAAACCCCTCCAGAGTCGGACACGACTAGACTTAATGTCAAGGGAAGCCTTTACCTTTACTACTGCTTTCACTAATCTTCACTGTGGGCTATGTTAGCTGCTGGAACTTCTAAGGCCCCTTCTGCACTGCCATATAAAATCCAGATTATTTGCTTTGAACTGGATTATATGGCAGTGTAGACTCATATAATCCAGTTCAAAGCAGATAAAGTGGATTATCTGCTTTGATAATCTGGATTATATGGCAGCGTAGAAGGGGGTCTGAGAGGTGACCTGATTCTCATCCCTCAATTGTCCTTTATGGTTTTAATATATACAATTAAATAATTCAAAGACTCTTACGCATGCTTTCTCCAGGCTAAACACACCCAGCTCCTTAAAAGGCTTAGTTTCCAAACTTTTGACGCTTTAGGTTGCCCTTCTCTGGACGGGTTCCAGTTGGGCAATATCCTTCTTGAATTGGACACAGGTAATGAAACTAATCAACACAGGAGGACTCCGAGGGACCCATGGATGGACCCATGCATGGGGTGTGTGTGTGTGTGTGGATGAGGGAGGATCCAAGTTGACATCTCCAAAGTTACCCCCACCGATAACATTGTGTCTTTCCCCGATAGCTGAAGCAGTGGTGGTGCCCGCTGCTCCTCCGCCGGCCCCTGCCCAGCCGGCCAGCGCCTCTCCGCCTCAAGGGGCCACCTCTCCGGAAGAGAAGGCCGAAGTCGGGAGCGCCCACGCCATCCCTCGCCGCCATGCCCCCTTAGAGCAGCTGGTGCGGCAGGGCTCTTTCCGGGGCTTCCCCACCTTGAGCCAGAAGAACTCCCCCTTCAAGAGGCAGCTCTCCTTGCGGCTGAACGAACTGCCCTCCACTTTGCAGCGCAAGGGCCAAGCTGGCGATGCAGGCAAGTATCATCAAGGAATAGGAAAATGAACCTGCCTTCTGCCCCAAACATGGCAGCATTTCATAGAATCATAGAGACGGAAGGGACTGCACAATCCAGCTAGTACAACCTCTGTCTGACATGCAAAAAAAGCATAATAATAATAATAATGATAATAATAATAATAGGGCTGGGAAAGCTGACACGATGCGAGAATTTAAAGATTGAACTGCAAAGACTCTGGCACAAGCCAGTAAAGGTGGTCCCACTGGGTGCAGTGCCTAAAGACCTTAGCCTACACTTAAACACAATCGGCGCTGACAAAATTACCAGCTGCCAGCTGCAAAAGGCCACCCTACTGGGATCAGCACACATTATTTGTCGATGCATCACACAGTTCTAGACTTTTGGGAAGTGTTCGACGTGTGATGCAATACAACAGCCAGCGGAGTGACCTTGTTTGCTGTGTACTAATCCTTTTGTGTTAATAATAATAATAATAATAATGCTTACATGTTATGAGGATTTAATGATCGAACTGCAAAGGCTCTGGCACAAACCAGTAAAGGTGGTCCCAGTGGGTGCAGTGCCTAAAGACCTTGGTCTGCACTTAAAAACAATCAGCTCTGACAAAATTACCATCTGTCAGCTGCAAAAGGCCACCCTATTTGGATCTGCACATATTATTTGTCAATACATCACATAGTCCTAGACACTTGGAAAGTGCCCGACGTGTGATCAAATACAAAAGCACAGTGATCTAGTTTGTTGTGTACCAATCTTGTTGTGTATCAAACAACAACAACAACTTTATTCTTGTATCCCGCCACCATCTCTCTGAAAGGAAGAGGGGTGGCTTACACACGGTACAGAGCTGATTGTTTTTAAGTGCAGGCCAAGGTCTTTAGGCACTAGACCCACTGGGCCCACCTTTACTGGTTTGTGCCAGTCTTTGCAGTTCAATCTTTAAATCCTCATAACATGTAAGCTTTATTATTATTAAAAAACAGAACATAAAATGAAAACAATTTAAAAATACAATTAAATAAAACATATAAGTATGAGACAACAACTAAAATTCAATTAAAAGCAGCGCTCATTACCGATGGGGAAAGTGATCAAACTGGGAATGGGAGAAGTGAAAATACCCCCAACAGATGGCCATCCAGCCTCTGTTTTAAAGCCTGCAAAAGAGGATCTTCCACTATACTCAGTTCCACTGCTGAACAGCTCATACAGTGTCTTAATTTTAGTGTCTTAATTTTTTTTATTAATTTCATATTGTTTATTTATTGGTTTTGTATTTAAGTTGTATTAATTTTTATTTTCCTTTGTACTTTTGTGTTATACTGTGTTTTTTGTATGGATGGATGTGGCCTCATGTAAGCCACCCCGAGTACCCTCGGGGAGATGGTGGCAGGGTATGAATAAAGTTAATAATAATAAATAATAATACAGTCAGGAAGTTCTTCCTAATGTTCAAGTGGAATCTCTTTTCCTGCAATTTGAACCCATTGCTCCAAGCCCTAGTTTTATTTATTTATTATTATTTATTATTTGGATTTCTTGGTCGCCCTTTCCAAGTGGCTCAGGGCGACTCACAACAGTTAAAAACGATACAATCGATAAAAACACAGTACAACATAATAAAACCATACATGACACATATTAAAACATGGTTGGATGTATACATCCACAATTAAAAACCAGCAGTGATGCCTGTCTACTACATAGGGTCACAGCTCTTGGCCAAAACGTGGAGCCTTAGCCTTACTCCGACCCAAAAGCCTGAATGAACAGGTGGGTTTTACAGGCCTTACAAAAGGCCAGTAAAGTGGGCATCGCGCGAATGGCAGGAGGGAGAGCATTCCACAACACCGGAGCGATCACGCTGAAGGCTCTCCTCCGGGTTGTGGTCAGATGGAAGGCAGCATGGCTTGGTACCGCCAAGAGGTTCAGTGATTCAGATCTCAGTGGTCTTAGAGGACTATATGGGGAGAGGCGGTCCCTTAGATACACCGGCCCCAGACCGTTCAAGGCCTTGAAGGTTAAAACCAGCACTTTGAAGGTGATTCGGTGCTCAATTGGTAGCCAGTAGGGTTGGTTTAGAATCCTAAAATCGGGATTCTAAAATCAAATGGGGGGGGGGGGATTTTTTTTTGATTAGTATATCAAAGACTTACAAAAAAATTTCCAAAAAGTTCTAAAATGTAACTTAAGTACTAACGAAATTCTAAAGTGGTTCTAAAGTCAAAAACAGTCAAAAATCAATGGGGGAACATTCCCCTTCGCCTCTGCAGTGCAATTAAGTGGAGCTGTACATGTATAACATAAATATAAGAGGTAGTAGCTACTTGCTCTCAGGACAATTGTGAAAGTGAAGTACGATTCTCCCCCTTATTATTTCCCCTTTCCCTCCTTTCTTCCTTCTCTACCCTCTTCTTTGCTTCCTTCATTTGGATTTCGGTTCCCCATCCCTTCTTTTCTCTTTTCTTCCTTCCCTCCCCCCTTCTCTACTTCTTCCTTTGTCTCCTTCCTTCCTTTGTTCACGTTTTATTTCCCTAATAGCAATTAAACAGAAAGATATATGTATAATATATAGACTTTCTGCTGTGCTTTCTGCAACCGAACTTGCCTATCTCAGATTGGCCTCTTTAGTCATCAGTGCGCTTGTAAAAAGCGTGGGATGAGTCCTTCCTGAATCTTCGTTCGTGAAGTAATGCCGAGAGAGAGATATGTATTAATGCAGTGGTTCCTCATGTTGTGGTGACCCCCATCCATATTTTCGTTGCTACTTCATAATTTTGTTACTCTTATGAATTCTAATGCAAATATCTAATATGCAGGATGTATTTTCATTGTTACAAATTGACCAAAGTTAAAGCATAAGGATTAATCACAGAAACAATATGTTTGGGGGAGGCTGGACAATGGATGATGGGATTTGCAGTACCTTCGACCAATTCAGCTCTGACTTCCACAGCTGAGACCCCATGAATGACAGACCTGGACTAAACTTGGCACACAGAACCCCCATGACCCACAGAAAATACTGGAGGGGTTTGGGAGGACTTGACAGTGATTTAGGGAGATAACTCTGAACCCAAACAATCCTGGATCAGGACCAAACTTGGCATGAATACTCAATATGCCCAAATGTGAACGCAGATGGAGTTTGGGGAAAATAGACCTTGACATTTGGGAGTTGTAGTTGCTGGGATTTATAGTTCACCTTCAATCAAAGAGCATTCTGAACTCCACCAATGACAGAATTGGGCCAAACTGGGATCCCCCGCTCGCCGGCGCCTCGCTCACCCCCTCGCTTCTCTCTAGCCCGGTGCATGCATCGAGGCTAGAGAGAGAGGGGAGAGCGATGGCCCTTTCCAGCTAAAATATAAGCCGACCCAACCCTGGGTCGGCATATTTTAGCTGGAAAGGCCCCCGCGCGCCTCTCCACCTCTCTCTAGCCTGGATCCAGGCTAGAGAGAAGCAGAGGGGTGCGCGGAGCGCCTTTCCAGCTAAAATATAAGCCGACCCAGGCTTGGGTCGGCTTATATTTTAGCTGGAAAGGCGCTCCGCGCACCCCTCTGCTTCTCTCTAGCCTGGATCCAGGCTAGAGAGGCAGCAGAGGCCGCGAGGGCGCCTTCCAGCAAAATATGCCGACCCAGGGTTGGGTCGAAACATTTTAGCTGAAAGGGGCCATCGCCTCGCCTCTCTCTAGCCTGGATCCAGGCTAGAGAGAGGCGGAGAGGCCGCGGGCGCCTTTCCAGCTAAAATATGTCGACCCAGGGTTGGGTCGGCTTATATTTTAGCTGGGGGGCCTTTCTCCTCAGCCAATGACAAAACACGCTTAAAAAGGGCAACGAAGCCATACGAATGCTTTACGGCCCAGATACAAAAATGGCGCCGCGAAGTGCCGTAAAAGGAAGTCTACTTCCGGGTTCACGACAGCGAGCCGTAAAACAACAAAAGTCCCATTAATTACGAATTTCTAATGAATCAATTAGATTTCCGTTTCAATTTTAGCATGCCTAGTAGCCAGTGCAGTTCCCGCAGGACCGGCGTAATGTGGCAGCGAGATGGACAGCAGAAAATAATCCAGGACAGCAGAAAATAATCTTGTTCCCTCTTCCTATCAAATACTTAAACATGACTATCATATGTCCTTTCAACCTCCTCCTCTGAAGGCTCAACATGCCCAGCTCTTTAAGCCGCTCCTCATAGGACATGATCCCCAGATCATTTTAGCAGCCCTCCTCCATATACGTTTCAGCGGATCGATACCTCTTTTACATTATGCCGAGAATTTGGCACAGTGTTATTCCAGTTGAGGTTCGGCCAAGGCAGAATAGAGGGCACCATGACTTCCCTCAGTCTGGACACTATGCTCCTTTTGATGCAGCCCAAAATCCCACTAGCATTTTTTAGCTGATGCATCATTCCTGCAGTAGCCCTTATATAACATAAGCTCAGAAGGCTGTATAGCACAAGGCATCTGTCAGTGGCGCAAAGATGTTCAGCATTGACACCAAGTATTGCTGCTACTACTTATGATGATCGTAGTATTGAGTTGCTGCGAGTTTTCCAGGCTTATTTTATTTATTTATTATGGTATTTCAAGCCCGCCTTTCTCAGCCCTTAGGCCAGTGTTTCCCAACCTTTTTTGAGCTGCGTCACACTTTTTACATTTACAAAATCCGGGGGCACACCACCAACCAAAATTACACTCTTAACACAGTAATACATACAGTTAATATGTTTTTAAATGTATTTATACACTCAGTGTGAAACCTGGGCCTGTTTCGATGAACACAACATAGATATCCTGGCAGGAATGGCAGAAAGACTGAAAGTACTGAAAGGGTTTGCTTGGGAATTGACCTTGAGTTTTGGAGTTGTAGTTCACCTGTATCCAGAGAGCACTCTGGACTCAAACAATGTTGGATCAGGACCAAACTTGGCATGAATACTCAATATGCCCAAATGTGAACACAGATGGAGTTTGGGAAAAATAGACCTTGACATTTGGGAGTTACAGTTTCTGGGATTTATAGCTAACACACAAACAAAGAGCATCCTGAACTCTTGCAACAATGGAATTGAACCAAACTTGGGAATTGACCTTGAGTTTGGAAGTTGTAGTTCACCTACACCCAGAGAGCACTGTGGACTCAAATAATGATGGATCTGTACCACACTTGAAATGAATGCTCAATATGCCCAAATATGAACGCAGACGGAGTTCAGGAGAAATAGACCTTGCCATTTGGGAGTTGTAGTTGCTGGGATTTATAGTTCCCCTACAATCAAAAAGCATTCTGAACCCCAGCAATGATAGAACTGGGCCAAACTTCCCACACAGAACCCCCAGGTGGCTCCCTTCCTGAATGGCTCTCTCCCTCTTCCACACCAGAAAGGAAGGCACTCACTCGGTACTCGGTTGCCTGCCTGGCTTCCTTCCTTCTTTCCTGCGGTTCAAAAGACGAAGCGGGTGGGCCTGCCTCGGACTGCGCTCCTCACTTCCGCTTCCGTTCACCGCCCTCCCTCAATTGGAGGCTGGCTGGCTGGGGAAACGGCCGAAGGAGGCGGCGCCCCGGCCCCTTCTTCACCGCCGCCTGGGCCTTCCTCCTCCTCCTCCCCAAAGCAGCAGCAGCAGGAGTTCGGCAAGAGGGGGAAGAAGGGGGGGGAGATAGGTTTTCCCACGGCACACCAGGTGATCGCTCACGGCACACTAGTGTGCCGCGGAACAGCGGTTGGGAAACACTGCCTTAGGCGACTCAAAGCGGGTTACAAATTGGCAACAATTCAGTGCCACACATTCATAAAAATACAGTTAAAACATTCAGCATAACATTCACTTCTTGAAATGAAAGAAGCGATTTAATAGAAAAGAAGAGGATTGCAATAACAACAACAACAACAACAACTTTATTTTTGTATCCCGCCTTCATCTCCCCGAAGCGACTCAGAGCGGCTTACATGGGGACAAACCTGATCAACATTGTTAAAATATAACACACTAAAAGTACATAAAACATAATCGTAAAACAATATAAAACAAACAACAACATAACGTAGTATAAAAACAACCATCGAGCAAACAACCAATAGCCTGAGTAATAAACAGTTTCTGGAGTATCATTACACTTAAACTGGAAGAGAATGTAAGAGTTATGTGCAATTATTTTACTATCAGGTTTTTTTAAAAAAAAATAAAGGATTGTTAAGCAATGTTTTCAAAAAAATATATGCAATTTCAATTACCTTGCTATTTGAAAAGGATATGAAATAACCAAATGTTAAAATCTTTCTATGCTTTTAGAATGCCTGAATGCTTTGTTTCAAATGACAAAATACCTACATACTTTTAGCTTTATGGCCATGTTCCAGAAGCATTCTCTCCTGATGTTTTGCCTGCATCTATGGCAGGCATCCTCAGAGGTTGTGAGGTCTGTTGGAAACTAGGCAAGTGAGGTTTATATATGTCTGTGGCATAATGTCCAGGGTGGGATAAAGAACTCTTGTCTGCTTGAGGCAAGTGTGAATGGTGTAATTGGCCAGCTTGATTAGCATTGAATAGCCTTGCTGTTTCAAAAGCCTGGCTGCTTCCTGCCTGGGGGAATCCTGTGTTGGGAGGTGCTCACTAGGCCTGGGCAATCATAATTCTAATTGCTTCTAAAGTACTTACAAAACTAAAGTTCTGGTGATGAAAACTAGGTGGCGCTGGTTCTTTGCTTCTACAGTGTTGCTAAAGTTTTGGTGCTGAACTTTTCAGAACTCTTAACAAAACTTTCAAAACTTCATTATTATTTCATTATTGGCGATTTTTTAAGACAGAACCAATTAGGAACTGCTATTTGTAATGCATTTTTGAAAGTTTTGTTCACCACCAGAACTTTAGTTTTGTAAATACTTTAGAACCAATTAGAACCATCATTGCCGAGGCCTAGTGCTCACATATTATTTGAGAACACAGCAATGCTGGACCATTCTAACAACCACCATCTCAGACTACACAGAGAAGCCATTGAAATCCACAAGCATGTGGACAATTTCAACAGAAAGGAGGAAATAATAATAATAATAATAATAATCATCTTTATTTATACTCCGCCCCATCTCCCCAATGGGGACTCAGTGCGGCTCACATGAGGCCAAGCCCAAACGACAAATTACAATAAAAGAAAATAAAATCAAAACACCAGCAATGAACACAATAAAAAGATACATACATATAAATAAAAACAATATACAACTAGATATCTAAAATCACAAAGACAGGGTGGGCTGCAAGCACATATATAAAATGTTAAAATGTTAAAACTCAGTGTGGGATACTCGAAATAGCACGAGAATGAACAAAATCTGGCTACCAGTATTACAAAACTCTAAAATCAGGAAAGCAAATAAAGAATAGCACTCAATAACAGGAATTCCAGATGAGAAACAATCAGGGCAGCTAATCACCTCCCAACAAAGGATCCCCCAGCAGGAAGCAGCCAGGCTTTGAAGCTGCCAGGCCATTCAATGCTAAACAAGCGGGCCAATTAAAACATTCACACTTGCCTCAAGGAGACACGTTCTTTCTCTCACCTTGAACATTCCACAGACATATAAACCTCACTTCCCTAGTTTCCAACAGACCTCACAACCATAGATGTGAGCCAAGTGTCAGGAGAGAATGCTTCTGGAACATGGTCATACAGCCTGGAAAACGCACAGAAACCCAGTCAGGAACTCCATTGGACATTAAGCAAATTGGGCAAGTGAACCCTATAATGTACCGGGGACTCCCAACTGATGACACTGGAGTCTTCTTTAAAGGCTTCTTTATGAATTCTTTCTTTCTTTTGCTCCTTCTGCCAGTAATAGAACTCGAATCCACACCCAATGGAGATTCCGATGGCATCACTGCCCTCTGTAGCCAGATCGACGCCTCACTCACTCAGCCGGCTGGCGAGCTCCCCAACGATGCAGGACCTCTCAGTGGGTCCCTTGCCCACCCCACTGCCACAGTGCCCATGGAAGGGGGAGGCACAGGTATGCTTATCCATGGCATCTTTGGGTGGGTGGGTGGGGGGGAGTTCAGGTTATGTCTTACCCTAGAGAGACATACTGTGTCGTATTAACTTGAATCTTAACATTCACCTTTTTGGCTAAACGATCTTACCAAAATTAGGGTGCCCACTACATTCGCATCATAGGGTAATCTTAGTGCTGAGCCAAAGCCAAAGGGGAAGCTGCTTTAGGATCATCTGGACATCCTATTTGAGGGACATCATCTGTTTACCGTATATACTCTAGTATAAGCCGATCCGCGACCCAAATATAAGCCGAGGCACCTAATTTTACCACCAAAAACTGGGAAAACGTATTGACTCAAGTATAAGCTGAGGGTGGGAAATGTAGCAGCTAGAGGTAAATTTCAAAATAAAAATAGATACCAATAAAATTACATTAATTGAGGCATCCGTTGGTTCAATGTTTTTGAATATTTACATGAAACTGTAATTTAAGGTAAGACTGTCCAACTGATTAAACCATTATTCTGACCTTCTTCAATGTAAATGTGCATATGTGCTCTTCCAATAATAATAAAGGAAGTAAAATAATAAATACAATAATAATAACAATAGAGTACAATAATGGAAATGTAACAATAATAGTAATAATAATAAAGTAAAGAAATAAATGTAATAATAACAACAATAATAAAATAAAATAGTAAATATAACAATAATAATAAAGGAAGTAAAATAATAAATGCAATAATAATAGAGTAAAATAATGGAAATGTAATAATAATAGTAATAATAGAGTAAAACAATAAATGTAATAATAACAATAATAAAATAAAACAGTAAATGTAACATTAATAATAAAGGGAGTAAAATAATAAATGTAATAATTATAATAAATAAAATAAAATAATAAATGTAATAAAAATAATAATAGAGAAAAATAATATAAATGTAGCAATAACAGAATAAAAGAATGCATGTAATAATAAAGTAAAATAATGTATTTGTAATAATAATATATAGAGTAAAATAATGTAAATGTAATAGTAATAGAGTAAAATAATAAATCTGTATCTGTATACCTTTATAAAGCGGAATGTTTGTATGTATGTGTGCGGAGGGCGGGAGGGCGGGAGGGCAGAAGGGCGGGAGGGCAGAAGGGCGGATATGTGGCAGCCACTTTCACAGGCCACAGCAACCAGCGCGGGTGATGGACCTGCACCAAACTTGGTACACATAACCCCCCTAACCCCCTTTACGTCCTGGTGCGGTTCGGGGGACATGACCCACGGATTATGGGATTTGTATTACTTTCAAACACTTTGGTTCCCACAGACCACTGAGGCCACCAAAAAGGACCAATACAGACCACACTTAGCACACACAGCCCCCATGACCCACTCTACGTCCTGGTGCAGTTTGGAGGAGGGTGGACCATGGATGATGGGACTTGAAGTACCTCTACTCACTTCCCAAGTCCGCTGCAACCCTCATCCAATCACTGATCGAGAACAAACTTGGCATACATAACCCCTATGACTGCCTTCACGTCCTGATGAGGTTTGGGGGAGGACTGACAATGGATGATGGGATTTGTAGTACTTTCACACCCCTCTGTTCCCACAGACCACTGTGGCCCCCAACAAAAACTGATAAAGACCACACTTGGCACACAGAGCCCCAGTGACCCACTCTACATACTACTGAAGTTTGGAGGGAGCCAGAACATAGATGATGGGACTTGCAGTACCTTCCCTCACTTTCCAAGACTGCTACAAACCTAATCCTATGACTGATCAACACGAAACCTGCCACACAGAGCCCTCATGACCCACTCTACATCCTGGTGCAGATCGGAGAAGGGTGGACCATGGATGATGGGACTTGAAGTACCTCTACTCACTTCCCAAGTCCGCTGCGACCCTCATCCAATTACTGATCCAGACCACACTTGGCACACATAACCCCCATGACTGCCTTCACGTCCTGGTGAGGTTCGGGGGAGGACTGACAATGCATGATGGGATTTGTAGTACTTTCACACCCCTCTGTTCCCACAGACAACTGCGGCCCCCAACAAACACCGAGAAAGACCACACTTGGCACACAGAGCCCCAGTGACCCACTCTACATCCTACTGAACTTTGGAGGGGGGCAGAACATGGATGATGGGACTTGCAGTACCTTCCCTCACTTTCCAAGCCTGCTACAAACCTAATCCAATGACTGATCAACACCAAACCTGGCACACAGAGCCCTCATGACCCACTCTACATCCTGGTGCTGTTTTGTGTGAGACGGACCACGGATGATGGGACTTGAAGTACCTTCACTCACTTCCTAAAAACAATGCAACCCTCATCCATTCACCAAATACAGACCAAACTTAACACACAGAGCCCCCATGACCCAATCTACATCCTACTACACTTTGGGGGAGGGTGGACCAGAGATGATGGGACTTCCACTACCTTCAGTAATTTCATGATACCACTGCAACTCCCAATAATGATGGATCAAGACCAAACTTGGCACACAGAGCCCCCATGACCCACTCTACATCCTGCTGCACTTCTCAAATGACCCGGGCACCGCCGGGTCCCCAAGCTAGTTTCATAATAAAAATAGAGTAAAATAATGTAAATGCAATAATAATAGAGTAAAATAATACATTTCATAATACTAGAGTAATAATAACAATAAATATAATAAAATAATAAATGTAATAATAAAAATATATAATAAGAGTAAAATATTTAATTACTTTGACTCGAGTATAAGCCAAGGGGAGCTTTTTCAGCCTTAAAAAGGGCTGAAAAACTCAGCTTACATACGGTAATTGTCATGGCTCAATGCTATGCAATTCTGGGATTTGTAGTTTGGTGAGGCACCTGCTCTCTTTGGCAGAGAAGGCTCAAGGCCTTGTAAAACTACAGACCCTACCCCATGGCTCCATAGCATTGAATCAAAGTAATTAAAGTGGATTCAAAGAGTGCACCTTTTTCTGCTGCGTATTACATTCGCCAGCAAATACTTTTTTGGTTTCATGGGTTTGAAAATTGAGGTGCGTATTAGATTTGATGGTGCATTCAGCTCCAGTAAATGCAGGCATCTAACCCCCTTTCCTCCCCATCTTGTTCTCTCCAGCCCCCTCCACATGGACCGCCAATTCTGCCGGAGCTTCCGTAACGCCTCCGTTCCAACCCGGGCACAAGCGGACACCGTCGGAAGCTGAACGTTGGCTGGAGGAAGTTGCCAAGGCCGCCAAAGCCCAACAGCAGGTGGCGGTGGCAATGCCAACCTTCCCCTTAAGCTACGATGCTGCCACTGCCGCTGCCCCGGCGGTGGGGATGTTTATCCCTCCTCACATGCCACCGGCCTACATGCCCATGGGCACCGCTTACGCGCCGGCAGTGCCATACGCCGCCGTGCCCAGTGTGCCCGTGGTGGGCATCACTCCCTCCCAGATGGTGGCCAATGCCTTCTGCTCGGCCACGCAAGCGCCGGCCGCAAACCTGGGGGCCAAAGCCAGCCCTTTCCCTCAGAACCTGCTGGGCCCCACCATGCGGCCCAAAGCCAACGGCAGCGCCTGGCCTCCCGAGCAGACCCAGGCGGCGCCCCCTGCCCCACGCCGCGACCCTCCCGACCCCTTTGAAGAGCAGTGGGCGGCTTTGGAGTCCAACAAAGGCCCCTCTGCCGTGCCAAACCCTTTCTCTGGTGACCGGCAGAAAACCTTTGAAATAGAACTGTGACCGAAGTGTGTCCCCCATCTCTCTTTTGCTCTAGGAACTGGACAATTTAGATAGCCACCCCATATCTCACCCCATATGATGTCTTCCCTCATAGAGTCGGCTCCGTGGCTCATCAGAGCCAAACACAGGTGTACACCATACTGTGCTCCCCGCTTTCCTCACTTTGTTTGGTCAGTCCAATTGTCAACTTTGTCATTACTTCCCCCCCATCGAAGCAGAATCCATGGAGTTTTTGGATGGAGGGAGGCTACCTTAGCTAAGTACGCAGAGGTTAGGGGTGGTTAAGAGGAGGTGAGTAAGGTGGTATGGGGTGAGGGAAAAGGGCGCAGGAGGGAATAGTTCGTTTATGGGCTCTTATTACAAGGATTGTCTCCTTGGATAGCTTCCAGAACAGGATTTCCCCTTTCAACGGAGGGAAACATTTCCTTCACTGGGGGTGTGCGCACTCACGGCGTTGCAGCATTGTGAGTTTCTCTCATTCCCACACCTTCAAGACATTGTGCATGGAGGTGCCAGCTGGCCTGGTACCAAATCTGTCCCTTCGTTGTGTTTTTTTTGTTCCTCCCAAGTTTTCTCTAAGCAACCAAAATATTTTTCTTTTTCTTTCCCTCTTTTTTTTTTGCCAATCTGCAAATCAGATTGCACTTGATTAGGATGCTCGTAAAAAGCCCCGAAGGTACCAGATCAGGTCTGATCTTGGAAGCTAAGCAGGGTCAGGCCTGGTTAGCACTTGGAACGGGAGGCGTAGGTTATAATTCGGAAGACGGAACGTGCAAAACCGACTCTGACTTTTTCCTTGCCTATGAAATATATGGGGTTGCCGTAAGTCCAAAAACCGGATGCTGTTCCCATGGCAGCATTTTGAATGTGCGAAAGCCCTGCGACGTAGCGATACAGGCGCAGGACCACCACTTCCCCAGGGCCAAATAAAACAATGCCAAGATGTTTTCCCTCAAAGAAGCCACATGATACCAAATCTTCCCTCTTGGGTCTAGCAACCAACATAACAGCCTCGCATGTGGGGTCTCGCTAGGAGAAAGGCACGGCAGTGAAATTCAAGTTTTCACTCCCTTTGTGTTGTCATGACCAGAATCACTGGTTTGATGTGAGTTTTCCGCAGGCCCAGATCAACCCTTTCTGGTGCCCTAGGCCACACATTGGAAGCCACGCCCCCGGGCCGATGCTGAGCATGCGCGGCAGCAGCCCTAGGGGCAGGGCTTCCCTCCGCCTCTTCCTCCTCGCTCGCACCAGGCGCCCCTCCTTCCTTGAGTGAAGGAAGGAGGGGCACCTGGCCCCGGCGCGAGCGAGGAGGAAGAGGCAGAGCAGAGGGGAGCCGCGTCAGAGGCCCTCTGATGCAGCTTCCCTCCGCTCCGCCTCTTGCTCCTCGCTCGCTCGCTCCTCCTTCCTTCCTTCACTCAAGGAAGGAGGGGCGGGCAAGGAGCAAGGCGGAGCGGAGCCGCGTCAGAGGGCCTCTGACACGGCTCCCCTCCACTCTGCGCAGAAGCGCCCGAAGATTGACCTTTAAAAAAAATTGGGGGGGGGGTCTGGATCTGGCACCCCCCCCCATGACTGCGCCCCTAGGCTGTGGCCTAGGCTGACCTTATGGATAATCCGGGCCTGGTTTTCCGGGCTGTATGGCCATGTTCCAGAAGCATTCTCTCCCAAAGTTTCGCCCACATCCTCCTGTGGCTTTGGGTGAAAGGGCTTTTCCCTCTGGTGGTCTTGGGAAGAGGGTTTACTTGATGCAGTGTTTAGAGCAGGCCTGGGCAAACTTCGGCCCTCAGGTGTTTTGGACTACAACTCCACAATTCCTAACAGCCTATCGGCTGTTAGGAATTGTGGGAGTTGTAGTCCAAAACACCTGGAGGGCCGAAGTTTGCCCAGGCCTGGTTTAGAGCCAAAGCAATTTGTTCCTTGGCTTCTTTGGAAGTGGGATGAGAAAATAATCTAAAAGTTTTCCCCAATGTTATGGATATTGCCAGATATCAATGCTCAATTTGTGCTTTTGTTAGTGGCCGCTGGAAAGAAATCTGTAGGGTGAGGCTAAAATTATTGGTTGGAGAAGGCTTATGGAAGTTACCAATGCCTCATCCTACATTTGAATATTCCTGGACGGGACAGATAATGTCCTACCTACGAAGCGAAGTACTATTTTATCAGTAAACAAACCCGTGGCTCAACATCTAACATGAGAAATTGAAAATCTCAGCATTTTGTTGTGTCCAATTTCCAAAGGTTGTCCAAATAAGAGCTCTAGGAAAAGGCAGTACTGTACCAAGAGTGTGTATATTGCTTGAGGGTTGGAAAGACGGGGCAAGAATAATTGCATGGGGCAACTGTGGTTTTGGGGTGGGTGGGTGGATGGGTGGGGAGAGGGGCAAACCGGCCTTCTCTCAATGGCGCTGTTGGACTGCAGGCTCAGTTCCAAAAATCTGGCACTGTTCCTATGCTAGTAGAGGGGCAGCATTTTGAATGTGCAAATGCCCCACGGGTGTCAAAGGAAGCGCCCAGCCAAGTTGACATTTGTATTGTCGCCCTCTAGGCCAACACCTTGCAATGTGGAGGACAAAGAGGAGAGGCGAACGGTCTCTGGGTGTATTTACACTACACTGTTATAACTGTTTGATAACACTTTAGCTTGCTTTGGCTCCATCTTATGGAATCCTGGGATCTGTAGTTTGGTAGAGGTGGCTGATAATTTTGTACTAGACCAGGGCTGCCCAGGAAGTCGATCGCGATCGACCAGTCGATCCTGGGACCGAAGGAGGTCAATCCCAGCCGGATGGGGCACTTCTCAGAGGGGGGCAGAGCCAGGCCGCGCCCAGCCCCGCCCCCTCCCCCGGCTTCGGCACTCCCAGCAGCTTCTCCAAGCTTGAGGATGGCAGTGCCAAGCCAACCTTGTGCTAGCTATGTCACAAGGTTGGCTTGGCACTGCCATCCTCAAGCCTGGAAGCCAGAGGGAGGGGCGGGGGCTTGGTGGGACCTGGCTCCGCCCCTCTGGCTCCGCTCTCCCAGCAGCTTCTCCAGGCTTGAGGATGGCAATTCCAAGCCAGTGGTGGCATAGCTAGCACAAGGCTGGCTTGGCACTACCATCCTCAACCTTGGAGAAGCTGCTGGTAGAGCTGAAGCCAGAGGGGGCGGAGCCAGGTCATGTCAAGCCCCGCCCCCTTCCCTCTCCAGCCTTGAGGAGGTAGGTAGATCTTTCTGACTTGGTTTTATCATAAGTAGCTCGCGTGCTGAAAAAGTGTGGGCACCCCAGTGCTAGACAGTTCTGGGGTGCCATTCCACTGAGCTGCAGTTCTTGGGAAGAGTCAATGTGCTACAGTAGAGTGGTGCATTATACATGTTTATTACACATAGGTTCAGTTATATATACTCTTGGTGGATGAAGGCAAGGGGAGCAGGGGGCCAAATTGTTTGCATTGAGTTCCCAAAAAGCGACTCCCCTCTCTGGGTGTCAAATCTGGTAGGAAGTCCATCTGTGCGGAGCGCCTTCCTCTCTTGAGAGAAGCCACAGGAGATCAATTGCGCTTTTCTCCACAGAGAGAAGTGACGAAAGCCTAGCTGTACTTCTTTCAGCAGACAAAGGAGGTGCACTTTTTTCTCGTCAAAGAGAAGTGATGGAAGTCTGGCTGCATTTCTCTCAGCAGAGGAAGGAGGTGAAACCTGGCTGTGCTTCTCTTGGAAGAAGAAGGAGA
The DNA here is from genome assembly GCA_030556195.1 of Anolis apletophallus. NCBI lineage: Eukaryota > Metazoa > Chordata > Lepidosauria > Squamata > Anolidae > Anolis > Anolis apletophallus. The sequence goes on from JARBWK010000011.1 coordinate 17,166,087, forward strand.
TGAGCTCTTTTCTCAGCAGAGAGAAGCAGTGGAAGCCTGGCTTAACTTCTCTGAACAGAGAAAGAAGGCGGGCTCTTTTCTCAGCAGAGAGAAGTGTATGGCTCCATGCAACCATATTTCCCACTCAATCATGCGTGTTTGGTGCGTCTCCTGCCTGCTCGTGCTGAAAAGGAGGAGCGTTGGGCAGCCATAGGCTGGAGACGCTTACGCCTGACCAAATGCACATGCACAGAAGTTCTGCGCATGTGCATTTTGTGCGGCGTGACTCCAGGCCGCAGATGCAAATTGCCGTACACGAGGTTGAAAAGGAGGAGCGTTGGGCGGCCGTAGGTGGAGTCTCCACCTCTGGCTGCAAAACGCTCCTCCTTTTCAGCCTTGTGTACGGCAATTCACGTCTGCGGCCTGGAGTCACGCCGCACCAAATGCGCATGCGCGAAACCTGGCATTCAGATGCGCCCCTGACCATGTGGCGCCCTACGTGGCCACGTAGTTTGCGTACTGTTAGATCCACCGTTTTGGCCTACAACTCCCAGAAATCCCAGCCAGTTTACTAGCTGTTAGGATTTCTTGTAGTTGAAGGCCAAAACAGCTAGGGACCCACAGATTGAGAACCACTGCACTACATTGTCACTAGAGGAGAGGGGCTGCTTTTTGGAGCTCAGTATGCCCAACCTTTGCCCTCAAATGAGTTTGACTACTCTTCCTTCTACAAGGCAGTACATGAGTGAGAGGTGAGTGTGAATGTTTTCATTGGTGTGCTACTAGTGAAAGTCCAGGTTTTAGATCCTTACTAGACCATGGGCAAGCTTTAGTCTATGGCCATGTCCTCTGAACACACCCTACTAAGAAAATGACTTGAAGGCACACAACCACAATGAAGAGCGAGCTCATAAGGATTCGGGGACCTAAAGTTGCAAAGAAATCCAGAGGAGCCACTGCAGCACTAGAGCCACCTAGCAAAGAATTCACCAAACTACAAATCCCAGGATTCTCTCGGGTGGAGCCTTGACCCTGAAAGTGATATTGGATGGCAATAATTGCAGCATGGATGTACTCGCCCTCGCCCACCCACACTGCCTGGATCTGAAAATAGAAAGGGTGTGAGGGGGAGGTATTTTATATCTTATTTCCAAATGTTTTGTATCAAAGAATCCCACATATTTGTATTATATAATAAATAACAAATAAAGCCAGTAATATAATAACCCATTCTGAAGCTATGGATGTTGTTACTGAGTGGAGACTGAGCTGCGGAAAGGAGGCAGGACTGTTACCAAAGTCTCTCTTGTTATTTCAGCCGTCCTGTTTGGAAATGTAATGGTATTGATTCACTCTTCAATAACAATTGAACGAAGCTACTGCTTAGGGTTTCCAATTCAGGATTGTTCCTGAATTGTTTTCTGGGCCCAAATCTAGGAATAGCTCGTGGAGATGTCATGTTATGCATTTAAGTACCAACCATAGTTGCGCTCACCTTGTCATTCAAACACACACACACATAAAAGGTGTATTTTTGCCTTGAATTGAGATTTATTCTTTCTCACCTGGTTTGTTACACTAGAGCAGTGATTTTCAACCTTTTTTGAGCTGCGGCACATTTTTTTACATTTACAAAATCCTGGGGCACACCACCAACCAAAATGACACAAAATGACACTCTGTCATTTTACTAACTGTCACCCTCCCCCCTCGTGACGCCGCTGCTTCCGCCAAACCCCCCTCCCCGGGAGGCCCGGTGGAGGGCTGCAGGAGGCCCGGCTGAGCAGGGCTGCATTGATGACAGGGTGGCCGAGCCTCGGAACAAACGCGGAGCCGCCGCCGCCACCCCAGCTCTCCTTCCCGAAGGGGTTCAACCCCCCCCAGGAGTGCCCCCCCCCGGTGTCCCTTCGGCTTCCCTGCTGTCGCCTTGGGGCCAGATCGGGAAGGAACCAAGCTGGGCTGTGAAGCTGTGCATCCCGGCCTCTGCTCTGCAGCAAACCCGGAGCCCAGCCAGGAGAGGCCAGGAGACGAGGGGTTGCTCCCTTTCCCCAGCGCGGAGGGGCTAGAGGGCAAAAAGTTTCGCCTCGAGCCTCCGGGAGCGGGGTTGGATGGGGGCAGCTCCTGCAGATGACTCCTCCCTCTCCTCTTCCTTGCTGCCGGAGGGGAAGAGGGCAGAAGAGCGACCAGGAGCCAGGAAGCAGGAGGAGCTGCAGCCCGGGCAGGTAGCCCTTGGCACGCAGAGGGAGGGAAGAAAGGAAGGGGAGGAGAGAGAGAGGAGGGAGGGAGGAAAGTTCTGGACGCTGAGGGCTCTCCCTGACTGCAACCAGGCTGGCTGGCATTGCTGCTTTGGCCAGGAAAGCCTCATTTCCGCTGCCTGAAGTTTCCTGCTAGGCTCCCACTCTCTCTACACTGTAATTTCCCACGGCACACCTGATGATATCTCACGGCACACCAGTGTGCCGTGGGACACTGGTTGGGAAACACTGCACTAGAGCATCATTTCTCAACTGGGGGATCAGAAGGGGGGTGTCAGACAGGTCACCAAAGACTATCAGAAAACACAGTATTTTCTGTTGGTCATGTGGGTTCTGTGTGGGAAGTTTGGCCCAATATCACTGGTGTGATACAGGTGAACTATAAATCCCAGCAACTACAACTCCCAAATGTCAAGATCTATTTTCCCCAAACTCCACCAGTGTTAACATTTCAGCATTTTGAGGATTTGTGCCAGGTTTGGTCAAGATCCATCATTGTTTGAGTCCACCATGCTCTCTGGATGTAGGTGAACTACAGCTCCAAAACTCAAGGTCGGTGCCGACCAAATCCTTTCAATATTTTCTGTTGGTCATGAGAGTTCTGTGTGCCAAATTTGGTTCAATTCCATTGCTGGTGGAGTTCAGAATGCTCTATGATTATAGGTGAATTATGAATCCCAGCAACTACAACTCCCAAATGACAAAATCAACCCCATCTCACCAGTATTCAAATTTTGGGTATTTGTGCCAAGTTTGGTCCAGTGAATGAAAATACATCCTGCATATCAGATATTTACATTACGATTCATAACAGTAGCAAAAGTTATGAAGTAGCAACGGAAATAATTTTATGTTTGGGGGTCAGCACGACATGAGGAACTGTATTAAGGGGTTGTGGCATTAGGAAGGTTGAGAAGCACTGCACTAGAGATGCTTCTGGATCTGATAGCCTACTAAGTGCCCACTTTCTGAAGGTTTCTGGCTGGCTGGCAGCTAAGCAAGCAGGTACGCCTGCCCAAAGGCCTCCCACAGGGTGGCACTGCAGCTCTTTCCTCCTTTGGATTTGCCATCTTTTTTCCTTTGGAATGTGAGGAAGCAAAAGCCCAGGAGGACCTAATCTTTGCTCCAGAGCAGGGGTCGGGAACCTTTTTGACTCGGAGAGCCATAAAAGCAAAATATTTGGAAATTTATTTCAGTGAGAGCCATATAATATATATATTTTAAGACTGAATTCAACTAAATGTGAGTATATACGTACATACTATGGGAAAAGGATTCCCCCGGGAGATTGACGGGACACTTCAGACCTGGCTCTGCAAAAGGCATGCTCAGGACTCTGGGAAGGAAGAGAAGACGGAAGGAAGAAAGGGGGAAAGAAAGAAAGACAGACAGAGGAAATAAAGGAGGGAGGGGGAGAGGAAGGAAGAAAAGAAGAATGAACTATGGAAAAGGAAGAAAAGAAAAGCAGGAGAGACAAGGAGGGGAAAAGAAAGAAGGAAATGGGAAGGGAGGAAAAGAAAGAGTGGGGAAAAGAAAGGAAAGGGAGTGAGGAAAAAGTAAAATAAGGGAAAAGAAAAGAAAGAAAAAGAGAGGGGAGTGAAAAGGAAAGAGAAGGAAAGGAAGACTTGGGGAAAAAGAATAGAAGAGGAAGGGAGGGAAAATGGAGGAAAGAAGGAAGGGGAGAGGGAGGGGGGAAAGGAAGGAGAGAAGGAGAAGTAAAGGGTAAAGAGGGAGAAAGGAAGGAAGGAAGGAAGAGGGAGAATGGAGGAAAGAAGGAAGGGGGAGGGAGGGAGGGAAAAGGAAGGAGAGAAGGAAAGAGTGGAAGATGAAGAAAGGAACGAAGAGGGAGGGAGGAAAGAAGGTAGGGAGAGAGGGAGGAAAAAGAAAAAGAGGGAAAAAGAAAGGGGAAGGAAGGGGGAGGAGGGTGCAGGTCCAAGGAGGACCTTGGTATCGATATCAGCGAGGCAGTCCCTCCGGAAGGCATCGAAGAGGCCACAGCTCTTGAGCTGCCCAACGATGAGGGTGATGACCTGGGCGTCCCCCGGGGACAGCGAGGCCGGGTCCGTGGCGCCCGGGCCAGGTCCACCTCCACCACCTCCCTTGAGACCCCTGGCGGAGGAAGACGAGGACGAGGTGCCGCCAGCGGGCTCCGCCATCCCCGTTGAAAAGGGCGCAGGGCTCGGAGAGCAGTGGGGGATGAGGAAGAGGCGACGATGGCAGTGCGGAAGCAGCAGTCACGGCGCATTTGCGTCACTCCTCCCTGCTGCATGCTGGTAAACCGAAGCTCGGGCTGCTTTGGAGAGCCAGAAGCAATCATGAAAGGAGCCACACCTGGCTCCCGAGCCATCAGTTCCTGACTCTGCTCCAGAGTCTCTTGTGGCCTTTCAGATGTGGCTGGGCTCCATCCCTCCAGCAACCCTGGCCAGATTATGGCAAACAACTAAAACAAGACTATATGAACATGTAGGCCTCTGGATGCTGTCCTCCCATTGCCTCCCCCATCAAAAAGCACCCCGTGCAGATATGTAGACATGCTGGCAACACAATCAGAGATGTCTATGGACAACAGGCTCCTTGGCATGGAAAAATGGAACAAGAGCACCTCCTCATGGCCAGAGTTGAGCATCGCCTCCAGATGCCAGAGATGGTAAAAGGGGACGCCCTTTACCTTTGTGTTGTATGTCTGTGTGTAAAAGGCATCGAGTGTTTGCCTCATTTGTGTATTGCAATCCACTCCGAGTCCCTCCAGGGAGATAAAGCAGAATATAAATAAAGTGGATTATCCTGCTCATTCCATTGGCTCTGCCATCATTCTTGGGATTCATCTACGCTGTAGAATTAATGCAGTTTCACACCACTTTAACTCCCATGGTTCATTGCCATTGAACCTTAAGCTGTATAGTTTGGCACCAACACTCTTTGGTAAAAAGGGTTCTCTCTCTCTCTCTCTCTCTCTCTCTCTCTCTCTCTCTCTCTCTCTTTCTGTCGGCATTACTTCGCGAACAAAGATTCTTAGGAAGGACTCATCCCACGCTTTTTACAAGTGCGTTGATGACTAAAAAGGCCAATCTGAGATAGGCAAGTTCAGTTGCAAAAAGCACAGCAGAAAGTCTCCTTGGGTGATGTTGTTTCCAAGTTGCGGTTCTTTCTGCGTTGTCATTTCTCTTCGAGACCAGTTCGGCGTGTCTTCTCGAAAGAGGCCGCAGCATTGTGGATAGTGCGTCTCCATGCCTCCCAATGTGAGGCCAGGGTGGACCATTGTTGGTGATCAATCTGGCCGAGCCTGAGATGGTGTTTTGGGGAGTCCTTACAACGCACATGAGTCCATAACAGTTGCGTCGTCGCACCCGGGCTGTGAATACCCAGTAAAGAGGGATTACTTCTTTCCTTCCTTTAAAAGCTTGGGGCTCCCAAGGACCAAACTGGACTCTCTAGTTAACTCAAAAGGCTTTATTGTCCATAACATAAGTTAACTCACACAGAATCTTGGTTTAATTCCCCAGAATAACATAGGAAAGATATCACTGTACAGTCACTATGCAGTTTTAGTCTAGGAAGCTTTAGCCGGATGGCTCCCTAAGTCTTTTCTTCCTCAATGGCCTTGAGGTATGGACACTCAAAGCCCCAGTCAAATGGCCTATATTGAAGGCACGGAGTCTTCCTCTGGATGCCAAAATGACCGGTTGAAGGCGCTTGGGACTCCTCAGCATCACTCAACCTTCCAATATGCTGAGTATACTGTATGAGTCCCAAGGATATCAATCTGGTTTTGGAAGATAGCTTTACCAAGGCCTGGCAAACCTTCTTCCACGACTTCTCAGGATGTGTCCTGGTGGTATACTGAATGTGAAAGTAGCTTGCTTCCAGATCCCTGAGGGAAGGGGTGGAACAAACTCAACTGGGCTCTGCTAATGATGATAGACAGAAACCAAGGACCAATTAATGCAACCAAACCTCTAACAAATTGTACAAGCTGCAAAAACACATTTTAAACAAAGCAAATATTTGCAAACTCAAAACCTTACATGCAGGTGGCGCCATGCCCGGATTACCCATAAGGCCAACGAGGCCATGGCCTAGGGACACAAGCCGAGGGAGGGAGAGCGCAGATCACGGAACCAAAAAAAACTTGTTTGCACCCCTCTTTCCCCCTTTCTCATGCCCCTCCTTGCTCCTTCTCCTGGCAAAGTCTCTGCTCCGTCCCCTCTGCCTCTGCCTCTGCCTCTCTCTCTCTCTCTCTCTCTCTCTCTGGCGCTCTCTCTCATGCATTCTCTCCCTCTCATGCGCATTCTCTCTCTCTCTCTCTCTTTCTCACTCTCGCGCTCTCTCTCTCACGCTCTGTCTCTCTCTCACGCTCTCTCTCACACACACGCTCTTTCTCTCACACACTCTCTCTCTCGCTTTCTCTCTCTCTCGTGCGCCCCTTTGGAGCGGGTTTGCACCCGCTGCGCTCTCCCCAAGCCTCCCAACTCCCAAGGAGACCTCCAGAGCACAGCGGAGCTTTCCAGCCGGTGGGAATGGGGACCTTGGAGGTGGCGGGAGGTTGGCTTAAAGGGAGCGTAATTCCAAAGTGTGGCCTAGGGCGCAAAAAAATGTTAATCCGGACCTGGGCGGCGCTCACTGCGCCGTCACAACAGTGAACATGTCAAACTAAACTAATTCTATGGTGTAGATCAGTGGTTCCCAAACTTTTTTGGCCTACCGCCCCCTTTCCAGAAAAAAATTTACTCACCGCCCCCCTAGAAATTACTTTAAAAAAAAAATGTAATAGCAATTAAACAGAAAGATATATGTATTAATGCAGTGGTTCTCAACCTTTCTAATGCCGTGACCCCTAAATAAGGTTCCTCATGTGGTGATCCCCGACCATATTTTTGTTGCTACTTCATTTTGCTACTCTTACGAATTCTACTGCAAATATCTAATATGCAGGATGTATTTTCATTGTTACAAATTGAACATAATTAAAGCATAGTGATTAATCACAGAAACAATATGTTTGGGGGAGTATGGACAACGGATGATGGGATTTGCAGTACCTTCAATCGATTTGGCTCTGACTTCCACAGACCACTGAAACCCCCACAAATTACAGAACTGGGCCAAACTTGGCACAGAGAACCCACATGACCAACAGAAAATGCTGGAGCGGTTTGCGAAGAATTGGCAGTGATTTAGGGCAGTGATTTTCAACCTTTTTTGAGCCGCGGCGCATGTTTTACATTTACAAAATCCTGGGGCACACCACCAACCAAAATGACACAAAATGACACTCTAACACAGTAATATTTATTTATTTATTTATTTATTAATGCGCCGACTCTCGGGGCTCGCGGCGGTTAAAATGTTTTTAAATCTATTTATACACTCAGTGTGAAACCTGGGCCTGTTTCGATGAACACAAAATAGATATCCTGGCAGGAATGGTAGAAAGACACACACGAAGCTCTTGATCCCAAATTACCACTGTCACTTGACGCGCAGCTGCAGCACTAACTCTAACTTTGTTTACTTACTGAATGAATCAAATATGGCGCGACCATAGCACTCTCGCGTCACTTCTTAGGTGACGCGAGAGTGCTATGGTTCCATTTCTTAAAGGGACAGATGCACCTTATAGTTTATATATGAATGAAGTTTGAAAATAATTTCCCACGGCACACCTGATGATCTCTCACGGCACACTAGTGTTCCGTGGCACACTGGTTGAAAATCACTGATTTAGTGGATATGTAGCTCACCTACATTTGGAGAGCACTATGAACCCAAACAACTATGGATTTGGATAAAAATTGGCACAAATACTCAACATGCCCAAATTTGAACACTGGTGGAGTTTTGAGAAAATAGCCCTTCTCATTTGGGAGTTGTGGTTGCTGGGATTTATAGTTCACTTGCAATCAAAGAGCATTTTGAATTCCACCAACAATGGAATTGAGCCAAACTTGGCACACAGAACCCCCAATTGTTCACCGCCCCCTAAAGGGGTTCACCGCCCCCCAAATTCCCCTGAGCCTCCCACCAACCCCCTGGATCGCCTCACTGCCCACTTTGGGAACCACTGGTGTAGATGCACCCTTATATTGTCGGCAGATAGGAGCTGGAAACCAAATGATCATTGATTCCCAAACTCCAAACTCCAGTCCATTGGATGTTTCATACTTCAGTTTCCAGAAGTGTCATACGCTTGGGCCAATGGCCAGGGATTCTGGGAACTGAAGTCCCAAATAGCTGGAAGACCAGAAAGTGAGGAAAACACTTGGAGGCAATGCAATCCCTTCCTTTGCCAATGCAGGGAAAATCCTGCCAACCTGATTCCCCTTCAAAGCCCAGTGCTTTTTTTCTATCCTTGAAAGAAGAAGTCAGGGAGAAAGGGGCTGAGGATAGAGAGATTACGGGGGCGAGTAGACTCTATCTCTGGCAGCCGGGAATTGAAGAAGGGGGAGAATTCATTGACTGCAGGAGAAAGATGGAAGGAAGGAAAGAAGGAAGGAAGGAAGGAAGGAAAAGCAGGGGAAAGAATTGCACAATTAGGAAAAATATATAACCAGGCTTGGCAAGCAGCCATTCACATGTTCCTGCACCAAGCAGAAAATGTACATATGTATTGCTTTGTTTATAGCATAATAAAAAATATATGTTAATTTTGTATTGCTTTGTTCTGGAGGAGAGAGAGTGTGGTGCTGGTCTGGATTGGGAAGGGGATGAAATATGAAGCCCAATTTGCAATTTTTTAAAGCTTTCTTCCCGGTAATAATAACATGCATTTTGATGCCTCAGTGTTGGCCCTGTTTCTATGCATATTTGACCTGCTGATTCCTAAAATGCCACCAGTTTCCCCCATCAGCTTTAGTTTCTGAGATACAGAACATACAGCATCTACGAGTCGCCATCTGCTCGCCCATAGAAAACCACGCTAACCATATCGAAGAAACAAGAGCTGATGCAGTCAATCTAATTCAATTACCGTATCTGGATCAGTGCTCCAAAACCCCCAGAAACAGGCCTAAAAAACAAAACACCAATATATATATTTAATTTGTTGGGTTGTATAACGACGACAACGACAACAATAATAACAACCAACATTGATGTAAGTCAATAGCAGAAAACTGCTTCAAGTGCAAAAGACAAAGAGGGAATACCGTAGAACAGGGCTGTCCAACTGGCGGCCCGGGGGGGGGGCCGTATACGGCTCCCCAGCTCCTTCCCTGCGGCCCCCTAAGCTTTTTAATTAAAAATAAAAATAAAAAAATAAATTAAATAATAATATTTTTTAAAATTATCCACTTCTGGGTTCCGGAGCAAGTATCGCAAGACTACGGAAGCCACACAGGATTTCGCTCTCAATGCGAGATCACGCCTGCGTTGAGAGCGAAATCCCGTGTGGCTTCCGTAGTCTCGCGATACTCCTGTTGCCGAAATCTCAGCTACTTAATCCCTGCGGCCCACGCAGACGCGATTTGCACCTTCTCAGCTGCTGCCTCGGTCAGTCGTCGCCTCTGCTCGTGGTCCGGCTACTCCTGGATCCTGCGCGTTTGGGAAGGTAGGCTAACCTTTATGTTATTATTACGTAATTGTGTATGGATGCCCCCTATGTATTCCCTCCCTGCATTTCCCCTTAGTAAAAGATTATATTTGATTGTATGGGTGCCTCTTATGAATTGTAAGTAAATTGGAGCCGGGGGAGGGGAGGGGCAGGGTGGAGCCGGGGGCGGGGGCAGACCCTTCGGCCCCCCAGGTCATCAGGCCCCTGGGCCGGTAGAAGTTGGACAGCCCTGCCGTAGAAAAACCATCTTGAGCAGAAGAGGAAACTGGCCAAAGAAGGCTCTCCATGAACATTTCCTGGGAAACATTGAGAGCAAAACTAACAAGGGAAAAACATGGATGTGGCTCGCCAATGGAACTTTGAAAAAGGAGACAAAGGAGAGCCTGATTCTTGCAGCCCAAGAACAAGCCATTAGAACAGACCTGGACATCTTACGGCCCGTGGGCTGAATGTGGTCCACGGGCCGATTCTGACCAGCCCGGGGAGAAGGGCGTTGGGGGCGGGGCCATTTCTGCAAGAGGAAGGGCTGCCGCTGCCGCCATCCCATCGCGGGCTGTGGGGCCTGCGTCGGCAGACAGCCCACCGCTCCGGAGAACGATCAGAGGAGCGGCGGCTTTGGAGTGCCTGCCATCCCGGGAGGCAATTCGGGCCTGCAGCAGAAGCAGTCGGTGACATGCAGGGGCTGATCGCCCTGGCAACCCAGAAGACTTGATCGTCTTCCGGGTCGCCATGGCGATCAGCTGCCGCAGGTCGCCGACTGTTCCCGCTGCAGGCCTGGATCGCCTCCCAGGATGGCAGGCACTCCATGGCAGGGCGATCAGCCGATCGGGAATGCCTCTGACGGAACGGCTGGGGGAGAGAGCGGGTGGAGGCCTGCAGCCTCCAATCGTCCTCTGCTCTGCTTTGCTGCGGCGGCAGCTGGGTCTGCTTTGTCATCCTCTGGGCTGGGTCCATTGGGCCATTCCATCTTGGGATCCTTCCTCTCTTGAGGATGTCAGCCTCTATCTTGGTTCGCACCTTGTCTTCTTGAATTTCATTTCATTTTATTTTAGTGGTTTTTATTATTATTTTATAATAATTTTATAATAATAATATAATAATATAATAAATAATATAATATAATGTTATATTATAATTTCAATTTATTATAATGTCTATATATATATACTATAATATAATAATTATGATATTAATACTAATAATGAATGAATATTTCTTGATATATTAATATGTTAATATTAATGATGTGTAATATATAGTAAATATAGTAAATAAATAAATAAATAATGTAGATTAGAATGTAGTTCAGCCTTTAGTTGCGGCCCTCCATAATATTTTTTGGCTCTCGTGTGGCCCCTTGGAAAAAATAATTGCCCACCCCTGCATTAGAACTAATGCTATCAAAGCCAGAATTGAAAACTCGATGACAGATTCCAAGCGTAGACTCTGCAAAGAAGCAGACGAAACAATGGATCACGTCCTCCGCTGCTGCAAGAAGATCACACATATCCTAAAACAGGTATAGAGAAGGGATTTGTTTGGGGATCTGGGTGGGAAAGAAAGGAATTTTTTGTCACAGAATAGGAAAATCTCCCATTATATATATGTGGGGTGGGGGTGGGGGCGTTTTGGCAGAATATCAAGGCATAAAATCATACACACACACACACACACACACACATATATACACAGTATATATATTCAGTGGGTGGATAGGGGGGCAATCTTTCTCTTGCTTTGCTCTTCTCTCCATGTTATATATAATCACACACACACACATACACACACATATATGATTATGTGTGTATGTACAGTATGTATATATATGTGTGTGTGTGTGTGTGTGTGTGTGATTTTCTGCCTTGATAATCTGCCAAAAGGCCTTATATATTCAGTGGGTGGATAGGGGGGCAATCTTTCTCTTGCTTTGCTCTTCTCTCTATATTATATATAATCATATACATACATACACACCTATGTATATATATATGAGATTATGTGTGTATGTGTGTGTATATATATATATATACACATACACACATAATCTCATATATATACGGTACATATGTGTGTATGTATGTACTGTATATGATTATATATAATACAGAGAGGAGAGCAAAGCAAGAGAAATATATATATTTCCTGATCTCCCCCCTCCCCTACTTTGGGGGGGGGGGAATCCAGTCCTCTCCTCCTCCCTTTTTGCATTTTGGAGGTGGACCTCACAGCGGTCATATATATAATTTTCTGCCTTGATATTCTGCCAAAAGGCCCTATATATTCAGTGGGTGGATAGGGGGGCAAACTTTCTCTTGCTTTGCTCTTCTGTCTATATTATATATAATCACACACACACATGTATATATATGAGATTCTGTGTGTGTGTGTGTGTGTGTGTGTGTGTATATGATTTTCTGCCTTGATATTCTGCCAAAAGGCCCTATATATGCAGTGGGTGGATAGGGGTGGCAATCTTTCTCTTGCTTTGCTCTTCTCTCTATATTATATATAATCATATACATACACACACATATGTATATATATATATGAGATTATGTGTGTGTGTGTGTGTGTGTATATATATATATATATATATGATTTTCTGCCTTGATATTCTGCCAAAAGGCCCTATATATGCAGTGGGTGGATAGGGGGGCAATCTTTCTCTTGCTTTGCTCTTCTCTCTATATTACGTATAATCATATACATACACACACTCATATGTATATATATGAGATTATGTGTGTATGTGTATGTGTGTATATATATGATTTTCTGCCTTGATATTCTGCCAAAAGGCCCTATATATGCAGTGGGGGGCAATATTTCTCTTGCTTTGCTCTTCTCTCCAGGAAAGCAATTCCACCAAAAGGATCTTTCAATTTGCAATGCAATTGGTATTGGGATTAAAACGCCCCTTCCATTCTCCTGATCTCCCCCCTCCCCTACTTTTGGGGGGAAAAATCCAGTCCTCTCCTCCTCCCTTTTTTGCATTTTGGAGGTGGACCTCACAGCTGTCAAACGCAAAGCCCTCTGGGAATTGTAGTCCCTTTAGTTGCAGCAGCTGCCTGGCATCCCTTTCCCCTGCTATGCAAGAGGGAGGAGGGGAGAGAAGAAGAAGAAGAAGAAAATAATAATGCAAAAAAGGGAGAAGTGTGCATGGAGGGAGGTTTCTCCAGTGCCAAGCCCTGAGAACTACATTCCCCATGGTGCACCGGGGCTCAAAGGAGCTGGGCTGTGATTGGCCCCCCTTCCCTCCCTTGCAGGCTGGCTGGAGAATGAATAAAATTGTACAGTATATTCTGATGTGAGAGGTATTAAAAAAAAACTGGGGAAAGAAAGAAAAGAAAAGAAAGGGGGGGATTTTCTCTCTCTCTCTTTCTCTCTCTCTCTGCCTGCTTCTCCAAGCATCCAGGCAGAGGGATTTCTTTTGCATCCCGTGTCAAAATGGCTACAGCTGTGCACAAGCCTATCAAATGGTGAGTGGGTGCCCCACATCTGGGGGGTGGTGGCATGAGGATCAGTGTGGCCCCCTCCCTCCCTTCCTCCCTGCCTGCCTGCCTGCTTCCTCCCTTCCCTCCACGACAGGCAGAAAGGATAATAGAAGAGGGAAAGGGGGAAAGAAAGAGGGTGAAGGCTTGCTTGCTCCTCTCCCTCCATCTCCCAGGTTGACTGGGCTTCCCTGGCAAGGGATGGGGGTGCAGGCTGGCATTTGGTCCATGCCAGGGAGGGAGGAGAAATGGGCTGCAGAGGGGAGAGGTGGTGGGGTGTGCAGAGGGATGGGTTGGATGGGAAGCCAGCCTAAACAGGGGTGGTTACATGCTGAGGGTACCACCTGCCTCTCCATCCCTGCCTCCCTCTGCCTGCAAAATGCATGCAAAATTGCGTGCAAAATGTGTGCAAAATGCTTGGCACCGATGCCACCAACACCAGGCGACTGCCGGCGGTCCACAGCCACATGCCTTTCTCTCCCTGTCTCTCGGTGTATGTCTTTGCATGTTGGGAGTGGGAAGCATCTGCTTGGTCTTTGGAGATGATGTGTGACTGGGCATGTGGGCAGGTGTGTCCCGAGGAAATGGGTGGGTGGGTCACTCTTTTTGGGACCAGAGATGTTTAGTCCCTTTGCCCTCCCTATTTTTCTGAATCCCAAGGTGCACCTGAGGCCGAAGGAAAGGTGTGCACGGGTCACTCTCTGCAGGACCTTACATGATGGGTCTGGGGAGATGATGCATGGCTGGGCATTTGGGCAGGGGCGTCCTAAGGAATTGGGTCGGTGGATCACTCTTTTTGGGACCAGAGATGTCTAGTTCCTTCACCCCTTCCTCCAAATTTTTCTCCATCCCAAGGTGCATCTGAGGCCGAAGGAAAGGTGTACACAAGTCACTCTTTGCAGGACCTTACATTTGGGCATTTGGGCAGGTGTGTCCTAAGGATTTGGGTGGGTCAGTCTTTTTGGGACTAGAGATGTCTAGTTCCTTCACCCCCTCCTCCCAATTTTTCTCCATCCCAAGGTGCACCTGAGGCCAAAGGAAAGGTGTGCACGGGTCACTCTTTGCAGGACCTTACATGATGGGTCTAGGGAGATGATGCATGGATGGGTATTTGGGAAGGTGTGTCCTGAGGAAATGGGTGGGTGGGTCACTCTTTTCGTGACCAGAGATTTCTAGTTCCTTTACCTCCCTATTTCTCTCCATCCTAAGGTGCACTTGAGACCAAAGGAAAGGTGTGCACAGGTCACTCTTTGCAGGACCTTATATGATGGGTCTGGGGAGATGATGTGTGGCTGGTCATTTGGGCAGGTGTGTTCCCAAGACAATGGGTGGGTCACTCTCTTCGGGACCGGTGATGTCTCGTTCCTTTGCCCTCCCTATTTCTCTCCATCCCAAGGTGCACCTGAGACCAAAGGCAAGGTGTGCATGGGTCACTCTTTGCAGGACCTTACATGATGGGTCTGGGGAGATGATGCATGGATGGGCACTTGAGAAGGTGTGTCCCGAGGAATTGGGTGGGTGGGTCACTCTTTTCGGGACCAGAGATTTCTAGTTCCTTCACCCCCTCCTCCCAATTTTTCTCCATCCCAAAGGGCACCTGAGGCCAAAAGAAAGGTGTGCACAGGTCACTCTTTGCAGGACCTTACATGATGGGTCTGGGGGGATGATGTGTGGCTGGGCATTTGGGCAGGTGTGTTCCCAAGACAATGGGTGAGTCACCTCGGAACCGGAGATGTCTAGTTCCTTTGCTCTCCCTATTTCTCTCCATCCCAAGGTGCACCTGAGGCCAAAGGAAAGGTGTGCACGGCTCACTCTTTGCAGGACCTTACATGATCTAGTATACATGTGTGTGTGTGTGTGTGTGTCCCATTTTTCTCCATCCCAAGGTGCACCTGAGTCCATCTCACCCAAAGGAAAGGTGTGCCTGAGTCACACTTCTCAGGACTCTACTTTTGGTGGGTTCATATCCCCTACATTTTGCTCCATAACTGAGCCTGGCTGACCCAAAAGTAAGGTGTTCATCAGTCACTCTTTTCAGGGCTCACCATAGTTTATTTGAGGTTGGATTTATTTGTTTCTCCATTTCTCTCCATCCCAAAATGTGCCCGAGGCCAGGTGTGTTGGTCACTCTGCTGGAGCGCAAATGATCTAGAATGATTTTCTCCCATTTCTCTCCAACCCACCCAATGGCAAGGCACACCTGAGTCCATCTGACCCAAAGGAAAGGTGTGCCTAGGTCACTCTTTTGGGGTCTTATTGCAGTGAGTTCATTTGATCCCCATTTCTCTCCATCCCAAGGTGCACCTCAGTCCATCTGACCCAAAGAAAAGTATTTATCGGTCACTCTTTTCAGGACCCAAGGTGCTCTAGTTGGGGTGGGTTCATTTTTCTCCCCATTTCTCTCCACCTGACCTAAGTGCACCTGATCCAAAAATAAAGGTATACTTAGCTCACTCTTTGCTGGACTCTATATAGTCTCGTTTTTTTAAATGTGTCAGGTCACTTTTGCTGTGAGAAAATTGGCCGTTTATAGAGACATTGCCCAGGGGATGCCCTGATGTGTTACCATCCTACTGGTAGGCTTCACTCATGTCCCTGCAAGCTAGAGCTGACAGATAGGAGCTCACCCCATCTCACGGATTTGAACTGGTAACTTTCAGGTCAGCAACCCAATCCTCAGGTCAGCAGTCCAGCCGGCACAAGGGTTTAACCCAGTGGTTCTCAACCTGTGGGTCTCCAGATGTTTTGGCCTTCAACTCCCAGATAACCTAACATCTGTAGACCCACAGGTGAGACAGGCTGGCTGGACTTTCTGGGATTGGGTTGTGACCTGAAAAACACCTGGGGACCCACAGGTTGAGAACCACTGGTTTAACCCATTGCGCCACTGTATAGTATAACCCCCCCCTCTTTCCATCCCACCCCAATGACAATGTGCACTTGAATCTGGCTGACAAAAGTGCTGGGAGGTTACTCTTTTCAGGACCAAAGGCAGTCTAATTGGGGTGGGTCCCTTCCCTGCCCCATCTCTCCATCCCAAGGCATATCTGAAGCCAGGTGACCCAAAGGAAAGATGTGTATTTATCACCCTTTGTGGGACTGCAAATGGTATAGTATGATTTCCCCCCACCACCATTTCTCTCTAACCTGCCCAATGAGAAGGTGCACCTGAACATCTAACCCAAGGAAAAGTGTGCTTAGCTTATTATTTTGGGGACCCAATTGGTCTATTTGGGGTGGGTTCATTTGTGTCCCATTTCTCTCCATTCCAAGAGTAGAGGGCACCTGAGTCTAACTGACCCAAAGGAAAGGTGTGCATAGGTCAGTCTTTGCAGGACCTCTCGATAGTCTAGTACAGGTATGGGCCAACTTGGGCCCTCCAGGTGTTTTGGACTTCAACTCCCACCATTCCTAACTGCCTCAGGCCCTTTCCTTTTCCCCCTCAGCCGCTTATGCGGCTGAGGGGGAAAAAGAAGGGGCCTGAGGCTGTTAGGAATGGTGGGAGTTGAAGCCCAAAACACCTGGAGGGCCCAAGTTGGCCCATACCTGGTCTAGTAAGATCCCCCGTTTCTCTCCCTCCCAATGGCAAGATGCACCAGACCCCAGCTGACCCAAAGGAAAGGTCGCTCTGTTCAGCCCCCAAAACAGTCTAGTTAGGGCAGTTTATCTCCCACCCCTCTTTCTCCTCACCCCACCCCAATACCAAGTCACACCTGAGCCTGTTTGACCCAAAGGAAAGGTGTGCATCGGGGACTATTTTGATCCCTTTCCCTTTTCACTCCTGTTGTTTCAATGTGGCAGAAAGGGGCACAGCCCAGTATTGGAGCCTAGAGGAATGTAAGCCGCCTCCCCATTGTATTTCCTCGATGCATTACTCTTTTGAAATTGGCATTTTGGAAAATATTATATTGTGCGCGCGCTCAGGTTATGCATAGAGACTAGGTAAACACACCTGGATATAGATCGCAGACTAACGAGGGAGAATGTTGTCTGCTTATGGACAGAGGCACTCTTTTTTTTGGTCATGGCTTTGTGCCTATTGTATGGGAATTGAATGATCGAGCCCTGGTGCACAAAAAGCCTTGTTCACCAGTGGGCGATATATCTCCCAGGCGAAGAGGCCGAGACCTAGGAGGTCAGATGACGGTGCATTTAAGGTAGTCAAAATGAGCGTGTTTTCACCTCTTCAGTGATTGTGCCAAATGGAGGCATTTTTCTCAGTTTGCCTTAGGGTTGCCGTATATTAGAAGCAACCAGGAATGGGGGATACACCACAACACTGAGATTAGTCCATTTTTCACAAGGGTGGAAACTGGGCGGCCTGCCAGATGTTGATGGACTGCATCTCTCAGCATCCCGCATCACTGGTTATTATTGCTGCAATTCAACTGAGGATATACATGGTTTGCAGCTCAGATCCACAACTACTGCGGGTACATCCATCCCATTTTACTTGGAGTCGTTCTAATTTAGTTTTGTAGTTATGCTGGAACAGCATTTCTCAACCTGGGGGTCAGGACCCTTGGCAGAGAGGTCGCAAGGGGGTTTCAGAGGGGTCGCCAAAGACCATCAGAAAACATACCGGGGATCATGTTGGTTAATTATTGATATTTGATTGTTTTAATCTGTTTTGTAGTATTTTATGATGTGTTGTTGTTTGTCTCTTGTGTGCGCGGCATCGAATTGTTGCGTTTTTGTTAGCCGCCCTGAGTCCCCCTTCGGGGATAGAGAAGGGCAGGTTAGAAATAAATGAAATAAATAAAAATAAATAAATATATTTCTGATGGTCTTAGGAACCCCTTTGGCAGAGAAGATCTCTCCGCCTGTTGTTCTCTTCTTTTTTGGAAACAGACCGCAAATCCTCCCACCAAAAGTCCTCCTCCACTGTGATTGACTGGCTTCTTAGCCAAGGGGAGGGCTGCTTCTGAGACTCCAAGCTGGGAGGGGAGAGCAGGCGTGCTCAGCGCATGAGTGAGCGAGGGAGAGTGTGCAAGGTTGGAGGGAGGCTCTTGCCAATGAGTCTTTTCAAGGCATGGGGGTTCTATGTGGAAAGTTTGACCCAATTCAGTGGGGGATTTAACGGTATACAAACTACGCAGCCGCGTAGGGTGCCATGTGGTCAGGGGCGCATCCGGCCACCAGGTTCCATGCATGCAGCATTGGTGCGGCATGATTCCAGCTGGACGGAGACGCGAATCGCACTCCACGAGGCCGAAAAGGAGGAACTTTTTGCAGCCAGAGGTGGGAGGCTCCGCCCTGGCTGCAAAACCCTCCCCTTCAGTCTCCAACCTCATGGAGGGTGTGCATGCGCACCATGCGTGCATGCGCGGATCCAACTGGTTCCACGCATGTGCACCCGGCGCGCATGCACACCCTCCATGAGGCCGGAGAGCGAGGGGGCACCAAAATAATGTTTGCTTACTATTTTAAATTACCTTAGTCCGGCCCTGACCCAATTCCATCATTGGTGGGCTTCGGAATGCTCTTTGATTGTAGGTGAACTAAAAATCCCAGCAACGACAACTCCCAAATGTCCCCAAACTCCACCAATGTTCACATTTGGGCACATTGAGTATCCGTACAAAGTTTGGTCGAGATACATCATTGCTTGAGTCCATAGTGCTCTCTGGATATAGGTGAACTACAACTCCAAAATTCAAGGTCATTGCCCACCAAACCCTTCCAGTATTTTCTGTTGGTCATGGGAGTTCTGTGTGCCAAGTTTGGTTCAAGTCCATCATTGGTCAAGTTCAGAATGCTCTTTGATTGTAGGTAAACTATAAATCCCAGCAACTACAACTCCCAAATGCCAGGGTCTATTTCCCCCAAACTCCACCAGTGTTCACATTTGGGCATATTGAGTATTTGTGCCAAGTTCCAGATCCATCATTGTTCGAGTCCGCAGATCTCTCTGGATGTAGGTGAACTACAACTCCCAAACTCGTCAATGCCCTCGAAACCCTTCCAGTATTTCCTGTTGGTCATGGGAGTTCTGTGTGCCCCTGTATAAGGGGTCGTGGGCATTAGGAAGGTTGAGAAACAGTGTGCTGGAGATTTACTTTTTATCCTGCCTATGTCTTGACCTTGTGGCAACCTGTTCCATGGGGCATCTCTTTTTCCTCCCACAATTTGCTTGTGGGGTTTTTCTTTTCTTTTCCACCTCCCATAACTTACCACTAGACAACCGCACCAGATGGTTTCCATATCTTTTTTTTTGGTTTTTATTTTCTTGCTTTCAGTGCTTGAACCCAAATGATCTTGTGCCCATCTGCTACTCCCCTGCATTCATCTCTATCTATGTTGACAACTCTTCATCTGGGTAGAGTCTGTCTTGGCAGTGAACATCCCACTGCGGTGGGGAAACTCTGGCAATATGCAACCAGCTTCTTCTTCTTTCATGTCTGTTCTTTGGCAGACTTCAGTTAACAAAGGCCCAGGTCCCCTTTACACTGCCATATAATCCAGATTGTCAAAGCAGATAATCCACATTATCTGTGTTTGTCGAAGGCTTTCATGGTCGGAATCACTGGGTTGCTGTGAGTTTTCCGGGCCATATGGCCATGTTCCAGAAGCATTCTCTCCTGACATTTCGCCCACATCTATGGCAGGCATCCTCAGAGGTTGTGAAGTCTGTTGGAAACTAGGGAAGTGAGGTTTATATATCTGTGGAATAATGTCCAAGATGGGAGAAATAACTCTTTTTTTGCTTGAGGCAAGTGTGAATGTTGCAATTGGCCACCTTGATGAGCATGTAATGGCCTTGCAGCTTCAAAGCTTGCTTGATTGCTGACCTTTGTTGGAAGGTGTTAGTTGGCCCTAATTGATTCTTGTCTGGAATTCCCTCTTTATTTACTGACTTGATTTTAGAGGGTTTTTAAAAATACTGGTAGCCGGATTTTGTTCATTTTCATTGAAAGCCATGGGCACGGGCGGAAGCCAGATTACTTACAGGAGCTACATACAGGGAGCATACCACCCCCCTGTTGTGTCAGCTCCACTGGCTGCCTGTCCATTTCCGAGCTCAATTCATAGTGCTGGTTTTGACCTTTAAAGCTGTAAACGGTTCTGGCCCAGTTTACTTGTCCGAATGCATCCACCCCTACATCCCGCCTCAAAATCTAAGATCATCCAGGGAGGCCCTGCTCTCGCTTCCGTCAACAGCTCAAATGCGTTTGGCGGGGATGAGGGTTAGGGCCTTCTCGGCGATAACTCCCCGCCTATGGAACACGCTCCCGACGGAGGTAAGATCGGCTACCTCCCTCCTGGCTTTCCAAAGAAACTAAAGGCATGGTTCTGGGAGCAGGCGTTTGGTCAATAAATGCAATCAGCACTTTAAGTGACAAACTGGATTGGTGTGAAGATGGATGAGGCTGGTTTTAATGTTTAATGGTGATCTCTATAGTTTTATTTATTTATTTACTAGCTTGGGGACCCGGCAGTGCCCGGGTCATTTGAGAAGTGCTGCAGGATGTAGAGTGGGTCATGGGGGCTCTGTGTGCCAAGTTTGGTCTTGATCCATCATTATTGGGAGTTGCAGTGGTATCATGAAATTACTGAAGGTAGTGGAAGTCCTATCATCTCTGGTCCACCCTCCCCCAAAGTGTAGTAGGATGTAGATTGGGTCATGGGGGCTCTGTGTGCTAAGTTTGGTCTGTATTGGTGAATGGATGAGGGTTGCATTGTTTTTAGGAAGTGAGTGAAGGTACTTCAAGTCCCATCATCCGTGGTCTGTCTCACACAAAACAGCACCAGGATGTAGAGTTGGTCATGAGGGCTCTGTGTGCCAGGTTTGGTGTTGATCAGTCATTGGATTAGGTTTGTAGCAGGCTTGGAAAGTGAGGGAAGGTACTGCAAGTCCCATCATCCATGTTCTGCCCCCTCCAAAGTTCAGTAGGATGTAGAGTGGGTCACTGGGGCTCTGTGTGCCAAGTGTGGTCTTTCTCGGTGTTTGTTGGGGGCCGCAGTTGTCTGTGGGAACAGAGGGGTGTGAAAGTACTACAAATACCATCATGCATTGTCAGTCCTCCCCCGAACCTCACCAGGACGTGAAGGCAGTCATGGGGGTTATGTGTGCCAAGTGTGGTCTGGATCAGTAATTGGATAAGGGTCGCAGCGGACTTGGGAAGTGAGTAGAGGTACTTCAAGTCCCATCATCCATGGTCCACCCTTCTCCGATCTGCACCAGGATGTAGAGTGGGTCATGAGGGCTCTGTGTGGCAGGTTTCGTGTTGATCAGTCATAGGATTAGGTTTGTAGCAGTCTTGGAAAGTGAGGGAAGGTACTGCAAGTCCCATCATCTATGTTCTGACTCCTCAAAACTTCAGTAGGATGTAGAGTGGGTCACTGGGGGCTCTGTGTGCCAAGTGTGGTCTTTATCAGTGTTTGTTGGGGGCCACAGTGGTCTGTGGGAACAGAGGGGTGTGAAAGTACTACAAATCCCATCATCCATTGTCAGTCCTCCCCCAAACCTCACCAGGACGTGAAGGCAGTCATCGGGGTTATGTATGCGAAGTTTGGTCTCGATCAGTGATTGGATGAGGGTAGCAGCGGACATGGGAAGTGAGTAGAGGTACTTCAAGTCCCATCATCCATGGTCCACCCTCCTCCAAACTGCACCAGGACGTAGAGTGGGTCATGGGGGCTGTGTGTGCTAAGTGTGGTCTGTATTGGTCCTTTTTGGTGGCCTCAATGGTCTGTGGGAACCAAAGTGTTTGAAAGTACTACAAATCCCATAATCCGTGGGTCATGTCCCCCGAACCGCACCAGGATGTAAAGGGGGTTAGGGGGGTTATGTGTACCAAGTTTGGTGCAGGTCCATCACCCGCGCTGGTTGCTGTGGCCTGTGAAAGTGGCTGCCACATATCCGCCCTTCTGCCCTCCCGCCCTTCCGCCCTCCGCACACATACATACAAACATTCCGCTTTATAAAGGTATACAGATACAGATATACAGAATACAGATACAGATTTACTTCATTTATATTCTACCCTTCTAACCCTGCAGGGGATTCAGGGCGGATTACAATGTACACATTACATTTAGACACACAAACACACAAGACAGAGGCAATTTTTAACATCTGGCCACCAGGGGGAGCTGTCGCACTCCTTCATTCCTCAGCATGTTTCCTGGAGATCTTTTTTATGGCCTCGTAAATCAGTTAAATTAAGCCTCCCCACTAAGTGGTACCTTAATTTCCTACTTGACAGATGCAAAGGTCGACAACAGGCTACACAATAGGTCGAGAGCCCACGTCAACCCAAGGCAGGCCTTGAACTCTTGACTTTCTGGTCAGGAGAGATCTTATGCAGCTGACACCCAGCCAGCTATGCCACATTCCCAGTATGTGTTTTTATCATGGTATGTTTATGCTGTGACTTTTTTATATTGTTGAAATAGCCTCCTAATGGGGTTGAATGTAAGCCGCCCTGAATCCCCTTTTTGAGGTTGAGAAGGGCGGGTTAGAAATATGGTAAATAAATAAATAGCAGGGGAATTCCAGACAGGAAACTATCAGGGCCAGCTAACACATCCCAATGAAGGAGATGGCTGGTTGCTGCCCACCAGGCAGCACCAGGCAGCAACCAGCCAGGCTTTGAAGCTACGAGGCCATCAAATCCTAATCAAGGTGGCCTTTTGCAATGTTCACACTTGCCTCAAGCAGGCAAGAGTTCTTTCTCCCACCCTGGACATTATTCCACAGATAGATAGATACTAGATATATCTCTCTCACACATGTGTGTGCGTGTTGCTAGTTACAAAGTTTGCTGAAACTTACTGAAGTGTTTTACTTGTTTCTTTGTAACGTAGGAACCTGTCCCTATTTTTCCCTGTTTTTCCCCCCTGCATCAAGTTTCTATGAAAGAGGCAATGCTCAAAAATACATTGACTATGTTAACTGAGGTGTACCTGCAATTCCAGATGTCAGAATGGCTGGTATGGCTGTAGGTCACTGAATTGCAACAGGGATTTGAATGAAGATCCTTATATAACTCATAATATTAGCTCTCTTCCATCCCCCCTTAGAAGCCTCAAATGCAATCGGTTACCATAAAACATTTAGTGGGAAATAGATTGCATTGGCATTGATATGACTCACCTCAAAGTAAATGCCTTCCAGGCTGGGGTTTGAAATTTTGAATGTGTGTAGCATTGTGGAACAATGCAGCTGGACTTTCGAAGAGCTAAAGGAAATCGTATCAGGATGGAGTATCTGGATTGGTTTTGGGAGTTTTAGTTTTACAAGGCCTATAGCAGCGTTTCTCAACCTCCAGAACCCTTGGAGGAGTCACGAGGGGATGTCAAAGGGGTTGCCAAAGCACACAGTATTTTCTGTTGGTTATGGGAGTTCTGTGTGGGAAGTTTCGCCCAATTCTATGCTTGGTGGGGTTTGGAATGCTTTTTGATTGTAGGTGAAATATAAATCCCAGCAACTACAATTCCCAAATGTCAAGGTCTATTTTCCCCAAACTCCACCAGTATTAACATCTCGGCATATTAAGTATTCGTGCCAAGTTTGGTCCATATCCATCATTGTTTGAGTCCACAATGCTCTCTGGATGTAGGTAAACTACAACTCCAAAACTCAAGGTCAATGCCCACCAAACCCTTCCAGTATTTTCTGTTGGCCATGGGAGTTCTGTGTGGGAAGTTTCGCCCAGTTCTATCCTTGGTGGGGTTTGGAATGATTTTTGATTGTAGATGAACTATAAATCTCAGCAACTACAACTCCCAAATGTCAAGGTCTATTTTCCCCAAACTCCACCAGTGTTAACATCTCGGCATATTAAGTATTCGTGCCAAGTTTGGTCCATATCCATCATTGTTTGAGTCCAAAATGCTCTCTGGATGTAGGTAAACTACAACTCCAAAACTCAAGGTCAATGCCCACCAAACCCTTCTAGTATTTTCTGTTGGTCATGGGAGTTCTGTGTGCCAGGTATGGTTCAATTCCATTGTTGGTGAAGTCCAGAATGCTCTTTGATTGTAGGTGAACCATAAATTCCAGCAACTACAACTCCCAAATGACAAAATCAACCCCTCCCCCCCCCCAACCCCACCAGTATTCAAATTTGGGCGTATCAGGTATTTGTGTCAAATTTGGTCTAGTGAATGAAAATACAGATATTTACATTACGATTCATAACAATAGCAAAATTACAGTTATGAAGTAGCAATGAAAATAATATTATGGTTGGGGGTCACCACAACATGAGGAAGTGTATTAAGGGGTCATAGCATTAGGAATGTTGAGAACCTTCCTGGCCTATATAGCCTTCTCTGCTAAAGAATGCTGGTGCCTCACCGGACTACAAATCCCAGGACTCTGTGGCAGTTAAAGTGGTGCCAGACGGCATTCATTCTACAGTGTAAATCAGAGCTTTCCAAATGGTGTGTTTCGACGCGTTACTTCAACACAGTGTGTAGGGATGTCACACAACCTGATGGGAAACCTCTGAGTCGATGTGAAATAAGCAATCAAGCCTATATTTTGCGAACATACTGTATATAGCTGAAAAAATGTCACGAGACATGTGGTGTCCCATATATTTTGTTATCCCCATTTATGCATGTGTCTGTATATAGTAAAACTAAATTACAGTGTCACAAAGTACTGCATGTATCAAAATGGTGTAAAAAACAATGAAATGTGTTGTTGAAGGCTTTCATGGTCGGAATCATTGGG
The DNA here is from genome assembly GCA_030556195.1 of Anolis apletophallus. Taxonomy (NCBI): domain Eukaryota; kingdom Metazoa; phylum Chordata; class Lepidosauria; order Squamata; family Anolidae; genus Anolis; species Anolis apletophallus. Next base: position 17,191,047 of record JARBWK010000011.1, read on the forward strand.
TTGCTGTGAGTTTTCCGGGCTGTATGGTCATGTTTCAGAAGCATTCTCTCCTGACGTTTCACACACATCTATGGCAGGGATCCTCAGCGGTTGTGAGGTCTGTCGGAAACTAGGAAAGGGGTTGACATATCCAGGCCCGGATTAACCCCTTTTGGTGCCCTAGGCCACACTTTGGAATTACGCCCCCCCTCCTCCTCGCGGCGCACCCTCCTTCCTTGAGTCAAGGGGGGGTGCCATTTGAGTCGAGGAAGGAGGGCACAAGGAGGAGGAGGTGGAGGGAAGCCCCCGGGGCCGCTGCCGGGCATGCGCGGCACCCAGGAACATGGCAGAGGAGGCAGAGGCGCTTGTGCCCTCCTGCTGCGCATGCCTGGCAGTGGCCCCAAGGGTGAGGCTTCCCTCCATCTCCTCCTCCTCGTGCCCTCCCTTGACTCAAGGAAGGAGGGCACAAGGAGGTGGAGGGAAGCCCCGCCCCCAGGGCCGCTGCCGGGCATGCGCAGCAGGAGGGCGCGAGTGCCTCTGCCTCCTCCGCCATGTTCCTAAGTGCCATGCATGCCCAGCAGTGGCCCCGGGGGCTTCCCTCTGCCTCCTCCTCGCACCCTCCTTCCTTGACAAGGGGGGGCGATGGCGAGAGGGGGCGCCATTCCCTCCTCCCCCGCCCCCTCGCAACACTCTCCCCCGCCCTCTCCCAAGAGAGAGAGAGAGAGAGAGAGAGAGAGAGAGAGAGAGAGAGAGAGAGAGAGAGAGTAATCTCCATGCTGCGCATTGCGGTTTTGTTCCAACACTAAATTTTTTTGGTGCGTGTGAACCGGGTGGCCTTATGGGTAATCCGGGCCTGTACATATCTGTGGAATAATGTCCAGGGTGGGAGAATGTCTGCTTGAGATAGGTGTGAATGTTTCAATTGGCCATCTTGATTAGCAGTAAATGGCCTTGCAGCTTCAAGGTTTGCCTGCTTCCTGCCTGAGGGAATCCTTTGTTGGGAGGACAAATCTACATAGGCACCATCAAACACAAATAAAGGAATATGAAAGGCATGGCAGACTAATTCAACCGGATAATTGAGTCATAGCAGAGCACCTGATGAACCAACCTGGGCATAGCATATTATTTGAGAACACAGAAATGCTGGACCACTCAAAGAACCACCATGTCAGATGACACAGAGAAGCCACTGAAATCCACAAGCATGTGGACAATTTCAACAGAAATTTATTTACTTTACTTTATTTCTATTCCGCCCTTCTCACCCTGCAGGGGACTCAGGGCGGATTACAATGTACACATTACATTTAGACACACAAACACACAGGACAGACAGAGGCAATTTAACATCTGACCACCAGGGGGAGCTGTCGCACTCCTTCATTCCTCAGCGTGTTTTCTGGAGATCTTTTTATGGCCTCGTAAATCAGTTAAATTAAGCCTCTCCACTAAGTGGTACCTTAATTTCCTACTTTCGACAGATGCAACTGTCTTTTGGGTTGCAAAGGCCAACAACAGGCTACACAATAGGTCGAGAGCCCACCTCAACCCGGGCAGGCCTCGAACTCATGACCTTCTGGTCAGTAGAAATCTTATGCAGCTGACACCCAGCTTCGCCACATTCCCGGTGAAAGGAGGAATTCATGGAAATGAAAAAAAATCTGGCTACCAATATTTTAAAAACTTTAAAATCAGGATAGTAAATAAAGAGCGACACTCAAAAAACAGGGGAATTCCTGACATGAAACAATCAGGGCCAGCTAACACATCCCAACAAAGGATTCCCCTAGTCCAGGCATGTAGCCAGGGGGGGAGCTTGAGGGGCTTCAGCCCCCCCTAATTCTCAGGGTGGTCTGCAAGAAGGCCTTAGTGGTACATTCTTTAAACTATGTTTATTCATATCATGATTGAACACCATGCTCAATATATCCCATATGCATGGGGGTATTGGGATAATGATACAAAAGGTTTGCTAGGGTAGACCCTCTCTCATTCAGACTCAGCCCCCCTGAATCAAACTCAGCCCCCCCCCCCGAATCAAAATCCTGGCTACGGGCCTGCCCCAGCCAGTAAGCTGCCAGGCTTTGAAACTGCAAGTCCATTCAGTTCTAATCAAGGTGGCTAAATGCAACATTCACACTTGCCTCAAACAGACAAGAGTTCCACAGGTATATAAACCTCACTTGCCTAGTCTCCAACAAGCTTCACAACATCTGAGGATGTCTGCCACAGATGTGGGTGAAACGTCAGGAGAGAATGCTTCTGAAACATGGCCAAACTCACAGCAACCCAAAAAAATGAAATGCTTGGAAATTTCTGCTGAAACCAAGGCTGAGCGCTTGTGCCTTTCTCCTTTGCAGCCTGGGTGAGGACTTCTACCGGGAAGCCATCGAGCACTGCCGCAGCTATAATGCCCGGCTGTGCGCCGAACGCAGCATGCGCCTGCCCTTCCTGGATTCGCAAACAGGGGTTGCCCAGAACAATTGCTACATCTGGATGGAGAAGACCCACCGGGGCCCAGGTGCGGATGCTGCGGCCGATGCTCTGCACGGCATACATACAATTTTCCTGGGGCTGGGTTTTGGATGTAGAACTGACCCCTTGGCACTTAGCACCTGAAGGGCATCATGCTCAGAAGGGAGGGAGTTGGAGAAGTATTGTGTGGATGAGAAACAATGCATTCAACTAAGAGCCGAAAAGCCTGACACAAGCACTTTGCGTTGAGATCAGATGAGCTCTGGATAGCCTCCCAACACTAAAATAGCTCTGAATGTACCACTAACTTTTCACATCTGCTGGTATCAGGCCAGGAGGACCCCTATGAAAGTGAAAAACTACACTGATTGTACTACTAATCTTTCATATTAGCTGATATCGGGCCCAGAGGAACCCTATGAAAGCGAAAAACTTACATATATTGCTATTTCTTTAAACCTCTTTAGAATTTATAGGTCTTCCAGAACAACTCTTTGGAGGACTTAGAGATTCCGATTTAGAGATGTATAGAAATCTTTGGGTTCTCCAACGTAATTGAGGAAATTGAGCCAAAAAATATTATGGAGGGCCGCACCTAAAGGCGGAACTACATTCTAATCTACATAATTTATTTATTTATTTATTTATTATATTTACTATATATTACACATCATTAATATTAACATATTAATATATCAAGAAATATTCATATATTATTACGGTAGTATTAGTATCATAATTATTATATTATAGTATATATATAAACATTATAATATATTGAAATTATAATATAATATAACATTATTATATTATATTATTTATTATATTATTATAAAATATTGTAAAATAATAATAAAACGAATTAAATTAAATTAAATTCAAGAAGACAAGGTGCGAACCAAGATGAAGGCTGACATCCTGAAGAGAGGAAGGATCTCAAGATGGAATGGCCCAATGGCCCCAGCCCAGAGGATGGCAAAGTGGACCCAGCCGCCGCAGCAGAGCAGCAGGCCATTGGAGGCTGCAGGCCTCCACCCGCTCTCGCCCCCAGCCGTTCCCCAGCTGATCGCCCTGTGGGGCCAAGAGGAAGGGGTGCCGCTGCCGCCATCCAATCGCGGGCTCTGTGGGGCCTGTGTTGGCAGACAGGCCGGAGGAGCGGCGGCTTTGGAGTGCCTGCCATCCCTGCAGGCGATCCTGGCCTGCAGGGGAGCACTCGGCAATCTGAGGCGGCTCATCGCTGTGGTGACCCGGAAGACGATCAAGTCTTCTGAGTTGCCAGGGCGATCAGCCGGCGTAGGTTGCCGAATGCTCCGCTGCAGGCCCAGATCGCCTCCAGGGATGGCAGGCACTCCAAAGCCGCCGCTCCTCTGACCTGTCTGCCGACACAGGCCCCACAGAGCCCGCGATGGGATGGCGGCAGCGGCACCCCTTCCTCTTGCCCCCACCCCCCAACGCCCTTCTCCCCGGGCCAGACAGAATCGGCTGCCAGGCCGCATCCGGCCCCACGGGCAGTAAGTTGCCCACCCCTGCCCTAGAGTCACATTCAAGGCCTTAGAGATCCCTGGAGTGAATATTTTTATTTATTTATTTGTTATTTACTATATTTCTATACCGCCCCTCTCAGCCCGAAGGCGGCTCGAGGTGGTTTACACATGGCAACCAGTGCCTACAATATAAAATACGATTGTTTATTTATTTAAAATGTTTGTATTAGAGTCACCTCTATTGAGGGACTCAGACTGGCTTACAGCAAAATTCAATGCTATACAATTTTAAAATCTGTTACAACAATATATTAAAAATATAAAACTCCAAAAATACATACATAAAATACATACATTGCCATTTAAAACAAATTCAACTCGATCTGTGAACGTGGTCACTCATTTCAAATTATAATCAATCTCAGCCTATACTGGGAAAGCTTCCTTCCACAACCAAGTCTTCACCCACCTCCTGAAAGACAACAGGGAGAGGGCAGATCTAACATCACTTGGGAGAGAGTTCCACAGCCGAGGGGCCACCACAGAGAAGGCCCTGTCTCTCGTCCCCACCAGATGCGCTTGCGAAGATGGTGGGACCGAGAGCAGGGCCTCTCCGGAGGATCTTAATATCCTTGATGGTTCATAAGGGAGAATCCGTTCGGACAGGTAAAGAATTAAAACAATTATATAATAGCAGTTAAAAACAATAAACAATTAGCAATTTTAAAAAATCAAATCCACAAAAGCAGAAACTGCAACTGTAAAGGGGTGATTTTAATCTCTCCGAGGCTCCAATGCGGTATCGATGAGTATAGATTTAAAGGAAAAGGAAAAATATAGGCAGAATTTGAAATGGGTCAATTGAAGGTAGAAATGTTATTGGATTGTAACTCCCAGAAGTCCTTACTAGAGCTGCTGGGTGTTCCAGTTCAAGAGTATCTGCTCCCATCTACGTTGCCATACGATGCAGTTTGGAACATTATATGATCAGAGTCGACTCATATAATACTGTCCGATGCAGTTAGACTGCATTATATGAGTCTACGCCAGATATGGGCCAACTTTGGCCGCCCAGGTGTTTTGGACTTCAACTCCCACAATTCCTAACAACCGATCGGTTGTTAGGAATTGTGGGAGTTGAAGTCCAAAACACCTGGATGGCCAAAGTTGGCCTATGCCCGGTCATGCAGTTTCAAGTTGCATAATATGGGCCCCTGGTGGTGCAGCAGGTTAAACCGCTGAGCTGCTGAGCTTGCTGAGTGAAAGGTTGGTAGTTCAAATCCAGGGAGCAGGGTGAGCTCCTGCTGTTAGGCCTGGCTTCTGCCAACCTAGCAGTTTGAAACCATGCAAATGTGAATAGATCAATAGGTACCACTTCTGTGGGAAAGTAACAGCGCTCTATGCAGTCATGTCAGCCACATGAACTTGGAGGTGACTATGGACAATGCTGGCTCATTGGCATAGAAATGGAGAGGAACATCAACCATTGTCAGAAACAACTAGACTGAATGTCAGGGTGAACCTTTACCTAATACGGTGTTGGGATAGGAACTCTGAAGGGCATCATCTCTCCACCGCAGGGATAATAATAAAGACTGGGCAAGTGGCAATGGTCATTGCCTGTTTCCCCCAGTGTCCTGCAAGACAAAGGGGTGGTTTAAACACCAATCCCATCTTTTTAGGGAAGGATTTCTTGTTGCTCACTCTGCCTCTCCTCCAGGGCTGGCACCTGGTCAGATCTACACCTATCCGGCTCGCTGTTGGCGCAAGAAGCGGCGGCTGAACATCCTGGAGGATCCAAGACTCCGACCTTGCGAATTCAAGATCGGTAAGGAGGCTTTCCAGGACAATTGGACAGAGGGCAAGGGGAAATGGGAGATGCCTTTACCGAAAGGGTAAATGTTACAGCATAGGTAGTTCTGGGACGTGAACCGGCAGCAGTAGAGTGGTTTGAACCTTTGGCTACAACTCCAGAGACCAAGGTTCAAATTCCTGCTCGACTGGGTGACTTTGGGCAAGTCACATTCTCTCAGCCTAAGAGGAACGCAATCTCAAAATCTTGCCAAAAGAAAAATCCCTGTGATGTTTGTCTTAGAATCACATGGGTTGGAAAGGTCTTGAATGCAGACAACAACAAAGTTGTCCAGGATACAGATTAGGGTGCGTCCACATTACAGTTTAAACCAGAGTTTCTGAATCTAGGGGTTGGGACACCTGGGGGTGTCAAAGGGGTCTCCGAAGACCATCAGGAAACACAATATTTTCTTTTGGCCATGGGGGTTCTGTATGTTTGGCCCAATTTTATTGTTGGTGATGTTCAGAATTTGCTTTGATTGTAGGTGAACTATAAATCCCAGCAACTACAACTCCCAAATGTCAAGGTCTATTTTCCCCAAACTCCACCAGTGTTCTTATTTGGGCATATTGAGTATCCATGCCAAGTTTGGTTCCAGATCCATCATTGTTTGAATCCATCATTGTTTGAGTGCTCTCTGGATGCAGGTGAACTACAACTCCAAAACTCAAGGTCAATGCCCACCAAACCCTTCCAGTATTTTCTGTTGGTCATGGGAGTTCTGTGTGCTAGGTTTGCTTCAATTCCATTGTTGGTGGAGTTCAGAATGCTCTTTGATTGTAGGTTAACTATATATCCCAGCAACTATAACTCCCAAATGTCAAGTCTATTTTCCCTAAACTGCACCAGTGTTCACATTTGGGCATATTGAGTATCTGTACAAAATTTGGTCCAGATCCATCATTGTTTGAGTCCACTGTGCTCTCTGGATGTAGGTGAACTACAACTCCAAAACTCAAGGTCAATGCCCACCAAACCCAGTATTTTCTGTTGATGAAGAGAGTCCTGTGTGCAAAGTTTGGATCAATTCCATTGTTGGTGTAGTTCATAATGCTCTTTGATTTTAGGTTTACTATAAATCCCAGAAACTACAACTCCCAAATGACAAAATCAATCTCCCCCAAACCCACCAGTATTCAAATTTGGGCATATCGGGTTGTCGTGCCAAATTTGGTCCAGCGAATGAAAATACATCCTGCATATCAGATATTTACATTATGACTCATAACAGTAGCAAAATTACAGTTATGAAATAGCAACGGAAATAATTGTATTATTGGGGGGGGGGGGGTTCACCACAGCATGAGAGAAACTGTATTAAGGGGTTGTGGCATTAGGAAGGTTGAGAACCACTGATTTATAACAAATTCAAGCCTTGTGTTTCCGGGTCAAGGTGCAGAAAGGTTTTGGCAGCAGCTTCCCTAGATGACTATTCCTATCGTTCATATTTTTAAAATCAAATCCTTAAGATAACAACATAAGCTTTTGCTAAAGTTCAGCTCTAAGTCAGGTTAAGCTGACAAATGACAAGCAGGAGTGCATTTTAGTTGTAAATGATGGATAAAGTAGATGATCTCGGTTTTCAGGAAGATTGAGAACGTATATAAATGGTTAGGAAAGCTTGTCTTTCCTTGAAACTGACGGCAGACGAGGTAGACCAGGGGTAGGGAACCTATGGCTCGGGAGCCAGATGTGGCTCTTTTCATGATTGCATCTGGCTCTCCGGAGCAGTTCGGGCCTCAGTTACCAGCATGCAGCGGGGAGGAGTGGCGCAAATGTGCCGCAACTGCTGCTTCCGTACCGCCATCGCCGCCTCTTCCTCATGCCCCCTGCGCCCTCTTCGCTGGGGATAGCGGAGCCTGGCGGTGGCGCCTCGTCCTCGTCTTTCTCTTCGTCCTCCACCACGGGCCTTGGGGGAGGTGGCGGAGGCTGACCTGGCCCTGGCGCCATGGACCTAGCCTCGCTGCCCCCGGGGGATGCCCAGCTCATCGCCCTCATCGTCGGGCAGCTCAAGAGCCGCTGCCTCTTTGATGCCTTTCGGAGGAACTACCTCGCCGATGTTGACACCAAGCCTGCCTTTGCCCCTCCCTCCCTCTTCCTTCCTTCCTTCCCTTCCTTCCTTCCTTCCTTCCTTCCTTCCTCTTCCCTTCCTTCCTTCCCCTTCTTCCTTCCTTCCTTCCTTCCTTCCTTCCTTCCTTCCTTCCTTCTTCCTTTCCCTCACCCTCACCCTTTCCTTCTCCTTCTCTCCTTCCTTTTCCCTCCCTTTCTCCCTCTCTCTCCTTCTTTCTTTCCTCTCCCTTCCTGAGCATGCCTTTGGCAGAGCCAGGTCTGAAGTGTCCTGTCATTCTGCCGGGGGAATCCTTTTCTCATCGTATGTACGTATAGACTCACATTTAGTTGAATTCATTCTTAAAATATATATATTATATGGCTCTCACTGAAATAAATTTCCAAATATTTTGCTTTCATGGCAAAGGTTCCCGATCCCTGAGGTAGACCATTGATTTGGCAGAAGGTATCATTGTTTATACTGCTACTAAACAAATATATGGTGAGACATAATGTATCCTTAAATGTAGGGGTTAACCTCAGTAACTTTTCTTGTTAATTTGTATACATTTGTGTTATAAATTGACTGTCATTGACTGGAGCAATGGGTATAATTTTGCTGTTACAGCCAGCCTTCCATATCCACAGATTCTGTATCCACGGGTTCAACCACCAGCCTACAGTGCTTTTACACCAGGCATGGGCAAACTTTGGCCCTCCTGTTGCTCTCCAAGGCTGGGAACCACCTCCGTACTTAACACATACTCCAGTTCAGGGTAAAATAGCAAAGCTGTTTATTGAAGAATGTATATGAAAAGCAGTTCAGCAAAACAGTTAAAAAAACCAAAGTCCAAATAATAATAATAATAAAAAATAAACTTTATTTGTACCCCACCCCCATCTCCCCAATGGGGACTCAAGGTAGCTAAAAAAGAAAAAACCAAAACGCAACGGTGCAAAGCACAAAGGCAATCAATATGCAGAATATATCAAAAAAGATGTATAATATCAACCACAGTAGTAGAAATCACATATATAGTGCATAGTAAACAAGAGCCATACCGCCCGTGTTCTGAGTGTGCTTCCAAAGAGTCCCAAAGAGTCCAGCATTTCAAGCCCCATTTTTTGGGAGGATTTCATTGCTTCCTCCACGTTCTTCAGGAGTTTGCTTCTGCCTACCGTCCGCTTCTACAGCTTCCCTGCTCGGATTTACCGTCATGATGTGGATTATAAACGTGCCCAGTTTGTTTTGAACTTACTTACCTGAGGTACTAACCTCTCCACTCATCTGGGACTCTACCATTGGACTCGCTATATGCTGGACTCTTTGGGACTCTTTGGAAGCACAGTCAGAACATGGGTGGTATGGCTCTTGTTTACTATGTACTATATATGTGATTTCTACTATTGTGGTTGATATTATACATCTTTTTTTGATATATTCTGCATATTGATTGCCTTTGTGCTTTGCACCGTTGCGTTTTGGTTTCCTCTTACCTAGCCTTGGCTTTGTTTGTTGTTGGGACTTAGGGCGGCTCAGACAACAATTACAAAATATCAAATCAAAACATCAGCAATAAACACAATAAGCAATACATGCATATAAATTTCAAGAATAATCCACAGAAATCAGAGTACAGGAGTAGCATCAAAAACCAGGAATGTGAAAGCAAAATAAATCTAAAACATGAGATTCAGGAATAGTCCTCAAGTCTTGGAATCATGAGACATGAACAAAAGGAAACATGGAATATGGAACTAGAAATCCCTTGACTTAACAATAGATCTATACTCAAACACCAACGTTGCCTGGACTGACTGACCCATCTACTTGGCTAGCTAACATAGAGAGAAAGTCATGCCTTCTCCCCTGGGAAACTGATCAGGACTTCTTCGCTAATAGACGTCCTGACCTTCGTAAACCCTCCTGTGAAGCTCTACGTTGACGGAACATAAATCTCCTATCTAACTGCTCATTAGTGTGTCCACCTGGACTTTCATTTTCATCCTCTGAGCTCAGATCTGTTCTTGACCTTGCTTCCCTAGCGAACTGCCTTTCAGGAATGTGGCCTTCAGACACAGACCACTCATTTTCAGGGCTTAAAATCTCTTTCTGCCTCTCCTACTGGTTTGCATATGCAGAATCCCCAGTGTCATCAGAATGATTAACAGGCCCAGAATCCCCAGAGAGATCGGGTGTAGGCAGAATCAAAGGCTGAACAGGTGTTTTGGACTTCAACTCCCACAATTCCTAACAGCTGCAGGTCCTTTTCTTTCCCTCCCTCAGCCAATTAACAGCCTCAGGTCCTTTCCTTTCCTCGGCTTAAGTGGCTTAAGAGGAATTGTGGGAGTTGAAGTCCAAAACTCCTGGAGGGCCAAAGTTTGCCCATTCCTGGTCTACAAACACCAATTCCAGTGCTGTCTCTTTTCTTCCCAGATTGCGAACCCCCTCTGAAGAAAGAAGGGGGTCTCCCTGAAGGTCCAGTGTTAGAAGCCTTGCTGTGTGCTGAAACCGGAGACAAGAAGCCGGAGCTGAAGGAGGAAGAGTTGAGCTTGGACTGTCCGGTGAGAGAAAGAAGGGACCCTCTCCCTTATTAACCATCTTAATATTATTCATATTTATAATATAATCTAATATATTTATAAATATATTATTATTAATAATAATAACTATTTCAGATCATTTCCTTCTTTACTTTCCCCTATGACCCTCCTGCCCTGTAACTTGAGGATGGTCAGAAGCCTATTTGTGTGTAGGTGATGAACGTTGTGGATATATTCCTTCAAGATGGGCAAGCAAAGAATTCACAGCCAGACTGTGAATACTGGGAAACTGGAGATGACCACCTGTTTAGGCTAGGAGATAATAGGAATGAAGATCAATTCGGAACCCAAGTTAGGCACTGTTATTTCAAAAGACATAGCCATGTATAAATAAATATATTATCCGTCCTAAGTCCCCTTGGGGAGAGAAGGCGGAATATAAATAAAGTATTATTGTTATTGGGCTTCCTAGTGGTGCAGCAGGTTAAACCGCTGAGCTGCTGAACTTGCTGACTGAAAGGTTGTCAGTTTGAACCCAGGGAACAGGGTGAGCTCCTGCTGTTAGCCTCAGCTTCTGCCAATGTAGCAGTTTGAAAACATGCAAATGTGAGTAAATCAATAGGTACCACTCGGGCAGGAAGGTAATGGTGCTCCATGCAGTCATGTTGGTCACATGACCTTGTAGATGTCTACAGACAATGATGATGTTGGCTCTGGAAGGTAACGGCACTCCATGCACTATGTTGGTCACATGACCTTGGAAATGTCTACAGACAATGCTGGCTTTGGAAGGTAATGGCACTCCATGCAGTCATGTTGGCCACATGTTGGTCACATGACCTTGGAGATGTCTACAGACAAAGCTGGTGGAGATGAGCACCACCTCCCAGAGACGGACAAGACTAGACTTAATGTCAAGGGGAAATCTTTACCCTTTACCTATTATTATTATTATTATTATTATTATTATTATTATTATTTGAAAGGCTGTCATAAGGAAGAGGGAGACTAGCTGGCCCACATGGTCTGTTCCAGCTCTATTATTTTATGATTCTATTATTCTGTCTGAAGGATTTTGATCCCTGGTATGCTAGGATAACTTGAACGTTGGACTATGACTTTGGAGACAAGGATTCGAATCATTGATCTTAATGTGAATGTGTCTTTTAAAAACTCTGATTTTAATGTTGTAATGCTTCGTACTGCTGGTCTGTGACCGTTACAATAAAATTCATTCACTTACCCATGGAAACTCAGTGGGTGACCTCGGCCACGTCACATTCTCTCAGCATCAAGTATAACGCAAAGCAAACCCCCTCTGAATAAATCTTACTAGGAAAACTACATTATACGTTCACCTTCGAGTCGCTGTGAATCAGGAATGACACACAACAAAAAGGCTCAGCTATTCCTGGGCAGTATCTGTCTCTTTCCCCATCGTTGCATCTCTGCTATTCTCTTTCTCTCTGTTGCAGAAGGCACCTATCGGTGAGTTCCTGCATGACTTGGACGGGGATGACTTGGAAGACGACGTCCCCCGCCGTAAGAACAAAGCCAAAGGCAAGGTATGCCCAAGGAATTAATAGCGTGAGATGCCCAAGAGAAAGGCTGCAGAGCTTGCTAGGGCAACTTTTCGTGTACGTTGATTTATCTGCTACCTCCGCAAAGCATGCTCAAAGCAGCTCATAAGAACAGAAAACAGATTGTCAGTGCATAGACCAATACAAGCACAATCAGATATAGAACTAATGAATACTACTAAAAATTAATTATACTAGTATTAGTACATTCTTGTGATGTGTTTGCCTGAGAGTCAACATAAACCAGAAACAATCTGAAGGGACAGAACAAAATTATCAATGTTCTAAAATAATATTGATAACAATAATATTCATGGGTTGCTGAGAGTTTTCCGAGTTGCATGACCATGTTCCAAAAGCATTCGCTCCTGACGTTTCGCCCACATCTATGGCAGGCATCCTCAGAGGTTGTGAGACCTCACAACCTCTAAGGATGCCTGCCATAGATGTGACCACAACGTCTGCCTTCAACAACACAATAATAATGATACAAAGTAATACTGTAAAATAATAATAATATGATTTAATGATAGGACTGCAAAGACTGACACAAGCCTGTAAAGGTGGTCCCAGAGGTGATCGGCACACTGGGTGCAATGCCTAAAGACCTTATTTATTTATTTATTTATTTATTTATTTATTTATTTATTTATGGTATTTGTACCCCGTAGCTTCCCACCCCCACAGGGGGGACTCAGCACAGCTTACACTTGCAGTACTACAGGCCGCAACACCACAATACAATTTAAAAATACGCCATATAATCAACATCATTAAAAAGCATTAAAAACATTTTAAAACATTACATTAAAAACCACTACATACAACAATAATTAATTAAAGCCATCAAGCGGAACACATTGCCAGTCCAGTCAAGTCCAAAGTGTCAATCCAGTCAAATCTAAAGGTACAATTTGCATCTGCTGCCCAAAGGCCTGGTCCCAGAACCACGACTTTAGCTTTTTTCTAAAAGCGAGGAGAGATGGAGTCAATCTTATTTCGTTTGGGAGTGCGTTCCATAGACGAGGGGCCACCACCGAGAAGGCCCTGTCTCTTGTCCCCACCAGCCGCATTTGCGATGCTGGCGGGGGTGAGAACAGGGCCTCCCCAGATGATCTTAAACTGTGAGATGGGACATAGAGGCAGATGCGTTCAGACAAGTAAGCTGGGCCAGAACCATATAGAGCTTTATAGGTCAATGCCAGCACTTTGAATTGGGCTCGGAGATGGACAGGCAACCAGTGGAGCTGACACAGTAGGGGGGTGGTATGCTCCCTGTATGTCGCCCCAGTTAGCATTCTGGCTGCCGCCCATTGGACCAACTGAAGTTTCCGAACCGTTTTCAAAGGCAGCCCCATGTAGAGTGCATTGCAGTAGTCTATTTGGGATGTAACCAGAGCGTGGACCACCGTGGCCAAGTCAGACTTCCTTGGCCTGTACTTAAAAACAAATTGTGATGACAACAGTACTATCTGCTAGTTGTAAAAGACCACTCTACTTGGGTCTGAATGCATTATTCGCTGATACATGACAGAGTACTAGATATTTGGGAAGTGTACGATGTGTGATCAAATACAAAAGCCAGCATAGGGAACTTGTTTGCTGTGTACTAATCCTGTTATGTATCTTCTTCTTCTTTTTTTCTTCTTCTACTACTACTACTACTACTACTAATAATAATAATAATATCACATAGTCCTAGACATTTGGGAAGTGTCCGACGTGTTATCCAACACAAAAACCAACATGGTGATCTTGTTTGCTGTGTACTAATCTTATTGTGTATCTTATAATAATGATGATGATGATGTTGCAATCCCAGCAAAATTGACAAAAAGCAACTGGAAAAGCTTACACAATATGAGGATTTAAAGATCGAACTGCAAAGACTCCGGCACAAGCCAGTCAAGGTGGTCCCAGTGGAGATCGGCACACTGGGTGCAGCACTTAAAGACCTTGGCCTGCACTTAAAAACTATCGGCACTGACAAAATTAACATCTGTCAGCTGCTAAAGGCTACCTTACTCGGATCTGCACACATCATTCACCGATACATCACACAGTCCTAGACACTTGGGAAGTTTCCAACATGTGATCAAATACAAAAGCCACAGAGTGATCTTGTTTTCTGTGTACTAATCTTGTTGCGTATCAAATAATAATAATAATAAGTGTTCCCTTGCTACTTCGTGGTTTGCTTATTGCGGACTCGCTGTTTTGCGGGTTTCAAAAAATATTAATTTAAAATATATATCATGGTATTTTCGCTGTTTCATGGGAGTTTGCTGCCGCCGCCACTCTCCAAGGCGCTTTCCCTCCTCAGTCCTCCCTCCCTCCAGCCTTGAAGGCCTTTCCTTCCTTTCCTTATTTCAAGTTTATAAAGACTTAAAATAGTGTATAACTACTAAAATAATGTATGAATATTAAAAGGAATAGAGCGTCCCTACATCGCGGTTTTTCACTTATTGCGGGAGGTCCTAGAACACTGTAATAATAACAATAATAATAATACATCACCTAGTCCTAGATTCTTGGGAAATGTCCGGCATGTGATCAAATACAAAAGTCAGCATAGTGATCTTGTTTGCTGTGTACTAATTTTGCTCATCAAACAACAACAATAATGTTGGCTACCAGTTTGCTACCGGGCACAATTCAAAGTGCTGGTTTTGGCCTTTAAAGCTCTAAACGGTTCTGGTCCAACTTACTTGTCTGAACGCATCTCTCCCTATGAACCATCAAGATGCTTAAGATCATCCGGAGAGGCCCTGCTCTCGGTCCCGCCTGCTTTGCAGGCGCGCCTGGCGGGGACGAGAGACAGGGCCTTCTCAGTGGTGGCTCCTCGGCTTTGGAACTCCCTTCCTAGAGACATCAGATCGGCCTCCTCCCTCCTGACATTTCGTCAGAAAGTCAAGACTTGGCTGTTCGAGCAAGCATTCGCAGACGAACTTTAATTAATCAAGATCAAAGGATTACTATGACGACGAAACGGAAACCGATTTTAAGATTGTGGAGCTGAGATTTGTATTTTGTAGTTTCAATTGTTAATTCATATGGTTTTATATGATTGTTTTTATCTTATTATGATGTGTTGTATGTGGGCACTTGCTGCCGCTTGTTCACCGCCTCGAGTCGCCTTTGGGCTGAGAGAGGCGGTATGGAAGCATAGCAAATAAATAAATAATGATATATTATAGACACAATAACCTAACAGCGACTTAATAATATACTACCATAATTAATCTGATATCTAGCACCAGGATAGTGAAGTGGTTTTAGTGTTGGATTCAGGCTCTGGAAGACCAGAGTTTGGTTGTTTCGACTTAGAGACTGATGGGTGATGGAAAAGGTGGTCCAACCCTCTTCCAACACAGATTTTTGTGGATCAACATGGAAGAAGAATGAGAAAGAGTGCAAGGGAGATGGACAAAGGAACCCCTTCCTTTTCATTGGGTTCCCATTAAAAATCATTCATGCTTCCCTGTCCCACTCCAAGCAGGTGCCGAAGGGGAAGCGACAGAGCCGATGACAGTCAAGCTACAGATGGGCACCCGGCATAAAGATTATGTAAATGGCCCCGTCTTTGCATATATTTGCGTGCTGCCCCCTTTGCCGGAGAGTCTGTGCGTGTGTGCTTAAATAGTATTTTTTTTAAAAAGGCAGAAGCTGGGAAGCAGCTGGCTTGCTTGAATTGTGGAGAGGGGACAAGAAAAGAAAGGGAAGCGCAGGGCGAGTAGGTCATTTCGCACGGCATGCTTCCTTACTGGGCTGTGGCTTCACTTTAACTTGCTGTGATTCCACCCCATGCAACGCTGGCGTCGGATCTTGATTAATTTTGTATGCTAAGCAGGGTCGGCCTTGGTTAGTACTTGGATGGGAGACCATAAATGAATATTAGGTGTTGGAGCAGGCATTGGCAAAGTTTGGCCCTCTAGGTGTGTTGGATTCCAACTCCCACCATTCCTAACAGCCTCAGGCCCCTTCCTTTCCCCCCTCAGCCGCTTAAGCGGCTGAGGGGGGAAAGGAAAGGGCCTGAGGCTGTTAGGAATAGTGGGAGTTGGAGTCCAAAACACCTGGAGAGCCCAACTTTGCCCATGCCTGGTGTAGATGCACTGTAGGCCCCACCTGGATTTGGAGAGCTGACAGGCCCGGATTACCCATAAGGCCAACCTAGGCCATGGCCTAGGGGCGCAAGCCGAGGGGGGCGCAGATCACGGACCAATAAATAAATAAATAAAAAAGTTGAAACACAAAAGCGCCGTGGCCGGCGGCTACCTGAGGTCTCTCCCAACTCTCGGAGGTTGCGATTGCTAAGGGGGAATTGGGTGTGTTGGTTGTGGGGAGGGTGCCTGGCTCTGTCCCCGGGTCCAATCCCGAGGACCTGGCCCTCTTCTCCCTCCCTCCCTTCTGGACATGTCTCCTTTGTGGAGGGAGGGAGTAGCTTCCCTCCCGTCCGTCACGGAGGGTGAAGAGGCGGGACCTGTGGGTCTGCCCACTCCGATTCGGAGGCGCTATCCAGGAGTCACCTCATCAAGAAGCTCCAGATGTCACTCTGGGTCCTCCCCCCTCCATCGGGACTGTATACAGGGGCAGACATCAGTGCGCTAAGAGGCAGCGTTTTGTGTCTCCCTCCAGGCCCGCATGCCATTCGCTCCCTCCCTCCGTTCCGGACATGGCCTCCTTTGCGGAGGGAGGGAGAGAATGGCGTGCGGGCCTGGAGGGAGACACAGAACGCTGCCTCTGAGCGCGCTGATCTCTGCCCCTGCTGACCTCTTGTGTCAAGAAGGTCCTGTTTTGGTCTGAAAGGCAGATGCAAAACACTTGACTCTTATCTTCCTTGCATTTGCCAACTGGAAAAGGAGTACCTGTCTCTTTATTTACTCCTATTCTCTCTAGCCTGGCACCGCTGCCACCCCCCTTTTCCGGTCTCCTTTTCATCCGTGCCCATCTCGACTCCCTCCCCACCTTCTGCCCCTAATCCCGTTCCTTGTTGAGTCTGAAAAGCAAAAGCACTCAAAGTAGGTCAGCTCCTTTTTTTAAAGGGGTTGGCACCCATTCAAATCATTTTCCTTTAATCCACGTTAAAAGCCGAACGCGTTTTTGAGATTTCTGCGCATTTAGGTTGGATTTTTGTGTGTGTCTGTGTGTGTGTTTTATTTGTGAGTCTTAATTGCTCAATGAAGTTGCAAAACATCTTGCAAAACTCTGGGTGGGCTGGTTTCTTGGGACTGTGCAGAGGCGCTCAGATCTGGCAAGAATTTGGCAACTTGGTTTTTCCTGAGTTTACGTATTTCATTCTCAAAATCGCTGATTGATAGGAGAGTAATGTCATTGGCAAAAAAAGCTAATGGGATTTTGGCTTCCACCAGGACTGTGGCACAGCTGACCAGAAGGTCATGAGTTTGAGGCCTGCCCGGGTCGGGGTGAGCTCTTGACCAATTGTGTAGCTCGTTGTCTGTCTATATATGTTGTATGCCTATGGCATTGAATGTTTGCCTGTATATGTGCATTGTGATCACCCTGAGTCCCCTGCGGGGTGAAAAGGGCGGAATATAAATGATGCAAGTAAATAAATAAATACTGACCGACGTGGCCAAACCCTGGCCGCCATTCAACATCTGAGACTGTGGCGCAGCTGGCTGGGGGTCAGCTGCATTAAGATCACTATAGGCCGAAAGGTCATGAGTTCGAAGCCAGCCTGGGTCGGAGTGAGTTCCCGACCAAAATTGTGTAGCTTGTTGTTGACCTTTGCAGCCCGAAAGACAGTTGCATCTGTCAAGTAAGAAATTTAGGTACCACTTTGTGAGGAGGCTAATTTAACTGATTTACGAGGCCATAAAAATCACCAGGAAGTATGCAAAGAATGAGGAAGCAACAGCTTCCCTGGTGGCCAGAAGCTGGAATGTTAAATAGCCTCTGCGTGTCTGTCTATTTATGTTGTGTGGCTATGGCATTGAATGTTTGCCATGTATATGTACATTGTAATCCGCCCTGAGTCCCCTGCGGGGTGAGAAGGGCAGAATATAAATACTGTAAATGTAAATAAAAACCATACCTAAGATTAAAACAGTAAAACATTAAAATTAGATTTAAAAACATTTAAAATAGTACAAGTTAAATTAGTTGGCATGTTAAGTCCGAGTTCTACAATCAACAACTTAATCCGAAGCCTGTCCATAGTCTGTTTTCCATAGCATTGTCATCATTTTTATTGTCAAAAAGGTCATTTTTGTTGTCAAATAATATGCTGTGTTCAGGTAGGTTCCTCAGGTGCTCTGCTATGGCTGACTTCTCTGTTGAATTAGACCGCAGTGCCTTTCCTGTTCCTTGATTCACACCGCAGACTATTTCAACCTGAGAAGTCAGCCATAGCAGAGCACCTGATGAACCTACCTGGACACAGCATATTATTTGAGACCACAGCAATCCTGGACCACTCTAAAAACCACCATGTCAGACTGCGCAGAAAAGCCATTGAAATCCACAAGCATGTGGACAATTTCAACAGAAAGAAAAGAAAACATAAAAATTATTTATTTATTTAATTTATTCGTCACGTTTCTATACCGCCCCTCTCAGCCCGAAGGCGACTCGGGACGGTTTACACAAGGCAGTCTCTGCCCTCAATACAACACAAGCAAACAAACCAAAAAATATATATAACCATATAGCAACAATTTAACAATTAAAAACATACAATTGCAATCTCAGCGTCATGTTGAAATCAGTTTCTGTCACATCGTTGTCATTCCATATATCTAATTAAACCTTTATATTTCATCAGCAAATGCCTGCTCAAACAGCCAGGTCTTGACTTTCTTGCGAAATGTCAGGAGGGAGGGGGCCGATCTGATGTCTCTAGGGAGGGCGTTCCAAAGCCGAGGAGCCACCACTGAAAAGACCCTGTCTCTTGTCCCCGCCAATCACGCCTGCGAAGAAGGCGGGACCGAGAGCAGAGCCTTTAAAAAAAACCAAAATCTGGCTACCAGTATTAAAACCAGGACAGTAAATAAAGAAAAATGGGAATTCCAGACAATAATAAATCAGGCCCAGCTAACACTCCCAACAAAGGATCCCACCATGCAGCAACCGGCCAGGCTTTGAAGTTGCAAGGTCATTCAGTGCTAATCAAGGTGGCTGATTGGAACATTCACACCTGTCTCGAACAAACAAGAGTTTTTTCCACAGATATATAAACCTCACTTGCCTAGTTTCCAACAGACACCTCAGCCTCTGAGGATGCCTGCCATAGATGTGGGCAAAACGTCAGGAGAGAATGCTTCTGGAACATGGCCACACAGCCTGGAAACCTCACAGCAACCCAGAGATTCCAGCCATGAAAGCTTTCAACAGCACAATAATAATAATAATAATAATAATAAGTTCAATTGATTAATCGGGCCTTTTTTAGGTGGGAGTAATGATGTGATTGGCTCAAAAGAAACTTTGGTAAACTGCTCCTCACTAAGGGCTGCTTAGTCTCTCTTGGAGACTATAATAGTCTCCGTCCATGCTCTACCAATAACTCCATTAATAGCTCCTGCAACAAAAATAGCAGCCGAACAACCCAATTCTGCGATAGGCGTCAATGAACCTAGTGTCGGGAAAGTGATGTGAAGTAAATGTCCACTTTGAGAAGGTGTGTTTCCTTCTGGGTGTGTCTATGGAGCCTGGAACCTGCTTCATCCAAACCAGTCGAGTCCTTCAAAGCCTTTCTCCTTCTCCCTTCATCCTAGGCGTATGGGATCGGAGGGCTGCGGAAGAGGCAGGATGCTGCAATGCTGGAGGACCGAGACAAACCCTATGTTTGTGACAGTGAGTGTGTGTCTTTGGGATCAACGGGTGTTGGGTGGAAATGGCTTGGGATGTCTTCAAACCTGCCCACAACCCAGCCACCTTTACACCCTTGCTAGCTTTGGTTTTTGTCTTCCCTCCAATGAGCTCTGGCTGGATTTAATTACCACTAAAAATGGAAAGAAAATTCAAATGTATAGGAAAGGCTGATAAAAATGGATTTGTGAAGTGTTGGAAAACTCTGGAAAAAAAGAAGACGGGATAGATGAGAATCCACAGGAACCTGGGATTTGTAGTTTGTAGCAGTGGAGGAATTCTCCGGCTGAGAACCCTAAGCACCTCTCCCTAAACTGCAAATCCCAGGACTCCGTAAGATGCAACCGTGACAGTGAAAGCGGACTCATAGTGCTATGTTTAAGGTGGAGTGGTCCTCCAATTTGAACTATATTATTTTGGAAAGGTGTGGATGCTCTGGTCTCCTCAGTATCTTCCCCCAGGAGATCATGATTTAGTTCTATGAAGAACTCCTTCCTCTCCTCTCCTCCTCCTCTCCTCTCTGCTCCCCTTCCTTCCTTCCCTCCCCCCCTCTCCTTCCCTCCCTTCTCCCTCTCTTTTTCTTCCTTCCTTCCCCCTCCCTTCCTTCCTTCCCTCCTCTCCCCTTCCTTCCTTCCCTCTCTCTCCCTCCCTTTCCTTCCATCCCCTCTCCCTCCCCCTCTCCCTTCCTTCCCTCCCTCTCTCCCTTCCACCCTCTCCCACTTCCTTCCCCTCTCTCTCTAGCTCTCTCCCTCCCTCCCCCTTCCTTCCCTCTCTCTCCCTCCCTTTCCTTCCATCCCCTCTCCCTCCCCCTCTCCCTTCCCTCCCTCCCTCTCTCCCTTCCACCCTCTCCCACTTCCTTCCTTCCCTCTCTCTCTAGCTCTCTCCCTCCCCTTCCTTCCTTCCCCCTCTTCCTCTCCCTCCCTCCTCCTTCCTTCTGTCCCTCCCTCTCTCCCTTCCACCCTCACCCTCCCACTTCCTTCCCTCTCTCTTTCCCTTCCACCCTCTTCCTTCCCTCCCTCTTTCCCTTCCATCCTCTCCCACTTCCTTCCTTGCCTCTCTCCCTACCTCTCTCCCTCCCCCTTCCTTCCTTCCATCCATCCCTCCACCTTCCTTCCCTCTCTCCCTCCTCCTTCTTTCCTTCCTTCCTTCCCTCCCTCTCCCTCCCACCCTCTTTCCCTCCCCTTCCTTCCCTCTTCCTGCCTCTCTCCCTCCCTCCTTCCCCCTTCCTTCCTTCCCTCTCCTTCCTTCCCTCTCTTTTCCCTCTCTTTTTCTTCCTTCCTTCCCCCTTCCTTCCTTCCCTCCTTCCCTCTCTCGCTACCTCTCTCCCTCCCACATCCTTTCCTCTCTTCCTCCCCTCTCCCTCCTCCTTCTTTCCTTCCTTCCCTCCCTCTCTCCCTCCCCCTCCCTTCCCTCTCTTCCTCTCCCTCCCTCTCACCATGCTCCAGAAGCATTCCCTCCTGATTTTTCACCCACATTTATGGCAGGCATCCTCAGAGGTTGTGAGATCTGTTGGAAACTAGGAAAATGGGCTTTACATATCTTTGGAATGATGTCCAGGGTGGGAGAAGGAACTCTTGGCTGTTTGAGGCAAGTGTGAATGTAGCAGTGGGCCACCTTGCTTTGATTGTACTTTTCTGCCTGGCAGGAGGTGGGCCTGGAAGGCCCTAGGCTCCTGCCAGGCAGGGAAGTCTACTCCAATTCTGTGACTCTAGGCAGAGCTACCGCACTCCATGGTAGGATGCCAGTGTATCCACCTTCTGTTTGCCACTCTCTTTTTGAGGAGCGTTTTGAGGGTGTTGTGGAGACCTTTTGGGGGAAATGCTGACCATGTTCCGTGTGCCTCCTTCTCTCTGCTTTCAGTCTGCGGGAAGCGCTACAAGAACCGCCCGGGACTGAGCTACCACTACACGCACACACACCTGGCCGAGGAGGAGGGCGAGGAGGGCCCCGAGCGCCACACCTTGCCCTTCCATCGCAAGAACAACCACAAACGTGAGTGCCTCGCCCTGCTGTTTTCTACCCCAGGAAGAGTGCCTCCCAACCCTGGCCCTTGGGGCACGCCGGTAGGGTCATCCGTCTCCTTTGACTTTGTGGGTCTTCTCTTGGAAAGCTCAGCCTCGCAGGCCTTGATGGTTTCACATTTCTTAATCCTGGCCTACCTCACAAGTGCATTGTTGGGTTCAGACCAAGTAAGTTTCACAAAACCATTTTGAACATGTAGAACAGGTATGGGCAAACCCAAGCCAGGGCCCCAGATGTGGCTGCTTTTCTCAGGCCCTCCTCTCTCTCACCATCCTATCCTTCTTTTTCTCTTCCCTCCCTCCCTCCTTCCCTTCCTCCCCTCCTTCTTTCTCTCTCCTCCTTTCTTCCCTTCCAACCTTCCTTCCTTCCCTCTTTCCCTCTCTGTATTTTCCCTTCCCTCCTTTCTTTTTGTCTTTCCTTCTTCCCACCCTCCCTTCCCTTCCACCCATCCTGATCTTCCTCCCTTTCTTCCTTCTCTCTTTCCTTCCTTCTTCTCTTGCTTCCTTACCTCTGTCATTCTCCCTTCCTCCTTTCCTTCCAAGCTTTTGTCCTTGCTTCCCTCTTTCCTTCCTCCTTTCCTTTCTGTCTTTCTCTTCCCTCCCTCCCTCCGGAGCCCTTTTGTCTTTCTTCCCTCCCACCCACCCATCCTTCTCTTCCTCCCTTCCCCCTTCTCTTTCTTTCCTTCTTCCCTCCCTTCCTTTCTTACCTCCCTCCTTCTCCCTTCCTCCTACCTTCCCTTCCACCCTTTCATTCTTCCTTCCTTACCTCTTTCCTCCCTCCTTCCCTGTCTTTTTCCTTCCCTCCCTCCCTCCCTCTCTCCCTCATTCTCTCTTCCTCCTTCCCTTCCAATCTTTCTCCCTTCCTTCCCTCTTTCCTTTCTCCTTTCCTCTCTGTCTTTCTCCTTCCTTCCTTCCTTCCTTCCTTCCTTCCTTCCTTCCTTCCTTCCTTCCTTCCTTCCTTCCCTTTTGTCTTTCCTCCCTCCCTCCCAGAGAAGAGGAAAGGGAGGAAAGGGCAGGGAGGGGGACTTAGGGAAAACCTCCTCCCTCCTCGCCCGTCCACCCCGCTCTGGCCCGCCATGAGACCCCCAAGTTAGAAAGTTTGCCCATGCCTGATTTAGAGGTAAAGGTTTTCCCCTGACATTAAGTCTAGTCGTGTTCGACTCTGGGGGTTGGTGCTCATCTCAGTCTCTAAAGTCGAAGAGCCGGCGTTGTCCGTAGACACCTCCAAGGACATGTGGCCAGCATGACTGTATGAGCGCCCTTACCTTCCCACCAAAGCAGTACCTATTGATGTACTCACATTTGCATGTTTTCGAACTGCTAGGTTGGCAGAAGCTGGGGCTAACAGCAGGAGCTCACCCTGCTCCCTGGGTTCGAACTGGCAACCTTTCAGTCAGCAAGTTCAGCAGTTCAGTGGTTTAACCTGCTGCATCACCAGGAGGCCAAATAATAATAATAATAATAATACTTTGTTTATATTCTGACTTCTTTCCCCAAGAGGACCTATTGATCTACTCACATTTGCATGTTTTCGAACTGCTAGGTTGGCAGAAGCTGGGGCTAACAGCAGGAGCTCTCCCCACTCTCCAGATTTGAAGCGCTGACCTTTTGGTCAGCGAGTTCGATAGATCAGCGGTTTAACCCGCTGCGCCACTGGGGGCCTGATATAGAAGCACAGTCTAAAAGTAAAGAATAGCAACAGTGAGCGTAGTAGTATTTACGAAGGACCCATCACTCAGCATCGGAGGCCTTCATTTGCATCTCGATTTCAGTAAATGGTGCATTTACTGAATGTATCGCACCTATTGAAGTTGTACCTCAGCCATATACTTTCCTTTTAGCCATATTGCTTTTATTTTGTGTATAATTCTGTTGTTATTGCTTTTACTGATGTTTTAAATTGTGTTTTTGTTGTTGTTTTAATTGTGTTTGGGCTTGTCCCTTGTAAGCTGCCCTGAGTCCCCAAAGGGAGATAGTTTGACGGGGTATAAAAATAAAGTTGTTGTTATTATTATTATTATTATTTTAGGATTAGGTTGTGAAAACTATCCCCTTCCCCAAATGCAGTAGAGCAGTGTTTCCCAACCATTGTGCCGCGGCACACTACTGTTCTGTGACGGATCATCTGGTGTGCTGCGAAAAACGTCTCCCCCCCCTTTCTCCCCCTCCTGCTGAACTCCTGCTACTTGGGGGAGGAGGAGGAGGAGGAAGAACCGGGCAGCGGCGAAGAAGAAAAAGAAGGGGCCGGGGTGCCGCCTCCTTCGGCCATTTCCCCAGCCAGCCTCCAATCGAGGGAGGAAGAAGGGAAGCGTGACGTTGCTTGGGCCCTGCCCCCTTCCCAGCAGCAGAAGCTTGTTCGTGCCTGATTGAGTCATGGCAGGAGTCATGGCGGAGAGCGCCCCCCGTCCCCGCTCTTTGCCATGACTCCGGCCCCTCGCTCACTGAGACCGCGCGGAGGAGGAGAAGCATGAGCGGTGGATGGGCTTCAGTGGGGGGGGGGGCTGAAGCCCATTCACTGCTCATGCTCCTCCTCCTCTGCGCGGCCTCAGTGAGCGAGGGGCCGGAGTCATGGCGGAGAGCGGCACCGGGGACGGGGAATTGCCGCCTTCTCCCTCTCCCCCGCTGCCCCTTTCGCCCGTGAGCCACTCCCCGTGGCAATGGGAGTGGCTGAGGCTGGCGGCGGGATCCTGGGCCGGAGCCTGCTCTACTGCCTGAGGGGCCCGCTTGCTAAGTTTGGTCCAGATCCATCATTGTTTGAGTCCACAGTGCTCTCTGGATGTAGGTGAACTACAACTCCCAAACTCAAGGCCAATTAACTATATGTATTACTGTGTTAGAGTGTCATTTTGTGTCATTTTGGTTGGTGGTGTGCCCCAGGATTTTTTTTTAATGTTAAAAGTGTGCCGCAGCTCAAAAAAGGTTGGAAAAGACTGCAGTAGAGACTGGAAAGCCCTTACTGGTATATCGAATAGTGAGCGATCCAGTCTCATTTGGTCGAAAGCAGCCTCCAATCTCCTTCCCCAAATAGGTCAAGCCTTTAAAAAACTCATTTCCTCCATATCTTCAGTTTGGGCTTCTTTTCCTTTCCTTTCCTTTCTTCTTTTTTTTTTTGCCTTTCAGCCGCATTCTAATTTGCAACCGTCCAGCTTCTCGCTCTTACTCTCTCTGCAAGGCTATTGCATTTCAAAAGTTGGTATGCACCGAACATGAAGCAGCCTCCGAAAAATAGTATTTTAATAATACAGCGTATATGTGTGTGTATGTGTGTGATTCCCTCCTCTTCCTCATCCCATTATCTCCTGCTTCCCCGCTCCCCATTGCTGAGTGAGGGTCTCCACTTTTAATATCCCCCCCCCCCAACCCAGCCGCTGTGCTCTTGCTGATGAGGACGGTTGCCCCAGCAACGTTGGTGGGTGACGTTGGCAGGTATAATATTTCCTGCTCTGATTTATCCTTTCAATTAAATGGGACCCCCAAGGAGCCCTGGCGGCGGGGCGGCGGAAGCAAGCCGAAACCTGGCGAGGGCTAAGCCGATCCTTCCTTCTCCCCGCCAGATCTTTGGAGGTTGCAAAGAAGGAGCCCCGGGGGAGTTGAAAGCACACCTCTACCTCCTTCTCTTTCGTAGCCGTCAAGATTCAAAATCTCTGCATCAGGCATTACATTCAGAAACAGAAGAAGTCAGGGTTGTGTATGCATGCACCCAGGTGGGCCTTCAAGTCGGCCCTTGACCTATGCCGATGCCATGCATTTCGTAGGGTTTTCCTAAGCTAGAAGACTTCAGAGGCGGTTTTGCTACTCCGTTCCTCTGCAACAGAGCCTATGGCACCTAGCATTCATGGCAGCCACCCATTCTAGTACTAGCCAGGATTAACTCTATTTACCGTATATACTTGAGCATAAGCCGAGTTCTTCAGTCTTTTTTAAAGGCTGAAAAAGCCCCACTTGGCTTATACTTGAGTCAAAGTTATTTATTATTTTACTTCGTTGTTGTTAGTATTACATTTATTATTTTACTATATTTATTATTATTATATTTATTAATAAAGGTTTTCCCCTGACATTAAGTCTAGTTATGTCTGACTCCGGGGGTTGGTGCTCATCTCCATTTCTAAGCTGAAGAGCTGGCGTTGTCCATAGACACCTCCAAGGTCCATGTGGCCACTGCTGTTACCTTCCCACCCGAGCGGTACCTATTGATCTACTCACAGTTGCATGTTTTTGAACTGCTAGGTTGGCAGAAGCTGAGGCTAACAGCGGGAGCTCATCCTGCTCCCCGGATTCGAACTGGCGACTTTTCGGTCCACAATTTCAACAGCTCAGTGGTTACTCTATTTATTATTATTATAACATTTATTATTTTACTATATTTATTATTATTACATTTATTATTTTACTCTATTTTTATTATTACATTTTTTATTATTATTACATTTATTATTTTACTCTATTATTGTTATTATTATATTTATTACATTTATTACACTTATTATTTACTCTATTATTATAGTTACATTTATTGTTTTACTTTACTTTATTATTATTATTGCTATTATTATTACATTTATTTTTTTACTCTATTTTTATTATTACATGTATTATATTACTCTATTTATTATTATTACATTTATTATTTTGCCCATTCCTTGGTGCCTCCCTGAGCTGTTCTGTTGGTTGCATTTGCCTCATATTGTTGGGTGTCTGTAGGTGCGCATAGGTCATCTATGCATCTAGAAGTCCCTGGTGGTGCAGTGGGTTAAACCCTTGTGTTGGTAGGACTGAAGACTAACAGGTCGTAGGTTTGAATCTGGGGAGAGCGCGGATGAGCTCCCCCTGTCAGTTTAGAGGAGGGCGGACCATGGATGATGGGATTTCAAGTACCTCCACTCACTTCCCGAGCCCGCTGCGACCCTCATCCAGTGATTGAGGAAGACTACACTTCGCACACAAAGCCCCCATGACCCACTTTACATCCTGGTGCAGTTCGAAGGAGGGTGGACCACGGATGATGGGACTTGAGGTATCTTCACTCATTTCCCGAGACTGCTGCGACCCTCATCCAATGACTGATCAAGACCAAACTTGGCACACAGAGCCCCCATGACCCACTTTACACCCTGGTGCAATTCGGAGGAGGATGGACCATGGATTATGGGACTTGAAGTACCTTCATTCACTTCCCGAGACCACTGCAAGCCAAACAAACATCTGATAAGGACCAAACTTGGCACACAGTGTCTTTCTCAAATAACCCGGGCAGGGCCAGGTCCCCAAGCTAGTGGGTTAAACCCTTGTGCTGGTAGGAGTGAATAATAATAATAATAATCTTTATTTGTACTCCGCCTCCATCTCCCCAATGGGGAGTCAAGGCAGCTCACATGAGTCCAAGCCCAAACCATAAATTACAATAAAATAAAATCCAAACATCAGCAATAAAGAAGACTAACAGGTCGTAGGTTCGAATCCGGGGAGAGTGGGGATGAGCTCCCTCTGTCAGCTCCAGCTCCCCATGTGGGGACATGAGAGAAGCCTCCCACAAGGATGGCAAAACATCGAAACATCACGACGTCCTCGGGCAACATCCTTGCACATGGCCAATTCTCTCACACCAGAAGCGACTTGCATTTTCTCAAGTATCTCCTGACATGAAAAACAAAATCGTGCACCTTGTGTGTGTGCCTGTCTGGCCGAGCCACCTCTCTGTTTGGGTGAAAATAAGGTATGGGGTTATGGGTATTTTTTTGTGCATGTATGCTTGTGATACTGAGGCGTAGGGAGGGAAACTCATTGTCCGGTTGGACACCTGTGTTGTGTAGAGCTGCCATAGGTATTTACAACCATCCTTTTCCATATTGGGTTGCGTTCTGTCTGTGGTTGCGCATGGTGGCATTGCTGAGATTGAGGAAGGGCGCCTGTGCATGGCGGAGGGAAGACGAATGGACGCTGAAACCCCCATTTCTCATTTTTGGAGGAGAGTTGAGGAAGATGCACATGGCAAGGCCAAGCTAGGAAGAATCAGGGTGCGGTTGGGTCCAATCGAGCTGGGATTATCCTGCCCTATGTTATCACAATGGGGGAAAGAAAGAGGGAAGAGCATTCCATCTCCACCCCTCCTCCCCGACCAACGCATCCCCATCCCTTTTCTCGTCGGGTTTCCATGGAGACCAGCGCATGCTGATGTAGTAGAATCTGCACAAAGGAGCAAGATGCAAGGAGGGGCTCTGGAGAGAACCCACTCCCCAGAGAAAGGGGGGCAGGGCTCCTGGGATCCCCTTGGATGGATCCGGCCTGAGAGGTGGGCCGTGGCCGTTTGCTCACCCAAAGATGTTGCTTTGTTGGTGCTTCCAGCTCCCTTGCTTTTGGCATGGATGACCTCCTTTCCTTGAATCCTACCCGCAACCTGAGCAAGAATGCCTCACCTCTCGCACACATGCCCTACATAATGGTGGCATTTGATAAACTGTGCCTTGCATTCCCCCCACCGCAAAGCCTCGCATTCCCTTGCTAAGCAGTTACTATTTTATGCCCTTTTCCTTTGCTTGTTTATCTGTTTATTCAGATATGCAGAGAGATTGATAATCCCCGATCCCATTTTTTGCCATAGGAGAATATGACATCCTTCCCAAGAGTCTAGACCAGTGTTTCTCAACCTGGGGTTTGGGACCTCTGGGAGGGGGGGGGGTGTTACCAAAGACCATCAGAAAACACATATTTCTGATGGTCTTGATATCGGAGGTCGATATCAGTCTCGGGTATCCGTTTGGCAGAGAAGGCCAAAGATCTCTCTGCCTGTCCTTCTCTTCCTTTTTTGAAATGGATAGCTAATCCTCCCACCAAAAGCCCTCCTCCGCTGTGATTGACTGGCCTCTCAGCCAAGGGGAGGGCTGTTTCTGAGACTCCAAGCAGGGAGGGGAGAGCAGGTGTGCTCGGCGCTTGGCAGCACGGTGCGCGTATGTAGGGTGAGGGAGAGCATGCGAGGCTGGAGGGAGGGAAGTTTGGCCCAATTCTATCATTGGTGGAGTTCAGAATGCTCTTTGATTGTAAGTGAACTATAAATCCCAGCAACTACAACTTCCAAATGTCAAGGTCTATTTCCCCCAAACTCCACCAGTGTTCTTATTTGGGCGTATTGAGTATTCGTGCCAAGTTTGGTTCCAGATCCATCATTGTTTGAGTCCACAGTGCTCTCTGGATGTAGGTGAACTACATCTCCAAAACTCAAGGTCAATACCCACCAAACCCAGTGTTTTCTGTTGTTAATGGGAGTTTGGTTCAGTTGCATCGTTGGTGGAGTTCAGAATCCTCTTTGATTATGGGTGAACTATAAATCCCAGCAACTACAACTCCCAATTGTCAAGTACTATTTCCTCCAAACTCCATCAGTGTTCACATTTGGGCATACTGAGTATTCAAGCCAAGTTTGGTCCAGATCCATCATTGTTTGAGTCCACAGTGCTCACTGGATGTAGATGAACTACAACTCCAAAACTCAAGCTCAATGCCCACCAAACCCTTCCAGTATTTTCTATTGTTAATGGGAGTTTGGTTCAGTTGCATCGTTGGTGGAGTTCAGAATCCTCTTTGATTATGGGTGAACTATAAATCCCAGCAACTACAACTCCCAATTGTCAAGGACTATTTCCTCCAAACTCCATCAGTGTTCACATTTGGGCATACTGAGTATTCAAGCCATGTTTGGTCCAGATCCATCATTGTTTGAGTCCACAGTGCTCTCTGGATGTAGATAAACTACAGCTCCAAAATTCAACGTCAATGCCCACCAAACCCTTCTAGTGTTTTCTGTTGTTCGTGGGAGTCCTTTGTGCCAAGTTTGGTTCAATTCCATCATGGGTGGAGTTCAGATTGCTCTTTGATTGTAGGTGAACTATAAATCCCAGCAACGATTACTCCCAAATGACAAAATCAATCTCCCCCAACCCCACCAGTACTCAAATTGGGTGTATTGGGCATTTGTGCCAAATTTGGTGCAGTAATTCAAAATACATCCTGCATATCAGATATTTACATGACGATTCATAACAGTAGCAAAATTACAGTTATGAAGTAGCAATGAAAATAATGTTATAATTTGGGGTCACCACAACATTAGGAACTGCATTAAGGGGTCATGACATTAGGAAGGTTGAGAACCCCTGCCTTAGACATCTTCCATTCCCTCCCCATCTGCCATGCTTATTTCCATTATTTTTCATTATTATTATTATTATTATTATTATTATTATTATTATTATTATGCATTTCTGGCTTTCTCCAGAGTTTTGCAAAGAGCTGAACTGGGTCCCTGAGAACCAGCGCAGGCGCACAGGTAAATCCCAGGGTGGTCCTATGTGGAACGAGGTGCAGAAAGCGGGGTTCAAGGAAAGATTGCTCAGGGCAGCTCTATTGCCTTTTTTCCCTGGAAAAATGGAGAGAAAGGGCTGCCCAGTTTGATTCTATCCCATGCCACCTTTTTCTTGCATCGGTGCCCTCTCTTTCCCATTCCTATAAAGCAGCGTTTCTCAACCTGGGGGGCCGGGATCCCTGTGGGGGTCACGAGGGAGTTTCAGAGGGGTCGCTAGAGACCACCAGAAAACATATATTTCTGATGGTCTTCGGAACTCCTTTGGTAGTAATCCTGAAGATCTCTCTGCCTCTCCTTCTTTTCCTTTTTGGAAACAGATGGTAAATCCTCCCACCAAAAGCCCTCTTTTGATTGGCTGGCCTCTCAGCAAAGTGGAGGGCTGTTTCTGAGACTCCAAGTGGGAAGGGGAGAGCAGGTGTGCTCAGTACATGGCAGTATGGCACACATTTACAGGCGAGGGAGAGCGTGTGAGGCCGGAGGGAGGCTTGCGTCATCAAGTCCCTTCAAGGCATGGGGGTTCTGTGTGGGAAGTTTGGTTGGTGGGGTTCAGAATGCTCTTTCATTGTAGGTGAACTATAAATCCCAGCAACTACAACTCCTAAATGTCAAGGTCTATTTCCCCCAAACTCCACATTTGGGCATATTGAGTATTTGTGCCAAGTTTGGTCTAGGTCTATCGTTGTTAGAGTCTATAGCGCTCTACCTGAATGTAGATGAACTACAACTCCAAAACTGAAGGTCAATGCCCTTCCAGTATTTTCTGTTGGCCATGGGAGTCCTGTGTGCCAAGTTTGGTTCCATTCCATCGTTGGTGGAGTTTAGAATGCTCTTTCATTGTAGGTGAACTATAAATCCCAGCAACTACAACTCCCAATTGACAAAATCCCAAACTCCACCAGTGTTCACATTTGGGCATATTGAGTATTCATGTCAACTTTGGTCCATATCCATCATTGTTTGAGTCCACAGTGCTCTGTGGATGTAGGTGAACTACAACTCCAAGACTCAAGGTCAATGCCCACCAAACCCTTCCAGTATTTCTGTTGGTCATGGGAGTTCTGTGTTTCAAGTTTGGTTGAATTCCATCATTTGTGGAGTTCAGAGTACTCTTTGATTGTAGGTGAACTATAAATCCCAGCAACTACAACTCCCAAATGACAAAATCAATCCCCCCCCCCAACCCCACCAGTATTCAAATTTGGGCGTATCGGGTATTTGTGCCAAATTTGGTCCAGTGAATGAAAATACATCCTGCATATGAGATATTTACATGACGATTCATAACAGTAGCAAAAGTACAGTTATGAAGTAGCAACGAAAATAATGTTATTGTTCGGATTCACCACAATATGAGGAACTGTATTAAGAGGTCGTGGCATTAGGAAGGTTGAGAAACACTGCTATAAAGGACTTCTCCAGGGTTGTTGGTGCAGGTGGAGAAGAAGATGGCTTGGTGATTTTCCCTTAGCAAGGTCTCCGTACCCAAACAAACTCTGCCACCTTTTGCGCCCTGAAAGGCTCACTCCCCTGAGCAAAGCTATGCCAACGAAGCCACTGTTTTGCATGGTTTGTGTAATCCTGATTTTGAAGAATTTGAATTGACGGAGGGGCAAGGAAAGGAAAGAGGGGAGGTAGAACGCGGAGGCCCTTGAGACCACTTTCTTCCTGACCTTAAAGGCTAGAAACATGCCAGGCTGTTTGAATGACATGCATGTGTACATAGGGCATGCAGAGTCTCATAGCCGCATGGATACGGAGCAGGATAAGATGCCAAGGTACAGGGAGAATAGTTTGTGCATTCCCTTACGGCAGCATTTCTCAACCTTGGGGTCGGGACCCCTGGGGAGGTTGCGAGGGGGTGTCAGAGGGGTTGCCAAAACCATCAGAAAACACAGTACATTATGTTGGTCATGGAGGTTCTGTGTGGGAAGTTTGCTCCAATTCTATCGTCGGTGGGATTCAGAATACTTTTTGATTGTAGGTGAGCTATAAATCCCAGCAACAACTCCCAAATGTCAAGGTCTATTTCCCCCAAACTCCACCAGTGTTCACAATTGGGCATATTGAGTATTCATGTCAGGTTTGGACCATATCCATCATTGTTTGAGTCCACAGTGCTCTCTGGATGTAGGTGAACTACAACTTCAAAACTCAAGGTCAATGCCCACCAAACCCTTCCAGTATTTTCTGTTGGTCATGGAAGTTCTGTGTGCCAAGTTTGGTTGAATTCCATCATTGGTGGAGTTCAGAGTACTCTTTGATTGTAGGTGAACTATAAATCCCAGTAACTTCAACTCCCAAATGACAAAACCAATCCCTCCCCAAGCCTACCAGTATTCAAATTTGGGCATATCGGGTATTTGTGCCAAATTTGGTCCAGTGAATGAAAATACATCCTGCATATCAGATATTCACATGACGATTCATAACAGTGGCAAAATTACAGTTGTGAAGAAGCAACAAAAATAATGCTATGGTTGTGGGTCACCACAACATGAGGAACTGTATTAAGGGGTCGCGGCATCAGGAAGGTTGAGAACCACTGCCTTATGGGGAGGTCCTGCCCTGGCACATGCCAGCTGTGATGAACCTTTGCATGCTGCCAAGATAAGAGCAAAATGACAAA
Organism: Anolis apletophallus; assembly: GCA_030556195.1. Lineage (NCBI taxonomy): Eukaryota > Metazoa > Chordata > Lepidosauria > Squamata > Anolidae > Anolis > Anolis apletophallus. The sequence continues at coordinate 17,223,852 of JARBWK010000011.1, forward strand.
TTGGTGAAAGTGTACTGGGTGAATGTGTGGGTAGGTGAAAGGAGGTTGGGGGCAGCATTCCTCCCACTCCATAGGAGGGTGGACATGTTTGTGGGGTGCACAGAAGTTCTCTGTGGCCCCACCCTTGATTTTGGCCTCTCCTTGCTGTTTTGCAGCTAAGAAAGCTCCGGACGGCACAGTCATACCAAACGGTTATTGTGATTTCTGTCTAGGCGGCTCCAAGAAGACCGGCTGCCCCGAAGATCTCATTTCCTGCGCAGACTGCGGCCGTTCAGGTGAGCCTCTGTGAGCAAAACAATGCCGGGTCTTTCCCACATAGAAAGCTGGGCAACCGGGAATGTGGCGCAGCTGGCTGAGAGTCAGCTGCATAAGATCTCTAATGACCAGAAGGTCATGAGTTTGAGGGTCCGGATGAGCTCTTCACCAATTGTGTAGCTCGTTGTCTGTCTATATATGTTGTATGTCTATGGCATTGAATGTTTGCCTGTATATGTGCATTGTGATCTGCCCTGAGTCCCCTGTGGGGTGAAAAGGGTGGAATATAAATGATGCAAATAAATAAACAAACAAACAAACTATTGACCCACGTGGCCAAACCCTGGCCGCCATTCAACATCTGAGACTGTGGCGCAGCTGGCTGGGAGTCAGCTGCATTAAGATCACTACTGGCCGAAAGGTCATGAGTTCGAAGCCTGCCTGGGTCAGAGTGAGCTCCTGACCAAAATTGTGTAGCTTGTTGTCGACCTTTACAGCCCGAAAGACAGTTGCATCTGTCAAATTGGAAATTTAGGTACCACTTTGTGGGGAGGCTATTTTAACTGATTTACGAGGCCATAAAAATCTCCAGGAAGTATGCAAAGAATGAGGAAGCGACAGCTCCCCTGGTGGCCAGAAGCTGGAATGTTAAATAGCCTCTGAGTGTCTGTCTATATATGTTGTGTGTCTATGGCATTAAATGTTTGCCTGTATATGTACATTGTAATCCGCGCTGAGTCCCCTGCGGGGTGAGAAGGGCGGAATATACCGTAAATACTATAAATAAATAAAATAAATAAATCTTCATAAGGCGCAGCTGAGGTGTGAAACCGCAATGCACAATATTGCTGAATGCGCAACTTTGCTGTCAGCAGAATATCTCTGTACTGCTTTTGGAAATAATTTACACCCTACTCATAGTGAAACTTACCGCATACATCACTAGCAGGATGCAATTGACCGTCAGCACTGACTGGCAGGGGCTCTCCTGAGATTCAGGTAGGAGGGTTGTGAATTCGTTGGGACTTCAGGCATATAATCCTTGCGCTGTGTGTGATGAGCTGTGGCCTCTCTTGGCTCAAGTGCAGAGCAGAGGGTTATTTATATTTCAGCCTATGGGTTTTTAGTATGCAACTCTACACTGAATTGGGGAATTCCAGACAAGAAACAGCAAGGGCCAACTAATCACATAGAATCATAGAGTTGGAAGAGACCTCATGGGCCATCCAGTCCAACCCCCTGCCAAGAAGCTGGAAAATTGCATTCAAAGCACCCCCAACAGATGGCCATCCAGTCTCCGTTTAAAAGCCTCCAAAGAAGGAGCCTCCACCACACTCCGGGGCAGAGAGTTCCATTGCTGAACAACTCTCACAGTTAGGAAGTTATTCCTAATGTTCAGATGGAATCTTCTTGTAGTTTGAAGCCATTGTTCTGCGTCCTAGTCTCCAGGGCAGCAGAAAACAAGCTTGCTCCCTCCTCCCTATGACTTCCTCTCACATACTTATACATGGCTATCATGTCTCCTCTCAGTCTTCTCTTCTTCAGGCTAAACATGCCCAGCTCTTTAAGCCACTCCTCATAGGACTTGTTCTCCAGACCCTTGATCATTTTAGTTGCCCTCCTCCGGACACATTCCTCTGGACACATCACCTCCCAACAAAGGATTCCCCCAGGCAGGAAGCAGCCAGACCTTGAAACTACAAGCTCATCAAATGCTAATCAAGGTGGCCAATTGCAACATTTACACTTGCCGCAAACAGAGATTTTCTGCTTCTTGGCAGGGGGTTGGACAGGATGACTCACGAGGTCTCTTCCAACTCTATGATTCTAATGTTAGTTACTTAATAATAATAATAATAATAATCATCTTTATTTATAACCCGCCGCCACCTCCCCAAGGGGGACTTGGGGCGGCTAACATTTATTTATTCAGGGATTTATTAATCGTCCATCCCAAATGGCTCTGGGCGATTTACAGTAAAAACACACAGCCAAGCTCAAAATATTACAACATAATTAAACACAGAATAACAAAATTACATCAAATAAATATGAAATAACATATTTAAATTGAACCATAATCTAATTAGCTGTGATTCCCAAACTCTAGGGATTTTAGAGTTCACCTCCCCACAAGCCACAGCTGCCTTGGACAATGATTAATTAAGGGTTCTGGGAGCTGTAGTCCAAAACACCTGGAAGACCAGAGTATGGGAAACGTTGGGCTCAACATTGGAAAGAAGCAGGCACTATGTTTGTGCATTCAAGAAAGTAGCTGACTTCCTGACATGAAACAATCAGGGCCAGCTAACACCTCCCAACAAAGGATCCCACCAGGCAGGGAGCAGCCAGGCTTTGAAGCTGCAAGGCCATTCAGTATGGGAAACATTGGGCTCAACAATTGAAAGAAGCAGGCACTATATTTGTGCATTCAAGAGAGTAGCTGACTTCCTGACATTAAACAGTCAGGGCCAGCTAATACCTCCCAACAGAGTATCCCACCAGGCAGGAAGCCGCTAGGCTTTGAAGCTGCAAGGCCATTCAGTGCTAATCAAGGTGGTCAATTGCAACATTCACACTTGCCTCAAGCAGACAAGAATTCTTTCCCCCACCCTGGACATTATTCCACAACTATATAAACCCCACTTTCCTAGTTTCCAACAGACCTCACAACCTCTGAGGATGCCTGCCATAGATGTGGGCGAAACAACAGGAGAGAATGCTTCTGGAGCATGGCCATACAGCCCGGAAAACTCAGAGCAACCCAGTGTATTGTTGAAGGCCATGACAATACATTTACACTGAACGTTAACATAGTGCAACATACGTGGATCAATGGTCAAGGTGCATGGCTTATAACTTGCGCAATTGCAATGGGTAGAAGAAAGACATGATCCTGCGCCACTGTCCCAAACAACACTTACGTTGTTGAGCATTAGATGCAATTGTTGTATAGTGTCCAAAACAAGAACAAAAACACTTCTGCATGTTTAGTGCAACTTGGGTGTGCCACTTACCAATGGTAAATCAATTAGAGTCAGACAAAGCCACTTCCCAAACCGGCCTTTTCAAGACAGGCTTTCAGGAGTGGCAGGAAGGTCCGAGAAGCCCCCTTCCTTCTCCCCACCTGATGCCCGTTGCCGACCGCTTGCTCTTTCTTTCCCTCCAGGGCATCCGTCCTGCCTGCAGTTCACCGTGAACATGACAGCAGCCGTCCGGACTTACCGGTGGCAATGCATCGAGTGCAAGAGCTGCAGCCTTTGTGGCACCTCAGAGAACGATGTACGTGAGCCAGCCTTAACCCCTGCTGTGTGCTAGGGTGGGCATGCATGAGTGTGCACACAAGCACACAACGTAGACGGGCCTCAGCCTTAGATGTGTTCAGTGCTGGTTTCTTCCCTCCCTCTCCCATACCCTGTGTGATCAGCTCTCGGCGTTACTTCGTGAACAAAGATTCTTAGGAAGGGCTCATCCCACGCTTTTTGCAAGCGCGCTGATGACTAAAAAGGCCAATCTGAGATAGGCAAGACCGGTTGCAGAAAGCACAGCAGAAAGTCTCCTTGGGTGACATTTCCAAGTTGCGGTTCTTTCTGCGTTGTCGAGACCCATTCGGCGTGTCTTCTCGAAAAAGGCCGCAGCATTGTGGATAGTGCGTCTCCATGCCTCCCGATGTGAGGCCAGGGTGGACCATTTTTGGTGAACAATCTGTCCGAGCTTGAGATGTTGTTTCAGAGAGTCCTTATATCTCTTTTTTGGGGCGCCTCTCTTGCGCTGACCCGTGGCGAGTTCACCATAGTAGTATTATTTCCCCCTCCATCCTGACTGTTTGTTTGGGGGGGAGGGGGTGTCTCAGTTTTTCAGCAGGGTACCCTGCCTGATAAATCCAAAGGTGTGCCCTTTCCATGACTTTCCTGGTAGGGCTGAGCACCAGCTTTGCATAGGATGAACTGGCATTCTATAATTGACGTACACAGGCGTAAGTTGCACTATGCACTCAGAGTTATTTTTTGGGACAACTGCACCCAGTTGATATAATAATAATAATATCATCATCATCTGTCAGCTGAAAAAGGCCACCTTACTGGGATCTGTGCGCATTATTTGCCAATACATCACACAGTTCTAGACACTTGGGAAGTATCCAGCGTGTGATCCAATACAACAGCCAGCATAGTTATCTTGTCTGATGTGTGTACTAATCTAGTAGCAGCAACAGCAGCAGTAGTAATAATAGAACACCCCTGTTAAAGGAACTCCATTGGCTGCTGTTCATTTTCCAGTCCCAAATCAATGTGCACATTTGTACCTATAAAGCCCTGAACGGTTTGGGACCCGCCTACCTGCGTGACATATTTCTATGAACCCAAGCGATCTCTTCGATCACCCGGAGATGCCCCCTTCGCAGGCGCAATTGGTGGGGACGAGGGAGAGGGCCTTCTCTGTGGTGGCCCCCCGACTCTGGAACTCGCTCCCCAAGGATATCAGACAAGCCCCCACTTTGGCAGTCTTTGGGAAGAGCCTGAAAACGTGGCTTCCCTGAATAAAGGAAACAATGCCTTGCTCTGACCAATTCCCTGCAAAATGTCCTCAGAAGCACATTCACTATCTGTTGGGTTGATCTACCCACATCATCCTTAAAACCTGCCTATTTAGATAATCCTACCTTTGTTTGCACCCAGTGTTTATTTATCCTAAAATTTTAATATATGTGGCCCAGCCATAAGGTTTTAAACTTTTTTGTGTTATTGTTTATATGTGAGTTATATTGATTGTACTGTTCTATTATTTGCTGCCATGTTGTTTTACTGATGTTTTATTGGGCTTGGCCTCATGTAAGCTGCCCCGAGTCCCCTTGGGGAGATGGTGGTGGGGTATAAATAAAGTATTATTATTATTATTATTATTATTACTACCGTGTTTCCCCGAAAGTATGACACCCCGATTGTAAGACGATCGGGGTGTCAGGGGGGTCGGCTAATGTAAGCCGTACCCCGAATGTAAGCCGTACCTGGCCGCCGCCGCCGCCGCCGCAACCGGCCCATCGGCCGCGGCACACCTCCGCAGCGCACCTTTCTGCTAGGCCTCTCCAAGGAAGGGAGGGGGAAGAGTCCCAGAGGCGTGGCAAAGCGCCGCAAGGCCAGAGTGACGCTGCGCCGCTAGCCACGCCTCTGGGACTCTTCCTCCTCCATCCCTTTGTCCAAAGAAGGGAGTGGGAAGAGTCCCAGAGGCGTGGCTACGCGGCGCTGCGTCAGAGTGACGCGTCGCCACTTAGCCACACCTCTGGGACTCTTCCTCCTCCCTCCCTTTGTCCACAGAAGGGAGGGGGAAGAGTCCCAGAGGCATGGCTAGCGCGACGCGTCACTCTGGCGCAGGCGCCGCTTTTGCCACGCCTCTGGGACTCTTCCCCCTCCCTTCCTTGGAGAGGCCTAGCAGAAAGGTGCGCCGCGGAGGTGTGCCGCGACCGATGGGCCGGTTGCGGCGGCGGCGTGACGGCGGCGCCGGCGTGGGCGTGGCGACGGGGGTACGTCTTTGTTTATATAAGACTTACCCCTAATTTAAGCCTTTGGGGGACTTTTCGGGGGGGGGGGGAAAGAAAGTAAGACGCTGTCTTACTTTCGGGGAAACACGGTACTACTACTATGAAGACTCTGGCACAAACCAGTCAAGATAGTCTCAGTGGTGATCGGCACACAGGGTGCAGTGCCTAAAGACCTTGGCCTGCACGTAAACACAACTGGTGCTGACAGAATTACCATCTGTCAGCTGCAAAAGGCCACCCTATTTGGATCTTCACGCATTATTCGCCGATACATCACACAGTCCTAGACACTTGGGAAGTGTTCAACCTGTGATCAAATACAAAAGCCAGCAGAGCGATTTTGTTTGCTGTGTACTCATTTATGTATATTATTATTGTTATTGTTATTATTATTTCTCCCCGATGGGACTCAGAGCAAAAGGTAAACATTCAATGCCATAGCCATTATAAGCAGACTTGCACATCTAGAAGCGTAGTGTAGTTGAGAGCACATTGATGTACACAGTAGGGTGTGAATGTGTGTTGCTGTAGTAGTCTTTTGTAGCGACACAATGGATTGTCAGCCATATGCATTGACCCTTGATCCTCATTTTTTGGGGTCATGTTGGCATTCAGTATAGTAGGGCTTGTGGAATGTATTGCTTCTGGTGCAGATTTGTGCTATGCTGAAGCAATACAGAGAGCAAGTGCAGTGCAATGGTATGCGTGTTGGCCTACAAACTCAAATCCCTGCTTGGCTATGGAAACCCACTGGGTGATTTGGGGCAAGTCTCATTATATTTTATTTATTTTTAATTAATTAATTAATTAATTTTTATTTATTTATTTTTATTGATTGATTTTTAATTAATTAATATATTATTTTATTTTATTTATTTATTCATTTATTGCTGCAGCTGCTCCTATTTATCTTAGCAAGTCCCATTCTGTCATCCTCAAAGGAAAGCCCCTTCTGAATAGATCTTGCCAAGAAATACCACAATCAGGCCCAAATTACCCATAAGGCCACACTAGGCCACAGCCTAGGGGCGCAGCCGAGGGGGGCGCAAGATCCGGACCCCCCCCAAAAGTAAAAAACCCCTCAATCTTTGGTCGCTTCTTCCTCAGGGTCAATCAAAACCAAGTCAAACGTTGGAGAGGTCCAATAGGTTTGCCTTGAAGGCATATAACATGTATCCAAAACAAGGCAGAATCTTGCAGCCTATGGATGCCCAACATGATCCCTAAGGAAAGTCACTGCCAGGTTGACGGACTGGGTATGAATACTCTTGTATGAGTTCTGAAAGAAAGCTCTCACTGCTCCTTTAAAGCGTATGCAACTGCATTAGATAGCCCAAGAACAGATTTTCTGTGCCAAATTTAACATTTCAAACCAGGATGCCTCCCATCCCAAGGGGTGCCTATCCTGCCCTCCTCCCATTGATCCCATGCTACCGCCCCATTTCAAAACCATTGTTGTCCCGCGCTGTGGCCTTTCCGCCCTCTCTCATCCTCTCTTGTCTCTCTCAGGACCAGCTACTGTTCTGCGATGACTGCGACCGGGGCTACCACATGTACTGCCTGAGTCCCCCGATGGCCGAGCCCCCGGAAGGTGAGCCAGACGGCAAGCGAGGGCGAGGGATCCCTATCTGAAACTACAGCAAAATGTGCTAACTGGGTCCAGTGGGTTGTTGTAAGTTTTCCGGGCTGTATGGCCATGTTCCAGAAGCATTCTCTCCTGACATTTCGCCTGCATCTATTGCAGGCATTCGCAGAGGTTGTGAGGTCTGTTGGAAACTAGGAAATTGGGCTTTATATATCTGTGGAATATCCAGGGTGGGAGAAAGAACATTCCACTGGGAATGTGGCGCAGCTGGCTGGGAGTCAGCTGCATAAGATCTCTACTGACCAGAAAGTCACGAGTTTGAGGCCTGCCCAGGTCGGGGTGAGCTCTTGACCAATTGTGTAGCTCGTTGTCTGTCTATATATGTTGTATGTCTATGGCATTGAATGTTCGCCTGTATATGTGCATTATGATCCGCCCTGAGTCCCCTGCAGGGTGAGAAGGGCGGAATATAAATGATGTAAATAAATAAATAAATCTTGTCTGTTTGAGGTAGGAGTGAATGTTTCAATTGGCCACCTTGATTAGCATTGATTAGCCCAGCAGTTTCAAAGTCTGGCTTCTTCCTGCCAGGGGGAATCCTTTGTTGGGAGGTGATTAGCTGGGCCTGATTTTTTCTTGTCTGGAATTCCCTTGGTTTTGAGTGTTTTTCTTTATTTACTGTTATGATTTTAGAGGTTTTTTTTCAAAAAAATTATAATGGTAGCATGATTTTGTTCATTTTCATGGTTTCCTCCTTTCTGTTGAAATTGTCCACCTGCTTGTGGGTTTCATTGGCTTCTCTGTGTCGTCTGACATGGTGGTTGGTTAAAGTGGTCCAGCATTTCCGTCTTCTCAAATAACACACTGTGTCCAGGTTGGTTCAAATAATGAAGAAAAGTGTCCATATTCTAATTTAAAGTCACCGTATGTCGGTCATACTAACTTGTGATGCCACTGATCATGATAATAAGATTTATATACATATGTTTTGTACATGAATGAAGCCACAGGTACCACTGTGATTCTACCCGCCCTGACAAAGGACCCAAGAGGTCCGAAACGGGTCAGATCCGCAACAGTCATCCCGTAGGCGTGGGCTTCCTCATCACCGTTTGGCTTGCTCTAGTCACAGCAGCTTCCTTTAAGACCTTTTGGATGATCACTGGCTGCAATTTACCCTTCTTCAGGAAGACTACATTGCGTACTTCATCTCAGCAATCTACTTTGTTGCCATACGGCTGTCCATACTTTGTGTTTACGTGTGAGAAGGGAACGTAGGCAGCCAGCCAACCTCCGCGGCTTTTTCCCTTTGTTTACCTTGGATACAAGCTCAAGAAATCCTGGCGGTTTGGGTGCTTATACCTCCTTCCTTATAAGGAGACTTTTGATATTTTGCCTGTACTTAGGCTTTGATTGCGGTTCGCTGCTAAACCTTGGAATACTACATCTCCCTGACCTCACGGGAGAACGCACTGACGTCAGGAGTGTCAGTCACACCCCTCGCTTGCCGGAGCTCCGTGAACTGCATAGAATGGAGAAACTGCCACTTAGTGAGTTGTGATCATTCATGCTGTTATTCTTGCTATCCTTGGACTCAACCTTTACTAGCTAGTTATTTTCCCTCTCTACCGAGACTTTAAATTAGAATATGGACACTTTTCTTTATTATTTGATTGTTACCTGTGATTATATGCTGTTACTGGATGCACCTGATTATTGAATGTATTACTGTGTATATGTAATTTTTTTAAAAAGTGTCAATAAATAGCTTTATTGCCGCCCGGGTGGGGTGTGGCAGGGCATGCCCCCTCCCCTCCTGCCAGGACCGCTTTGGGAGGGAGGGTCTCTGGGAAAGACTAACTAATTAACTAACTAATTTTATTATTTATGAGTGACCCTCCACAAATGTGCTCCGGGCGACTTACACAGCTAGACATCTACAATACTAAAATATTAAAATTTTAAAATATTAAAATGTTAAAATATGGGAATAGATAGGTTCCAGGTCACTGATTATCACTTATGCATATGCTCTTCTAAATAGCCATGTCTTAAGTGCCGCCAGAAATGAAGGCAGGTCGAAGATGGCTCTTTGGTCTGGCGGCAGAGAGTTCCACAGGACAGGGGCCACAACGGAAAAAGATCTCTGTCTCGTGGACTCCAAATGAGCCTCTCTCAGACCCGGGACACAGAGAAGGTTCTCGTAGGCTGGCCATGGTGCTCTCGGATGGATAGATGGTATCAGACGGTCTTTTAGGTATGTAGGACCCTGGCCCCGCAAGGCCTTAAGTGTCAGGGTCAGGGCCTTATAAAGGACTCTGTACTCGACCGGCAGCCAGTGTAAATGCTGTAAGGATGGCGTTATGTGACACCTCATAGGTGTTTTCGTGAGGATCCTGGTGGCAGCATTCTGTACAATCTGGAGCTTGCGAGTTACTGACCGAGGTAGACCCACGTATAAAGCGTTGCAAGAGAGGAAAGACTGCGCAGGAAACAATAGAGGATTAGACCCTGGAGACGAGGGGCAGAGGCCGGGCTTTGGCAGCTGGTCTTTGGACGCATGGCAGATTTGGGGAGGGGGGAGCAGCGCCAATAAAGCCAAGAGCCTGCCTGCACCCCTCACATGCTTCATTTAATTTGGGAGGAAATATTGGGGGGGGTCAGTTGAAGGGAGATCCACCTGTTTCACTCAGGGCTGGGCCTCCTTCAGCTTCCTGTACAGGTATTGCTGGGTCTCCTCCAGGCCGTGCAGTCTCTCCAGCTCCCAATATGGCAGCTGGAGGAGCCGGAAGCCCAGGAGGCACAGGTGCCGCATCCGCTGGACCGGGAGCCCACCAAGACGCCCGAGTTGCGGCAGTAGTGTCACTTGTCAGTGACGGACAGCACCAGCCTGTGGGATTGGTCTGACTTCAGCGGGCCCTTATTCTGCCAGGTCCCCTCGGTAGTAGAGCCTTCGGGAAGGACCCCCAGAGCACACAGGGCCTGCTCATCGGGGGTCTCCCGCTCAGCCGCGGCCTTGGTGGGAACACCAAAGGGAAGCACATCCCCGAAAGAAGAGGAGACCCGGAGCAGGAAGTCTACGCCGTACGCCGGGGGCACCACCGCATCTTGTTGGAAGTACTGGAATGAAAGTACTGAATGAACTGTGTAGATGTGAATTACAATTCTTACTTGATAGACATAGTGTACTAATATAGATTACTCTAGTCTTTCTACACTCAGAGTGTTTCTTAGAGTTTGCCAAACACAGTCTTATACTGTACATTGATTCTACATTAGCAGCTGCACATAACTAACATCAGGTTTTCTTTAACACACATACTTGATCCTGTTATGACTTACTGTAACACCCTCTGTAGACTTGTCCACAGCTGCACCCCATTTTCCTAGTTTCTAACAAACCTCACAACCTCTGAGGATGCCTACCATAGATGCAGGAATGCTCCTGGAACATGGCCATATAGCCTGGAAACTCACGACAACCCAAATTATCATTGGTTCCCAAACTCCAGCCCATCAGATGTTTCAGACTTCAGTTCCCAGAAGCTTCATCTGCTTGGGCCAATGGCCAGGGATTCTGGGAATGGAAGTCTCTCACAACAACCCCACTGGGTGTGGTCCAAACTTGCTGACTGACCTATGTTAGCAGCTGCACATAAGTTAACATCATAACATTTTCTTTAACACACACACACATACTTGATCCTGTTAGGACTTACTGTAACACCCTCTGTAGACTTGTCCACAGCTGCACCCCATTTTCCTAGTTTCTAACAAACCTCACAACCTCTGAGGATGCCTACCATAGATGCAGGAATGCTCCTGGAATATGGCCATACAGCCCGGAAACTCACGACAACCCAAATTATCATTGGTTCCCAAACTCCAGCCCATCAGGTGTTTCAGACTTCATTTCCCAGCTTCATCTCCTTGGGGCAATGGGGATTCTGGGGACGGAAGTCCCTCACAACGACCCACTGGACCCAGTGATTCTGACCATGAAAGCCTTCAGCAATACATTACAATGTGCTGACGTTTCTCCTGTTTTCTTCCTCGCAGGAAGCTGGAGCTGCCACTTGTGCCTACGGCAGCTGAAGGAGAAGGCTTCTGCCTACATTACTTTGACCTAGGCTGGTGCCCGCTGCCCCCCACCTCCCTCTGGATCCTGCTCAAACGGTTGCAAGATCTTAGCCATGGTGGGACGGGGCTGTCGGATGTGTGTTTGTTTGAGCTCTAGCCTTGGAACAGTGATATTTTGACCTGCCACTTCAGGTTGGCTGGAATCCCCGTTTCCCCCTACTCTTAAGAGGGCAAAGGAAGGGGCCAGGTCCTGGTCTTTTGGTGGGATATCCCTCTTTCTTCCCTTCCCTTTGACCCAACTATAACGGTGGAGCCTTCCTGCCTTTGCCCACCACTGCCTGCCTGGCTCCTACCCACCCGGTCAACCCCAAGGAGCCAAATACTCAACTCAAAAGCCATAAAAGCCAGAGAGGGAAGCAAGCGCCGAGCTCTCTCTCTCTTGCTTCCTTGCCTCTTCCCTCCATCTGGTTGGGAAGGAAAAGTTTTTTCTCTCCTTCGACCATACCAGAATGATGTTGCATGCAAGATTATTATTTTATTCTTCCTGGCTTTTTTGGGGGAGATGGGGTCCGGCCGGGAGTCTGGCGCCCCACACACAACTTTGTCTCTCATGGGATTTTAGGAACGTTTTTGGTTGCTTTTGCTCTACGACGCATTGCGCGGGGCTTCCCGCCCGCTTCTATACCTTTCCCTTTAGGTTCATCTCCGTCAAATGGAGAGACTGTGGGTGTGGAGCTCCAACATCCATCTTAACCGAGTCAGGACGGGAGTGCTAGGTGATGGGTTTAGGGATGTGACAAAGGCCGATTGAGAGACGATGACGAAGGCCAGAAGAGGGGACCTCTCCGCTATTAGACAAGGCAGGAGCTTTTTCTTTCTAAATGTTGCTGGTTTTTAAAAAAATGTAAAAGTGGGGAAGGAAAACTTGGAAAAAAAACAGAAAAACGGTAGAAAGTGACCTCCCCACCCCAGAGGGAGAGTGTGTTGGGTTTTGGGTCCAAGGGGAGAAATGCTACTGAAGGCTAGCTGGAAAGCACTCCTGCCAAGCCCTTACCTTGTGTACATGGTGTTGTTTTGTTGCCTGCATCTTTTAATGTGCTTGGATTGTTCTGTGCATTAAATGTGGTCTGAATTACACCTCTCCTTCTCCTCCTTCTTTCAAACATGGCTGGCCTTTTCCTGCTCTATGGTATACTGTAGGGGTGGGCAATTATTTTTTCCAAGGGGCCACACGAGTGCCAAAAAATATTATGGAGAGCCGCACCTAAAGGCTGAACTACATTCTAATCAACATAATTTATTTATTTATTTACGATGTTTGCTATATATTACACATCATTAATATTAACATATTAATATATCAATAAATATTCATATATTAGTATTAATATCATAATTATTATATAGACATTATAAGATACTGAAATTATAATATGACATTATTATATTATATTATTTATTATATTATTATAATAAAATAATTATAAAATAATAACAAAAACCACTAAAATTAAATAAAATTAAATTGAAGAAGACAAGTTGCGAACCAAGGTGAAGGCTGACATCCTCAAGAGAGGAAGGATGTTAAAAAATCTAATAAAGAATATTCAAAAAAAAAAGAGAGAGGAAGGATCCCAAGATGGAATGGCCCAATGGCTCCAGCCCAGAGAATGGCAAAGTGGACCCAGCCACCGCAGCAGCAGAGCAGGTGGCGATCGGAGCCTCTGCCGGCTCTTGCCCCCAGCCGTTCCCCAGCTGATCGCCCTGCTATGGAGTGCCTACCATCCCTGGAAGCGATCAGGGCCTGCAGGGGGAGCAGTCGGCGATCTGAGGGGGCTTATTCGACCTGGTGACAGGGAAGATGATCAAGTCTTCCGGGTCGCCAGGGCGATCAGCCGAATGCTCCCGCTGCAGGCCCGGATCGCCTCCAGGGATGTCAGGCACTCCAAAGCCACCGCTCCTCCGGCCTGTTTGCCGACACAGGCCCCACAGAGCCCGCGATGGGATGGTGGCAGCGGCACCCCTTCATCTTGGTCCCGCCCCCGATGCCCTTCTTCCCTGGCCGGACAGAATCGGCTGCCGGCCCGCATCCGGCCTGCGGGCCGTAGGTTGCCCACCCCTGGTATACTGCATGGCTGAGATGAAGGATCATATTATCGCCTCAAGTCGCCTTTGGGCTGAGAGAGGCGGTATAGAAGCATGGCAGATAAATAAATATTGGGATCGTGTAGATCAGGCATGGGCCAACTTGGGCCCTCCAGGTGTTTTGGACTTCAACGCCCCCATTCTTAACAGCCTCAGGCCCCTTACTTTCCCCCCTCAGCCGTTTAAGCAGCCCCCGACTTAACAATAGATCTATGCTCCAACGTTGCCAGGACTGACCGACCCATCTACTTGGCTAGCTAACATAGAAAGTCATGCCTTCTCCCCTGGGAAACTGATCAGGACTTCTTAGCTAATAGACGTGTTGACCTGCATAAACCCTCCTGTGAAGCTCTATGTTGATGGAACGTAAATCTCCTATCTAACTGCTCATTAGTGTGTCCACCTGGACTTTCGTTTTCATCCTGAGCTCAGATCTGTTCTTGACCTTGCTTCCCTAGTGAACTGCCTTTCAGGAATGTGTCCTTCAGACATAGACACTCATTTTCAGGGCTGAAACTCTCTTGCTGGCTGTCCTGCTGATTTGCAGGCCCAGAATCCCCAGAGAGATCAGGTGTAGGCACAATCAAAGGCTGAACTATAACGCCCCCAGATGTTTTGGACTTCAACTCCCACAATTCCTAACAGCCTCAGGCCCCTTCCTTTCCCCCCCATAGCCTGCTCTAGATCACTGCTTCTGAAACTGTGGGTCGCAAACTCAAATGGGGGCCCCTTTGCTCAATGATGGTGTCTCCCTCAAAACTGGCAACACTAGAAGTTTTCTCAACACCACCTAGTGGCTGTTTTAGACATTTACACAAATCCATTTTGCAGTGTTTACAGTGGACTCTGCAACAGATGCTTCAGTGGTACTTCATAAGGAAAATCCATCTGTTTAGCTAGTCCTGGAAATGCTAATTTAATGCAAATAAATATTTGGTTTTCATATATATCCTATATATCTATGGTTTAACCCCCCTTCCCCCAGTGGCACAGTGGGTTAAACCGCTTAGCGGCTAAATTTGCTGGCTGAAAGGTAGGCGGTTCAAATTCGAGAGTGAGCTCCCGCTGTTAGCCCCAGCTTCTGCCAATGTAGCAATTCGAAAACATGCAAATGGGAGTAGATCAATACGTATCACTTTTGCAGGAAGGTAACGGAGCCCCATGTAGTCATGCTGGCCACATGACCTTTTTTTCATGTCAGGAGCGACTTGAGAAACTGCAAGTCACTTCTGGTGTGAGGAAATTGGCCGTCTGCAAGGATGTTGCCCAAGAGATGCCCAGATGTTTCGATGTTTTACCATCCTTTCGGGCGACTTTTGTCATGTCCCCGCATGGGGAGCTGGAGCTGACAGAGGGAGCTCATCTGTGCTGTCCCTGGATTTGAACTTTTGACCTGTCGGTCTTCAGTCCTGCTGGCACAAGGCTTTAAACCAGGGGTGGGCCATTACCAGCCCTCCAGGTGATTTGGACTTCAACTCCCAGAAATCCTAACAGCTGGTAAACTGGCTAGGATTTCTTGGAGTTGAAGTCCAAAACACCTAGAGGGCTGGTAATTGCCCACCCCTGGTTTAAACCATTGTGCCACTGGGGGCTCCTTGACACATGACCTTGGAGGTGTTTACGGACAACGCTGGCTCTTTGGCTTGCAAATGGAGATGAGCACCATCCCCCACACTGGCAACGAAGATCTGCATAGCCAAATGAATGGTATTCCCTGTAGTAACCTGTGGATGTGAGAGCTGGACCATAAGGAAGGCTGAGCGAAGGAAGATAGATGCTTTTGAACTGTGGTGTTGGAGGAAAATTCTGAGTGCGCCATGGACCGCGAGAAGATCCAATCAGTCCATATTCCAGGAAATAAAACCTGACTGCTCATTAGAGGGAAGGATATTAGAGGCAAAGATGAAGGACTTTGGCCACATCATGAGAAGACGGGAAAGCTTAGAGAAGACAATGATGCTGGGGGAAATGGAAGGAGAAAGGAATAGGGGTCGACCAAGGGCAAGATGGATGGACAGTATCCTTGAAGTGACTGGCCTGAGCTGGGGGTGGTGATGGCCGACAGGGAGCCCTGGCGTGGGCTGGTCCATGAACAACCAAGCAAGGTGGCTGTACCACCTCAACAAGCTAGGGGAAAGGGCAGCACGTAATCCAAGTCCACAGTGAAGTGTATGTAAATCAAAAATAGTCACTCTATATATGGTTATCTTTTCATTAATCTATTAAACAATAAAGGTGCTTCACAAATATCCAATCTCTAGTGAGTACTCATAGTACAAAGCATATGTATAAAGAGGTAAGTGCTTACATGCAAGTAAGCGAGGACGCACACAATTTACGAGCAAAGTTCCTCTTGTAGTACTCACAAGGACACAGTCCCAGAACGCTCTCCATGAAGAGTAGAAATCATAATGCAGTAAAGATATATAGTCCAAAAGTCTTTACAATAGTCCACAGATAGGCTTGTTTAGATTCCAAAAAGAGGCGTCCAGTGGTCAACGAGAAAAACTAATGCCGGCGCTCGATCGTTTCGCCACAAGGCTTCATCAGGACCCGGGGCATGGTCCACATTACCGTCGAAAGGCGTCTCACAGCCAGATCAGTCATACTAGAGTATAATATAAATGTAAACAGTCACAGTACAATATATCACACAGAAGACTCCCATGTGGGGACAGCCCGGGTCATCTTATATCCATAAGTATAATATATATAATCTGTTAAAGAGGTCTATATATACCAAACAATTTGTAAACAAAGGCGCCGCAAATCCGAGCGGTATCTTGGGATACCGGGCTAAAGAGCAAAGAGTCCTCGAAGAACCTGGTTTTAAAGTGTATGGACAGGTGTGGTGATTAAATCAGCAATTCGTTGATGGTAAGCTTATCATTTAACCCTATAGGTGTTTCAGAATTAAGGCTTACGATCCATTTATTTTCTAATTGTAGTAATTGACGTTTGGTGTTTGAGTGGGTTGGCGGTTTAACTCTTTCCAGGACCATCAAGTTAAAGTCTTCGCACGTGTTTTTTCTCGTTGACCACTGGACGCCTCTTTTTGGAATCTAAACAAGCCTATCTGTGGACTATTAATGTAAAGATTTTTGGACTATATATCTTTACTGCATTATGATTTCTACTCTTCACGGAGAGCGTTCTGGGACTGTGTCCTTGTGAGTACTACAAGAGAAACTTTCCTCGTAAACTGTGTGTGTCCTCGCTTACTTGCATGTAAGCACTTACCTCTTTATACATATGCTTTGTACTACGAGTACTTACCAGAGATTGGATATTTGTGAAGCGCCTTTATTGTTTAATAGATTAATGAAAAGATAACCATATATAGAGGGACTATTTTTGATTTACATACACTTCACTGTGGACTTGGATTACGTGCTGTCCTTTCCCCTAGCATGGGCTGGTCCATGAGCTGGTCACAAAGACTAAACGAATAAACAACACCCCCCTCCCCGAGTCGGATACGACTAGACTTAACATCAGGGGAAACCTTTCTTTTGTTCTGTCATAGTTTTGCACTGCAAATAAGAGATGTGCAATGTGCATAGGAATTTGTTCAACTATAGACCCCCTCCCCCATTTTTATTAGTCCTCTTCTTAAAATCTTTGAGACTGCTGTAGGAATGAAATGAAAAAGAGCAGCCCCCCCTCCCTTCCCAACACCTGCATCCAGACTTTCCACCTGTAGATAGACGCAACATCTTCTAGCAGGGAGCTGTTGCCATGACGACAGAATGAGGAAAGAAAAGAGAGATGTCTGGGTACCACAGACATCTCTCCTCCGCCTTCCTTCCAGGATCTGGAGTCTGGCTTTTGGGGGGGGGGGGGTGGGGGGTGGAGGAGAGAGAGAGAGAGAGAGAGAGATGGATTTGCCTTGACAGAGACCCTCTCCCCAATGCGTCTTCCCCATCCAAAGAAACACACCAGAGGCTTTTCTATGAAACATTTATTTTCAATGTCCCTTCCCCATTTTGATGCGTGCCAAAAAACCCCAAAACAAATATTGTTGAAGATTGCAGATAATTACACTGGGTGGAGAAGGGGGGGGGGGGTTAATTTACAAAAGCTGGTTCTTTCCTATCAGCAATATTTTTTTTAAGACCAGGAAAAAAATAAAATTAAATAAAGACAGATTTGATCTGCGAAGATTCTTATAAAATTAAAAACGAGGAACGATTCGCACGCACACACGCCACGACAGACGGAAACAAAACACACACCGGAGACGACTTCCCTCTCGTAGGGGAAAGCCTTTCTCCTACGTCACAGAAAAGGACACTCGGGGGAGGGATGTAATTTCAAATAAAAACAAAGGGTTTAAAGGGAGACAAAGTCCGTACAAATCGCCGTTGAGACTCCAGTACAAAATTAAGAAACCGTTTTGGATATAGGGTGCTGCCTGTTCCATACGGGGACGTGGTGGTGGGGGTGATGACCCTCACGGTGATTTTGCGGAAGGGTAAACTGAGGAAGGAACGAGTGCGGGAGAGCAGCCAACGGTCAGAATGAGACCTGCAATTTCTTCCCCAGCCTGAAAAATCCCTGCTAAAGATGGCGAATCCGGCCTCTATTTTACATGGCCGCCAAGCCGGACAGTGGTGATAAGCTGAAGCCTCCTGTGAAGGAGAGATTCACAGAGGCACTGAGTAAGGAAGACTCCATTGGAGAAGGACAGGGAAGGTTTTCCTGAAGCAGGCAGCACCCTTCTGAGTTAAGACATATATGGTGCAGCTGTCTGCAAATCTCTGAGCCAGTTCGTATTGGCAACACTGGAGTAGCCTCCTCTCCCAATCCCAGTATTCCCTTGCAGCAGTTCACATGGCTGGGAGGCCCAAAGGAAGGGTCGAGAAGGGGCCAGAGGAGGAAGACAGCCCTCCTAACTAGGAAGTGGTCCCAGAATCTGGGGTTTTGCATAGTTCAGATGCTGATTTTCCAACGTCAAGTCTGAATTAAACGTGGAATGAAAGGAGCTGCGAGCCAAGCTGAAACTCCCAGTTTCCTAGCCTTCCTACGTTTCCTGTCTCTGCTTCCTCCTCCATCGGCCTACAGCATTTCAGGGCACCTGAGCTGGAAAACAGAAGGGACTTGTCATTTGGAATGGAACAAAAGCTGCCTTTTTGCCCCCTTCGAGGCTCAGGACCCCCCTAAATATGCCACGCGCACTCCTCCCGTCCCCAAGCAGAGGAGAGTGTTGCCAGTTACAAACAACAACATGCTTTAACACACAACAGGAAACAAACCCAAACAAACAGAAGCCACAAATTCACTACATATTAGACCGGAAGAAGCAGCCGCTGCCTTATTGCAGAAGGGCTGCGCGTGGACATACGAGTGCCCTTGGCATGCCCTGTCGGGTGGCGTATCTGTCCCTGCCCAGCAGAGATGGAAAAACATGGCTTGAATGGATTGCTATGAGTTTTCTGGGCTGTATGGCTATGTTCCAGAAGCATTCTCTCCTGACGTTTCTCCTGCATCTATGGCAGGCATGCTCAGAGGTTACGTCGTCTGTTGGAAACTAGGAAAATGGGGTTTGTATAGCTGTGGAATGTCCAGGGTGGGAAAAAGTGTCGGAGCTGCGTTCCACGCTCCTCGGTGATCTAAAGCAGTGTTTCCCAACCGCTGTGACGCGGCATAGTAGTGTGCCGTGACGGAACTCCTGCTGTGCTGTGAGAAAAGCTCTCTGCCCCCCTTTCCCCCCCCCTCCTGCCGCTTGGGGGAGGAGGAAGAAGGGCCAGGCGGCGGCGAAGAAAAAGAAGGGGCTGGGGTGCCGCCTCCTTCGGCCGTTTCCCCAGTCATCCTCCAATCTGCCATGACTCCTGCCATGACTCTCGCCCCTCGCTTGCTGAAGCTGCGTGGAGGAGCCCCGCCCACTGAAGCCCGTCCACCGCTCATGCTCCTCCTCCTCCGCGTGGCTTCAGTGAGCAAGGGGTGGTAGTCATGACGGAGAGCGGGGACGGGGGCCATGACTCCCTCCCATCGCTCGCACTGCCCCCTCAAGGCTGGAAAAGCTGTGGGAGAGCTGAAGCTGGGGGGAGGGGGCGGGGCATGGCGCGGCCTGGCTCCGCCCCCTCCCCCCCGGCTTCAGCTCTCCCACAGCTTCTCCAGCCTTGAGGGGACAGTGTCAGGCCACCATTGTGCTGGCTATGCCACCACTGGCTTGGCACTGCCCCCTCAAGGCTGGAGAAGCTGTGGGAGAGCTGAAGCCGGAAGGAAGGGTGGGGCATGGCATAGCTCCTCCCCCTCCCCTGGCTTCGACACTCCCAGCAGCAGCTCCCAGCAGGCCACCATCCCACAGCAGTTCTTTACTGTGTTAGCGTGTCATTTTGGTTGGTGGTGTGCCCCCGGATTTTTTTAATGTTAAAAGTGTGCCGTGGCTCAAAAAAGGTTGGGAAACACTGATCTAAAGGACCGATGAGCCGACAGCCATAAAACAATTAATTGGTTTATTTAAATAAACTATTTGGACTTAATGTGAAGTCGGATTTTGGAGGAGTTGGATCGAAGGAATTTCGCGAGAGACCAGAGAAACAAATGCCAGCCAGAGGGGGCTCTACTACCAGAGGGTGATCCCATGAGGTCGTTGTTGACAAAAAGGACAGTAAATAAAGAGGAACACGCAAAAACAGTGGAATTCCAGACAAGACACAATCAGGGTCACCTAATCACTTCCCAACGAAGGATTCTCCCAGGCAGAAACCAGCCAGGCTTTGCAGTTGCAAGGCCATTCAATGCTAATCAAAGTGGCCTATTGCAACACTCACACTTGCCTCAAACAGACAAGAGTTTTCTCTCACCCTGGACATTCCACAGATATATAAGCCCAATTTTTCTAGTTTCCAACAGACGACGTAATCTCTGAGGATGCCTGCCATAGGTGTGGGCGAAACGCCAGGAGAGAATGCTGCTGGAACATAGCCATACAGCCTGGAAAACTCACAACGACCCAGTGATTCCGGCCATGAAAGCCTTCCACAATGCATGGCTTGAATGCAAGAGGGAAGTCCAGCGGGAGAGCTCACATAAAACACAAATGGCAGGAAGGGCGCTCTTGGAGACCAGGTGAAAGAGCTGCCCTCCCCATTCTCCAAAGAGAGAACGGTGTTGCCCGTTTCCCCAAAAGCAGCTCGTTTGAAGGCCAACCAACAAGCAAGTGGGTTTTCCTGGGGCAAACCCGTAAGACGAGGCAGAACCCAGCAAAGTCTATGGCCTCCTCTATCTGCTGGCGCCAAGGGAGCTCAAGGAGGGCATTGGCCTCTCCTCCCCAAAGCCTGGGTTTTGCATCTCTGCTGCAGCTGGGGACAAATCCGGTGTGCTGAATTGAGGTGCATGCACAGTAATCTCATAGAAAAAAAATTACAAACAGTACCATTTATACAAATATAGTGTTTTATAAAGAACATATACATTTAGACTTTTATTATTATTATTTTAACTTCCTGAGCCACTCCCAACCTTGCACTCTCTAGAAAATAATTTAGTTGTGAGAAAGTGCTCTTTTAGACTCTCTGGCGCTTTTGCTCCGATCGATCCAGTCTGCTGGAACGCCAAGGCGCCCCCTGGTGGTCACTTGCAAGGATAAGCGTGGCCCTGACGGGCTGGCCGGGTCCGTGCCGCTGCTTCCGGCTTTGCTGCCACATTTAGTGTCATTTGGATGCCAGCCTGAAACCTGGGTGTCCTCAACACTGTTCAGGCATCGTTGGCAAGGTGTGCTTGACTCTGAACACCGGTTTTGTTCCCCCTCCAACTTCAATATCAACGCTACTCACTAGAGAGTGGCATCAAACTCTCTGTGCAGGAGAGAGCAGGAAAGGAGCTGTCTAAGGAGAGGGCACTTGAGGCTACACGGCGTATGGTAAGGAAAGCGTCTCCTAGAAGAGCAAGCGATGCGTTTGGCTCTGGGGAAGAGTCCACACTCATCCGCCACTGCGGTCCTTTCCTAAACCAGCTGCAGCAGCCCACCCTGCCCCACCCAAGGGGCCGCTCACAGCTCCTTCTTCTCCACGGCGTTGGAGAAGATCTCGGCAAACTTGCGTAGCTGATCGTTGGCCGTCTGCGACTCCTCCTGTAGGCGCTGGTTGTTCTGCCGGAGGTTGGCCACTTCCGCCTGGAGCACCACCTTGTCCTGTTTTTCCTGCAGTTGGGAAAATATACGGAATGCACATTCGAAACAGGCGGTGGGAAAGCCAGGTCTTTTTTTAAAGAGTATTAAATCAGGGCCACCTTGGATGGATTTGGAGCCACAACCCTAAATAAGCAAAGACTCCAGGATTCCCGACTCTCTCTTTTTTCTACCAACTCCAAGGGTTCTTTTCCAAACCATGCTGTTAGTTTTCGGTGGCGAGAGAATCCCAGGAGAGGCAGTTTCTTCCAACACAGAATTACTGAGTTAGAAAAGACTTGCTGAATTATCTGAAGGACTAAAGTGTTCCCTCACGTATCGCGGGTGTTACGTTCCAGGACCACCCGCAAAAAGTGAAAATGCGCAAAATGGGGCACTATATATACACAGTGTTTCCTCACTTATTGCTGCGGTTAGGTTCCAGGACCTTCCACATTAAGTGACTTCCTGCATGGAAGTCTCTCAGGAGTCTATTCTATCCCTCACTAAAATCCTTCTTTTTCTCCAGCTAAGTGAACAGGCAGCACTCTTTGCTGCCTGTTCTGCAAATGCAAAACCATTTCTTAATTTCCAGGCGAAGTTTTTCAACCCATGTTGGGAGAAAATATCCCTTCCCTCAGCCAAAAGAATCCACTGGGCAAAGGGAGTAGTAGCTGTAGCTTCTTACCTTCTGCAAGTCGGTGTGGAGCTGTTTCAGCATGGCCTCGAGCTGGTAGACTTTGCCAGTCAGATCTGCTGAAGGTTCCTCACTGCAGAGAAAGGGGGGAAACCAGACGATCATTGCCACGTCCTCCTACCATTCAATAGATGTCAGGCCCCAGGAGGGTCACCCTGCTGTCAATTCACAGTTGCCAAGGAAAGGTTACACTTTGAAGAATCTGGTCTCAGCTTGGAAAGAGGGGAAAATGAGGATACGCTCCATCTTTTCCTTCATCCAGGAGCCCAGAGCAAATAGAGCAGGGCTGCCCAGGAAGTTGATCGCGATCGACCAGTCGATCCCGGGACCGAAGGAGGTCGATCCCAGCCGGATGGGGTGCTTCTCAGAGGGGGCGGAGCCAGGCCGCGCCAAGCCCCGCCCCCTCCCCCAGCTTCGGCACTCCCAGCAGCTTCTCCAGGCTTGAGGATGGCAGGGACAAGCCAGCCTTGTGCAAGCTATGCCACCACTGGCTTGGCATTGCCATCCTCAAGCCTGGAAAGCTGCTGGGAGCTCCAAAGCCAGAGAGGGGCGGGGCTTGGGGCTTGGCACAGCCTGGCTACCCAGCTTCTCCCTGAGGATGGCAATGCCAAGCCAGTGGTGGCATAGCTACCAGCAGCATTGCCATCCAGGCTTGAGGATGGCAATGCCAGAAGCCAGCCTTGTGCAGCTTCTCAGGCTTGAGGATGACAATGCCACCACTGGCTATGCCACCATGGCACTGCCATGCTCAAGCCTGGAGAAGCTGCTGGTAGGGTGGAAGCCAGGGGGGGCCGAGCCAGGCCACACCAAGAGCTGGCACAACACCGGCTAGGCTGGCCCCTACGGCTGGAAGGATGATGACAGGGAGCCTGGGGAGGAGCGGTTTGAAGTGAAAGCGCCCTGAGGAAGCATTTTAACGCGAAACGCCCATCGTGGCGTCACCATCATCCTTCCAGCCATAGGCGCCAGCCTAGCCGGTGTTGTGCCAGCTCTTCCGCCCATCCAGGCTCCCCCAAGGGCTCAGTCTTTGGTCCGTGAGTTATTTGGCTGCAGACCACTCATAGGGTTTACTTGGACTCTATGTTTGCGTCGCTTTAGCCCTGGTTTATGTTCTGGACTCGTTGTGTTGAATTGTGTATGCTTGATTACTGAGAAACATATAGTTTGTATACATCCAATATATTGTGATATAGATATGATGCTCATTATACTGTGTTCAGCGTGACACTAATTCTTATGACTGCACACCAGAATATATTTTGATACTTTTGCAATCTTATAGTATTTCATTTGCGTCGCATTCTAGTCCAGCCCTCTTATTTGTTGGCTTTAGCATTGTGTTACATATACAGGATGTAGCATAAAGATCTCCCATATTTTGAGGTCACACTGTGGGATGTTGTGGGGGATAGAGAGGTGGGGCAGACCTAATTTGATAGGTCCGGCTTAGCTCTTTTCCGAACCCATCATGAGTTGGATTAGTGAAAACCGGGGCTTTGTTGTTCAAGCATATCATGAGAACAAGTTATTCGTAATAACTAAACAGAGAGCATTCCATACACGCTTTGACACCATTCCACCTAGGTGATCTGGAGAGTGATGGAGAAATTCCGGGAACGTCTTCCGCAAAGTATCGGCAACGATGGACGGAATTTGTCCAACATGATTTTTAAGACCCATTAGAACAAAATTAATGTAGTGTTAGTCCACACCCTGGTTACATCCCAAATAGACTACTGCAATCCGCTCTACGTGTATGCTGTTCAGAAGCTTCAAATGGTCCAACGGACAGCAGCCAGGTTTATTTACTTACTCGATTTATACCCTGCCTATCTCTACACCCAAAAGGGGACTCAAGGCAGCTTACATAGAGGCAATTATTCAATGCCTTAAAACGCATACAATTGAAAAAAATTTTAAATTAGATTAGAATTAAAACATATTAAACATTTAAAAACATTCCATATTAAAATCATGCCATCCGTAGTCATCCATTCCAATTATTCCAAATCTGTTAATTGCATTGCACTATTCTCCGAAGGCCTGATCCCACAGCCAAGTTTTTACCTTTCTTCTGAAGGCTAGGAGGGAGGCGGCTCATCTAATGTCACTGGGGAGGGAGTTCTATAGCTGAGGGGCCACCACCGAGAAAGCCCTGTCTCTTGCCCTGACCAGTCGCGCCTGTGAAAGAGGTGGGTCCGAGAGCAGGGCCTTCCCTTCCTGGACAATCTTAATCTCCGAGGTTGCTCACAGGAGCGGAGTGCAATGAGCATACAACCCCCCTGTTGTGTCAGCTCCACTGGCTGCCAGTCTGTTACCGAGCACAATTCAAACTGCTGGCTTTAGCCTATAAACCCCTAAATGGTTCAGGCCCAGCTTACCTATCCGAATGTATCTCCTCCTATGAACCACCTCGAAGATTAAGATTGTCTGGGGAGACCCTGCTCTCGGTCCTGCCTCCTTTGCAGGCACTACTGGTGGGGACAAGAGACAGGGCCTTCTCAGTGGTCGCCCCTCAGCTGTGGAACTCCCTCCCCAGTGACATTACAGCAGCCCCCTCCCCCCTAGCCTTCAGAAGAAAAGTAAAAACCTGGCTTTGGGATCAAGCCTTTGGAGTTTAACTATAGTGCAATAACAGCTGCGGAATATGTGGAATGATTGTTGGAACGGCTCCGGATTACGATTGTGGATGACGCGATTGTGATAGTGAACACTATGTTTGTATATGTTTTAATGTGCATTAATTTTAATTTTTAACTTTAATTTTTAACTGTACATTGTCCAAAGGCATTATTATTTATTTATTTATTTACACAATTTCTAGCCCATCTTTCTCTCCCCAGAGGGGACTCAAGGAGACTTTACATAGAGGCAATGATTCGATGCCTTGAAACACAATGTACACTTAAATAAATATTAGAATATAATTAAAAAGTACATTTAAAACAATTAAAACATTTAAAAACAATACATTCATAGTAAAACATGTAATCCACGAGCGTAATCTGGACCATTCCAATGATCATTCCATGGTTCCAAGTCCGTCTATTTTACAAGTTCTGGTCACAAAGCCACATTTTCACTCTCTTGTGGAAGGCCAGGAGGTAGGGGTTGATCTAATACCCCTGGGGAAGGAGTTCCACATCTGAGGGCCCACCACTGAGAAGGTCTTGTCTCTTGTCTCCACCAATTACGCCTGCGAGGGAGGCGGGACCGAGAACAGGGCCTCTCCAGATGATCTTAAACTCCACGGTGGTTCATAGAGGGAGATACGTTCGGACAGATAAGCTGGGCCAGAACCATTTAGGTTAGTTGAATAGCTGCCTATATGTAAAGCCGCCTCGAGTCCTCTTCGGGGTATAGAAAGGCAGGACATAAAAAGGGCAAATAAATAAATAAATAAATAAATAAAAGCGCAGCATGCAGTCATGCTGTCCACGTGACCTTGGAGGTGTCTATGGACAACGCCGGCTCTTCGGCTTAGAAGTGGAAATGCGCACCAACCCCCAGAGTCAGACACGACTGGACTTAATGTCAGGGGAAGACCTTTACCTAAATAAAATTGCTATTTTGTGCACTTTTCAGAAATATATACATAGAATTTTTCTCTAGATAGCTTCATTTCGTTTTTTTCCTCACATCCCTTCAAAATGTGGGAGATCTTTATGCCTCACCCTGAATTGCTTATCTTCCTGAAAGGTATCAATAATAATAATAATAATAATAATAACCGCCACCAGCTACAACTTTGGAAGAGAACCCCAGGCCGCCTTCCTTACCTCATGGTGGGCGTTGTGCGTGGCGTGGGCTGCCTCTCCAGACTCAGGTGCCCGAGGACGGGGCTGTGGGCGGAAGGGACGTCGGGGCTCAGCACAGCGTCGTTGAGGGAGAAGAGGGACACCGCTCTCTGGACTGGAGGGAAGAGGCAGCACGGGGGTTGGTTGTGTTTGCAGTGGCAGACTCCTTCCCCCAAAGAGCCACGGAGCCACTCCCGCCCACCACCAACCCCCAGTTAATCTCTCTCTCTCTCTCATCCCAACCAGCACAGCTGGCAAAACAGCCCGGACAGTGAGTCACTCCCGTCTCCTCCCAAATGCCCGTGGCCAGCTGAGCTGTGAGTCACAATCCCTGGGCGGTTGAGGGTTGGGCTGCCCCTGCCACCGAGAGGGCAGCCATCAGGCCTGGCAAGCTATGAAAGGGCATCGGCCTGGAGAGATGCCAGTGCTCCAAAAGGAGGTCATTTGCCTATGAACAGGGGTAAGAAAGAAGCAAAAGAATCACCATCTTAAAGGAATGCGGTGATGGAAATAACCAGGCCCTTTTCTAGACAGCTGACCCAATTCCTCGACTAGCTGAGGCAAAGAAACCACTCATGGAAGTGAAGAGAGAAATGTGCAAGGACTAACCGAACAGAGCAGGGCAGAATAATGGTTTCAAGCATGTTGGGCAGGGCATGCCAAAACGAGGAAGGGTTGAAGAGGAGTAACAGAACATGGTGGCTTTGACGCTTTGGCTCAAATAGGTACGAATTTCCCCCAAGGTTTCAATTTTTGTGTGTGAGAATCTGCAAGTCGCTTCTGGTGTGAGAGAATTGGCCGTCTGCAAGGACGTTGCCCAGGGGACACCCGGATGTTTTGATGTTTTACCATCCTTGTGGGAGGCTTCCCTCATGTCCCCGCATGGGGAGCTAGAGCTGACAGAGGGTTTAACCCATTGCATCACCAGGGGCTCTGTAGGTTAAATGACGCTTGCAAACAGCTAGTAGCAGTTTGGACACTGAAGAAAAAGAACTTTGGCTATCTCTCATGTAACTCTTCCAGATAAGGCCCTTCTGTCATTCCTGCTCCAACATAAGATGTTCATGCAGACTGCCAAGCAGACACAATCTTCACCCTTTCGTCTCCTTTGCAATGCTTTTCTCGATCCTTTGCTTTTGTTTTCTTCCTGTGACTGTTTCTACTCTATCCCCATTATAGATCAATTAGCCACTCTGATTGGGGGGGAAATCAAATCAACACCAAGGAAATTTTGAAATATTTCCTTTCTGTTCTGCAAGCAGGCACATGAACTTCAAAGAACATGGTGGAAATTCAAGTGTGATCCTGTAGGAATACAAATGGTGCAATAGTACAAACTTTCAGTCCAAAGATAGGGAGGGGGACCTGGCCCCAGAACACTTTCCAGTCCAAAGATAGGGAGGGGGACCTGGCCCCAGAATGCTATAATGATACACGTTGGTAGTTTTGATTGTTAGAACATTGGAAGGATCCAAGGAGAGTATTCAAAGGAAAGGATCAGAGCAGGAAGGTCAAGCAGAAGTCATGCTTGATGCTCATAACTTGTGGCCAGCCTTCACTACGGTCTAAGCCAGCATTTCTCAACCTGGGGGTCATGAGGGGAGTCACAGGGGTTGCTAAAGGCCATCAAAAACACAATTTTTCTGTTGCTCATCGTGCTTCTGCATGGGAAGTTTGGCCCAATTCTATTGTTGGTGGGGTTCAGAATGCTCTTTGATTGTAGGCGAACTATAAATCCCAGCAACTACAACCCCCAAATCTCAAAGTCTATTTCCCCCCAAACTCCACCAGTGTGCACATTTGGGCATATTGAGTATTTGTGCCAAGTTTGGTCCAAATCCACCATTGTTTAAGTCCACAGTGCTCTCTGGATGTAGGTGAACTACAACTCCCAAACTCAAGGTCAATGCCCACCAAACCCATCCAGTATTGTCTGTTGGTCTTCGGAGTTCTGTGTGCCAAGATTGGTTCAGTTCCATTGTTGGTGGAGTTCAGAATGCTCTTTGATTGTAGGTTAACTATAAATCCCAGCAACTACAACTCCCAAATGACAAAATCAATCCCTTCCAACCCCACCAGTGTTCATATTTGGGTGTATTGGGTATTTGTGCCAAATTTGGTCCAGTGAATGAAAATCCATCCTGCATATCAATCAGCTATTTACACTGCGATTCCTAATAGTAGCAAAACTACAGTTATGAAGTAGCAACGAAAATAATGTTATGGTTGGGGGTCACCGCAACATGAAGAACTGTATTAAGGGGTCACGGCATTAAGAAGGTTGAGAACCACTGGTCTAAGCCAAGAATTCTGCCTACTAAGTGGTAAGGCCCCAAGATCGGCCCATTTCTCTACAAAGGACTCAGGGTGCCATGGAGCAGCAGCAGCAGCATAATAGAATCATAAGAGTTGGAAGAGACCTCGTGGACCATCTTGTCCAACCCCCTGCCAAGAAGCAGGAAAATTGCATTCAAAGCACTCCCTACAGCTGGTCATCCAGCCTCTGTTTAAAAGCCTTCAAAGAAGGAGCCTCAACCACACTCCGGGGCAGGGAGTTCCACTGCTGAACAGCTCTCACAGTCAGGAAGTTCAGGTGGAATCTTCTTTCCTGTAAGTTGAAGCCAATGTTACGCGTCGAAGTTGCCAGGGCAGCGGAAAACAAGCCTGCTCCCTCCTCCCAATGACTTTCCCTCACATATTTATACATGGCTATCATGTCTCCTCTCAGCCTTCTCTTCTGTTGGCTAAACATGCCCAGCTCTTTAAGCCGTTCCTCATAGGGCTTGTTGTCCAGACCCTTGATCATTTGAGTCGCCCTCCTCTGGACACATTCCAGCTTAGAGTCAACATCTCTCTTCAATTGTGGTGCCCAGAATTGGACACAGTGTGATTCCAGGTGTGGTCTGACCAAGGCGGAATTGAGGGGGAGCATGACTTCCCTCGATCTAGTAGCTAGACTCCTATTGATGCAGGCCACAATCTTATTGGCTTTTTTGCGGCCGCATGACATTGTTGGCTCATGTTTAACTTGTTGCCTGCAAGGACTCCAAGATCTTTTCCACACGTACTGCTCTCGAGCCAGGCATCGTCCTCCCATTCTGTATCTTTGCATTTCCTTTTTTTTTCATCTCTCTAATCCAGGGGCGGGCAACCTACGGCCCGCAGGCCGGATCCAGCCCGGCAGCCGATTCTGTCCGGCCCGGGAGAAGGGTGTTGGGGTGGGGCCAAGAGGAAGAGGTGTCGCTGTCGCCATCCCATCACGGGCTCTGTGGGGCCTGTGTCGGTAGACAGGCCGGAGGAGCGGCGGCTTTGGAGTGCCTGCCATCCCTGGAGGAGATCCGGGCCTGCAGCGGGAGCAGTCGGCGACCTGCGGTGGCCGATCACCCTGGCGACCCGAAGGTCTTCCGGGTCGCAGGGTGATCAGCCGCCTCCGATCGCCGACTGCTCCTCCTGCAGGCCCGGATCGCCTCCAGGGATGGCAGACACTCCATAGCAGGGCGATCAGGTGGGGGACGGCTGGAGGCAAGAGTGGGCGGAGGCCTGCAGCCTCCGATCGCCTGCTGCTCTGCTCTCCTCTGCTGCGGCGGCGGCTGGGTCCGCTTTGCCATCCTCTGGGCTGGGTCCATTGGGCCATTCCATCTTTGGTTTGCACCTTGTCTTCTTGAATTTAATTTAATTAAATTTTAGTGGTTTTTATTATTATTTTATAATAAGTTTATAATAATATAATAAATAATATAATATAATGTTATATTACATTATAATTTCAATATATTATGTCTATATACACACACTATAATATAATAATAATATTAATACTAATAATATATGAATATTTCTTGATATATTAATATGTTAATATTAAGGATGTGTAATATATAGTAAATTAAAAAAAATAATTTAGATTAGAATGTAGTTCAGCCTTTAGGTGCGGCCCTCATTAATATATTTTGGCTCTCGTGTGGCCCCTTGGAAAAAATAATTGCCCACCCCTGTTCTAATCTGTGAAGATCATTTTGAATTCTGCTCCTATCTTCGCGAGTATTAGCTATCCCTCCAATTTGGTGTTGTCTGAAAACTTGATGATCATGCCTTCTAACTCTTCATCGAAGTCTTAATCCAGAGCTATGTAGATCATCATTTCCTAACTCTGGAAAAAAGAGCCCCGCACCCTTCCTGTTTCTATCTTTTGTGTGGGTACAGAAGTGAATGACTGAGGTCATGAAGACTGAGGTCATGAAGACCCATAAGGGACTGGGTGCAATGTTGCTACCCTTGTATGTTTTGAGAGTGAGGTGGAAAGCATCCTGAAGAAAGGTAAAAGAAAGGACAGCTGTCATACAGACAATGAGGCCCTCCTGTCTCTCCACCCCACCACCCAGTTTGTCTCAGCAAGGAGTATTTCCCAGTTGCTCTGCAAATCTCTTGGGAAGACAGGCAGACAAATGTCAGCGTGCTGGAAGAAGCAAAGATCACCGGAACTGAAGCGATGGTCCTCTGCCATCAACTCCACTGGACTGGCCACGTTGTCCGAATGCCCGATCACCGTCTCCCAAAGCAGTTACTCTACTTCCAACTCAATAACAGAAAAAGAAAGGTTGGTGGACAGGAAAAGAGATTTAAAGATGGGCTCAAAGACAACCTCAAAAACGGTGGCATAGACACCGAGAACTGGGAAGCCCTGGCCCTTGAGCGCTCTAACTGGAGGTCAGCTGTGACTGGCAGTGCTGCAGAATTCGAAGGGGCGCGAATGGAGGGCGAAAGGGATAAACGTGCCAAGAGGAAGGCACGTCAAGCCAACCCTGATTGGGTTGGAAATCGCCTTCCATCTGGAAACTGATGTCCTCACTGCGGGAGAACCTGTGGATCAAGAATAGGGCTCCACAGCCACCTACGGACCCACCGCCAAGACAATACATATGGAAGACCATTATCCTTGATCTACGAGGGGGTAAGTAAGTCCCAGAGGCTCATAACCAAATCCGGATGGCCTCCCGGATTTGCCTACCTTCTAGTTGCGAGTCCAGGAATTTGGGCAGCCGGGCAGATCAGGAAGATTCAGCTGAACCGAGTACCCGTCCTCTCGCTTCCTGTGCACTCGAGTGGCAGCCTCTCCCCACTTACGAGCCAGGGAGCGTTTACTTGCACGGGGAAGGCGGGGAAAGCGTGACGCAGATGGCAGGCCTGAACAGATGCCCGACATTGCCTGCTTGGCTTGCCAGGGAGGCGGTTAATCCGCATCAAGGGAGATCCCTGCCGGGAGCCAGCCAGCCTTGCCTCGACATGCGCTCACCTCTCTCCCTCCCTGCTTGCCCTACTTTCAGTGGCAGGAGCAGTCGGAGGCCTCTCCCGGGGGGCACCCAAGAGCGACGAGCCGAACTGCGCAGAGTGCCTTCGCTCCTGAGGAAGCCAGCTGCGATGAGGCTCAGAAAAGCAAGGCAGGTCCAGGCTGGGAAAAAAACCAGGTCACAGAATCGGCCCCAGGGAGGAAATGGCATTTAAGACCACTAAGCTAGCTGGGCACAGAAAGAGAGAGAGAGAGAGGGAGGGAGGGAGAGAGAGAGAGCTCACCCTACAACGCTTCTGGCTTTACAGGAAATGGAGCATAGACATCCGTGTCCCATTTCAACCCTCCTTTAGAGGGAGATGGGAAAAGAGCTTGCATGCTATGAAAAAGACAGTGAGTGGTGTCTGTGGGGCCTCACCAGGAAATCTCTGCAAGTAAATGAGACCTGACAGACTGACCTGGTTGGGCTCAGCTAATCTAAGTCTTATTTCTCTCCGGGACCAGAAGAAAGGTAGGTGGGTGAATCTTTTGGAAAATATAAAGCTTGGGGGAGGTGGGGGAAGCTTCTCTGTCTCAAGGATCTCTGTATATAATAAAAGCCAGTGTTTGCGGAGGAATATGTGGCAGCGTTTCGATTGGTTGCCACTGTGGGATTATTTGCATAACGCCGCTGATTGGTCAACCACCAACATTCCACCACTCCAAGGAGGCAGAGAGGGGATTGGTTGCCAGTGAGGGAGAATTTGCATACAGACTCATGACTGGCCAGCCACCACAAACATTCCTGTTTGGAGTACAACGGACCATGGATGTTGGGACTTGAAGTACCTCTACACTTCCTGAGACCGCTGCAACCCTCATCCAATGACTGACCAGGACTACACTTGGCACAAAGAGCCCCCACGACCCATTCTACATCCTGCTGTAGTTTGGAGGAGGGTGGACCATGGATGATGGGACTTGCAGTACCTTCACTCACTTCCTGAAAACAATGCGACCCTCCTCCAATGACCAATAAAGACCAAACTTGGCACAAAGAGCCCCCATGACCCTCTCTACATCCAGTTGAGAGGAGGACAGACCACAGATGATGGGACTTGCAGTACCTTCAGTAAGTTCATGATAGCACTGCTTCTCCCAATAATGATGGATCGCGGCCAAACTTGGCAGACAGACCCTCCATGACCCACTCTACATCCTGGTGGTGTTTGGAGGAGGATGAACCATGCACAATGGGATTTGCAGTACCTTCACTAACTTCCTGAGAGCACTGCGAACCACAGAAATAACGGATAAAGATCAACCTTGGCACACAATGCCTTTCTCTAATAACCCGGGCACCGTCGGGTCCCCAAGCTAGTCTCTTAATAAAAAGTGCAACTACCCCATAACTATTCCAATATAAGGAGAAAAGGCTTTAGCACATTAGGTTAACTGTCAGCTGCAGTACATCTTGGCAACTGAAAGGTTGATAGTTCGAAGCCCGGCTTGGGATGAGCTCCTGGCCTTAGCCCAGCTTCTGCCTACCTAGCAGTTCAAAAACAAATGTGAGTAGATAAATAGGTACTGCTTTAAAGTGGGGAGGTATTTAAAGTACCCATAAGGAAATGCCAGAAAAATGCTGGCGATTCGATCAAGGAGGAAGTTTGCGAACAAAGCTCTTTGGCAGGGAAGATAAAGCGACAGCACACCCCTGTGGCTGGAACCGAGCACAACCTCCAAGATAGTGAAGATGGGAAAGTCTATATATACCTTTATTCATAAATCTAGGATGGAGGACTACCGCCTCCCAAAGAGACTACTCTATGGTGAACTCGCCACGAGTCAGCGCAAGAGAGGCGCCCCCCCAAAAGAGATATAAGGACTCCCCGAAACAACATCTCCGGCTCGGCCAGATTGATCACCAACAATGGTCCACTCTGGCCTCACATCGGGAGGCGTGGAGACCTACCATCCACAACGCTGCGGCCTCTTTCGAGAAGACATGCCGAACGGGTCTCAACATCACCCAAGGAGACTTTCTGCTGTGCATTCTGCAACCGAACTTGCCTATCTCAGATTGGCCTTTTTAGTCATCAACGCACTTATAAAAAGTGTGGGATGAGTCCTTCCTAAGAATCTTCGTTCGCGAAGAAATGCCGATACGATTTATGTATTATTTACTGTATTTATATTCAGCCCTTCTCACCCCGCAGGGGACTCAGGGTGGATTACAATGCACATATACATGGCAAACATTCAATGCCATTAGACATAAACATATATAGACAGACACAAAGGCAATTTAACATCCCAGCTTTTCCGGCTTCATGAGGGTATGCTCAATTACGGCCAAAATGGGGAGCTGCCGCTTCCCATATCCACTTGTGACACTCTGTCCTTGATGTGTGATTCCTCATTCTTACGCACACTGCTGGAAGGTTTTATGGTGTTGTAAATTAGTTAATTAGCCTCCCCACATAAATCGGTACCTAAATTTCCTACTTGACAAAGGCAACTGTCTTTTGGGCTGCATAGGTCAGCAGCAAGCTAGGCAATTAATGGTCGGGAGGTCACTCTGACCCAGGCTGGCTTCATAATTGTGACCTTTCAGTCAGTAGTGATTTAATGCAGCTGGCTCACTAACTAGCTGCACCACAGTCCGGTCCTCTATGTACAGTTGTCTGTCTGGTCAGTGTATAATGGCATTGAATGTTTGCTGTATATGTGTTCTGTGATCGGCCCTGAGTCCCTTTCAGGATGAGAAGGGCAGAATATAAATACTGTAAATAAATAAAGAAAGCTATGACCTGAATGAATTCTCCATGTTAAATACAGATATTCAGAATCACTGAGTGTGGAGATCTCAAGGGCCCTCTGACTAACTTTTATTTATTTATTTATTTAAAGTATTTATATTCCACCCTTCTCACCCCGCAGGGGACTCAGGGTGGATTACAATGTACATATACATGGCAAACATTCAATGCCATAGACACACAACACATATAGACAGACAGTCAGAGGCTATTTAACATTCCAACTTCTGGCCACCAGGGGAGCTGTCGCTTCACTGTCCATCTGCGACACTGATGAAGTACTTTCCGCATTCCCCGCATGCTTTTGCTGGAGATATTTTGTTAAATTAGCCTTCCCACACAAAGGTTGTACCTAAATTTCCTACTTGACAGATGCAATTGTCTTTCGGGTTGCAAAGGTCGACAACAAGCTACACAATTAGCCGGAAGCTCACTCCGACCCGGGCTGGCTTTGAACTCATGACTTTACGGTCAGTAGTGATCTTTAATGCAGCTGACAACCAGCCAGCTGCGCCACAGTCCCCTTCAGTGGCTTTTCCTCACCCTGATTCTACATATATGGACCCCTCTTTAAAGGGATACATACTTTTGGGCCAAGTGTGGAACATCTTCTCCACAAATCTCTGCAAGTGTCTTTGTTACTATCAAGAGTAAAAACCTGTCTGGTTGGAAGTAAGATACAAGGTCTTGAGTCAAGACAGAGCAGTCAACACGGGAGGATGGCTCTGATGTAATTCAGCCAATGATTGCACCTAATGTCAATAAGGAGATGGAAGTGGATCAAAGAATTTCTGGGCTTGCTGAGCCTGCGAGCAGCAAGAGATTTTAAGTCCTGAACTTAAAGAGTTCTGTGTCTCCTGTAGTTAGTGAAGGCCACATTCCAGAGAAGGGCACTGCTTTCTCCAAGTTCAGAAGATAAATTGCCAAGTGGAGAGGTTAATGAGCCAAAAGATAGGAGGCATGGCTTCCGTAAACTCAGACTCGCCAAAGGTCAAGGCATTTGTTAGAGGAAAAGCCACTATCTGTTTGCAAGTGTAAACAGAATGATTTCATGGCTTTATTAGAGAGACGAAAAGCTGGTGATGAGGATGGAAGGCCGGCCGGACTCTGTACCCGATTATTTCCATCAGTGCCTTGAAGCCGTGACTGGGTGGCTATGGGCCAGCAGGTTGAAGGTGAACCCGTCGAAGACTGAGGTCTTGTGGCTGGGTCGCCGGGGGGGGGGGGGGCAGCTCCAGCTGCCAATAATGGACGGGAAGGTGGTTAGCCCGTCGGCCCTGGTTAAAAGCCTGGGGGTCCAACTGGACCCTCTGCTGACGATGGAGGCTCAGGTCTCCACCGTGAGCTGAGCGGTGTTTTTCCATCTGCGCCAGGCAAGGCGCCCGGCGCCCTACCTTTCCGGTGGCGACCTAGCCACGGTAATCCAGGCCACGGTCATCTTGAGACTGGACTACTGTAACGCCCTTTACATTAACCTTCCTCTGTCGGTAATCCGAAAATTTAAGCTGGTGCAAAACGCTGCGGCTCGACTACTGGTTGGTGCGGCACTATCGTGCCACATCACTCCAGTCCTACAGCGATTGCACTGGCTCCCCATCGAGTACTGGATCGTCTTCAAAGTGCTGGTGTTAACCTTTAAGGGCTTGCATGGCCTGGGTCCAGTGTACCTGAAGGACCGCTTACCCCTGCACATTCCCCAGAGATGACTACGATCCATGGATCAAAACCTATTGGAGGTTCCATCACTTAAGATCTGCCACCTGTCATTGATGTGGCAGCGTACTTTCTCTGTAGTAGCGCCTACCCTTTGGAACGCCCTCCCAGAGGAGGCTCGAGCAATAACTGATCTACAGGCCTTCCGGAGGGCCTGCAAGACCAATCTCTTCAGACAGGCGTTTAACCTTTAAGGCTGTTAAATTCCACTCTTGCCTCAATCTGTTTTATTATGTTTTTAACTATGTTGTGATTATGTTGTTCACTAGTGTGAACCACCCTGAGCCTCTTTGGGAAGGGTGGTATATAAATCAAAATAATATTTTTTCAGCAGTCTGGTCATTGTCGGATTTTAAGCAACATCTTGGGTTGAACTCTAGCCAAACCTTTCAAGGGACTTCTGGTTTCATGTCTTCAGCTGTTTAAAGCATTATTCTTGAGTTCTGTGTTGTGCTCCTGCCTTGGAGTACAACAGGCTCTGCCTGAGAAGTTCATGACCAGTTTTGGAACTGAGCAACCCATAGAGAACAGAATCTGTTGCAACCAATGAGATACGTGTTTGAGAGTAATTTTCCGTGTATATTTCTTCAAGCTTTCAAGGAAGGGTGCAGATTCAAACCCCATTGTTTGACAATAAATTGGTCAGAAGAAAAGAAAACACTATACAAAGGGGCAGCCCACACTTAGGAAAGTTCCAAACATCTGCTGGTCATAGTTCAGGCAAGAGAAATCACACCACAAACTTAAGTAGTTGCCAAGACAATAACATTATTATTGTTGCCATTATTTTTTCCCCGTGGAAAAGTTTAATACTGTTTTACAATCTTGCAAATTTTGGTTACATATATTTTTCAGTTTGTTTGGTATTAAACTGCATTGGTTTTTTTTTGTATTTCTGTTTGGATAGTTTGTTTTACAAGTGTATCACGTAGTTGCATACTTGTGTTATTCCTTCCCTCTCAGATTGTGTGTGAATGTGTGTGTGTGCATGTGTGTATGTATATAATAATAATAATAATAATAATAATAACTTTATTTATATACCGCTCTATCTCCCCGAGGGGACTCAGGGCGGTTTCCAACAGGCAAAACATTAAATGGTCAACACAAAATCACACAGAACATCTACTATAAAACATAAACATAATCATATATATTTAAAGCCAGTTCCAATACTATTCCATTGGGCAAAATAGGAACTACCAATGGCCAGAATTACAGAATGGGCCTAGACATGTGTGTATGTGTGTGTGTGTGTGTGTGTGTGTATATATATATATATATATATATATATAGAGAGAGAGAGAGAGAGAGAGAGAGAGAGAGGAGGGAGGGAGAGAGAGGGAGGGGTAAAGGTTTCCCCCTGACATTGAGTCCAAACGTTTCTGATTCTGGGGGTTACTCATCTCCATTTCTAAGCTGAAGAGCCAGCGCTGTCTGTAGACACCTCCAAGTTCATGTGGCCAGCATGACTTCATGGAGGGCTGTTATCTTCCTGCCAGAGTGGTACCTATTCATCTACTCACATCTGAATGTTTTCAAACTGCTAGGTTGGCAGAAGCTGGGGCTAACAGCGGGAGCTCACGCTGCTCCCCAGATTCAAACCTGTGACCTTTCAGCCAGCAAGTTCAGCAGCTCAGCACTTTAACCCACTGTGCCACCGGCCCCCCCCCTCTGTGTATGTATATGTATATGTATATGTGTGTGTGTTTTAAATTGTAACCCTTTGGTAGGGCTGGTTATCTTTTTTGTTCTTCATTTGTAAAGCAACATGCCCAGTGATGGCACTATAGGAATAAATGCTGCTGCTTCTGCCAACAACAGCAACTGCAGCAATAGTAACAACAGCAGCAGCAACAACAACTGGAAGTTGAAGCAGTGTGCCAGTCCACTGCTTCATCTTCTATTTGTCAGTGGCTCTTTTTCTAACTGCTCTATGGGATTCCCTCCTTGGCTTCTCTGGCACATGGAACATTTAGCAGAGAGAGATAGAAAGAAGGAGAATACAACCCATGCCCTGTATATGCCTCAGCCTTTCCAAAGCCCACCTTTGCCTCTCCTACCTTCGTAGGCTTTTGCAGCACTGACCAAGCTTGACCACTCCAAGCCTGTGGCTGTGTCTGGCAGCGGCATCAGTCCGGGATCGATGCGTCGCACAGATTTGTCCCGGGCATCGCTCAGGGAGAGCTCCGAGGCCGAGATGTTGGCTGCAGAGAAAGGAAACACCCCAACACATGAGGTCAGAGAGCGGAGTGTGGGAAGGCTGGCCACGCTTCCTGTGACTTAGGCCCAAGAGAGGTGAAATAAGGCTGCTTCTCCTCAACATCATTGCTGGAGATACTCAGACTGCAAAGGCGGTCTTGCTGGGGCTTTCATTTCCCATCTACCCTAGAATGAGGTACAAAAGGACCATGGGATCCCTCCACTTCCCCCTGCTGAGGACTCACACTTCTTCTCAGAGAGGTTCCCATTGCTGGGCGACTGGTGTTGCTGCTGCTGCTGCTGCTTCCGCACAGGGAGGGTGCTGGAGGGGTAGGTGCTGGTGAAGAGGACGTCGCTGGAGAGGGGTTGCTCAAAGCAGTAGGCACTGGCATAGGTGGCATCACGGCGTCCACTGCATAAGCTCTCGTCTGAGAGGGTTCTCTGGAGTGTCTTCTGTGGGGACTGGGAAGAAAGACACAAGAACATCAGAATGGGCTCAAATGTTCAGAACCTGAAGCTGGACCTCTCTCACATACTCAGCGGGTGGCCACCAGGAGCTCACCAACCAGAAATGAGGAGGGAAATGTCAGAAATATTAAATATTAACTAGATATTTTTTAATTACAAAAATGTGAGTCAAGCACTGAAAAGGTTAAATGGATGCAATGACGCAGCAAAAGCTACAGTTCAATATAAGCAGGTGTGCCTGCAGCTTAGTAGCCCTCAGTTTGTGAGCGGTCTCTGTGGAAGAAGGGCCTCAGTGTGTTAGTAGGCCTCAGTGTTAATTCTCCTCAATGTGAGAGAGGAATTTGTCTAAGACAGTGTTTCCCAACCTTTTTTGAGCCGCGGCACACTTTTTACATTTACAAAATCCTGGGGCACACCACCAACCAAAATGACACTCTAACACAGTAATACATATAGTTAATTGACCTTGAGTTTGGGAGTTGTAGTTCACCTACATCCAGAGAGCACTGTGGACTCAAACAATGTTGGATCAGGACCAATCTTGGCATGAATACTCAATATGACCAAATGTGAACACAGATGGAGTCTGGGAAAAATAGACCTTGACATTTGGGAGTTACAGGCCTCCAAAGGCCAGCAGTCCCCCTCTCACTTAGGTTGCCCCCTCCCCCGGTTCTCGGCTCCACCAAGCAAGGCCTGTTCCTTGCGGGGAGCCTTTCTCCCGGTTTGCGGCTGCACCAAGCCCGGCAGAGCCGCGAACCGGGAGAACGGCTCCCCGCAGGGCCCAGGCCCTGCCTGGAAGCCGAGTTTGCGTCTTCCGCCGAGCCCAACAACTAACCAGGAACTTACTCAGAAGTGCTGCTGTTAGTGCTTGGAATCTCGCAGGAGTGTCGGGCAAATGGAGGAGCAGCTTTCTCGGGATGAAGGCAAACAATGCGTTCAAACGAAGGATGATCACAAAGATCTTTAAAGGGGACTACACATCTTTGTGATCATCCTTCGTTTGGACGCGTTGTTTGCCTTCATCCTGAGAAAGCTGCTCCTCCATTCGCCGGACACTCCCGCGAGACTCCGAGCACTAACAGCAACGTTTCTGGGTAATGTAGTTTTGCAGCAGTTCCATCCCTACTGGATCGCTTCTGCGGTTTTCTCTGGGGTTCCTCCTGATGAGGAAATCCTGTTTCCCAACCGCTGTTCCGCGATCAGCTGGTGTGCCGCGGGAAAACCTCTCTCAGCAGCATCAGGAGGGGGAATAAGGGGGGGGGAGGTTTTCCCGCAGAACACCAGCTGATCGCTCACAGAACACTAGTGTGCTGCAGCACAGCAGTTGGGAAACACTGGTCTAAGAGACCCCTCAGTGTGAGAAGGCCTCAGGGGGATAAATGCCTCAGTGTTAGGTAAGCCTCCGTTTTAGTACACCTCGGTGTGAGTTTGCCTGATGCGTGGGAAGCTTCGGTGAGAGAAGTCCCAGGATGAAGGCCATCATGTGTGAAGGCAGCTGTGTGTAAAAAGCTCCTGCGTAACTTTGGTGCGAGAAGAGGGTCTGTGAGAGCGAAGCCATTATTTCTGAGTTAGAAAGAAGCCCAGCGTGGAAGCAAAGAAGGAAGTGTAAAGAACTTTTGTGCTATGGAAACCTTGTTCTTGTAAACAGTTCAACCAGATTATCTTGCTATAAAAAGCCTACTATGGAAGATATAACATTGGTCTCTGTGTGTGTGTGTGTTTTATCACTTTGTGCTACTGGTGCTGGGTCACGCTGCTGCTAATAAGTTACACTGCTGTACATTTATGAGGGTCTTTTGTTAATAAGCCCACTCGCCCAACAGGAAACACAGGTAGGGCATACCCAGAGGCCTTCTGCTACTCGGCACACTATAAAGCCACCTGTGTGATCTAAACATGACTCAGGAAGCAGCTGGATATCTGACCCAACAAGAAGAAGGACTGGCCCGGGGGGGGGGGGGTCTGCTGCTGAGGGTCCTTAAGAACTGTGGTTCCTAAAGTGGGCGGCACTGCCCCCTAGTGGGCGGTGAGGCAATCCAAGGGGGCAGTGGGAGGCTCAGGAGAATTTGGGGGGCACTGAAGCTCTGTAACGGGGTGGTGGCGGGATTCCAACTTGTGTGTGCCTGCCAGTTGGAAACCCCGTGCAGGCGCTGCCTGGAAACCGCAGCGCACGCCCCCTTCCTCTCCTCAACTCTGCCCATGGTGCAGTCCTGTAACTCCCCTTCCAATCCAACGGGTCCCTTGGAAGGAAGGGGTGATACGGGACTGTGCCTTGGGCTGAGTTAAGGAGAGGGAGGTGGTGCGCGCTGCAGTTTCCAGGCAACGCCTGCCCAGGGATTCCAACTGGCAGGTTGAGACAGTTGCACACTTGCGAGTGTGGGCCTGCCGGTTGGTCCAGCGGAGAAAGAAAGCCTCCGCGTCTGCAATCACCCCCTGAGTTGCTGTGGTGTTTGCAGGCGCCTCCTGGGAGATGGCTGTGGCATGAAGGAAATGCAAGGAGTTCCCAATTTCCAAGGTCCAGTATTCTCTATTGCTCAAGTTTAGTTCAATTCCATTGCTGTTGGGAGTTCAAAATGCTCTTTGATTACAGGTGAACTATAGATCCCAGCAGCTACAACTCCCAAATGACAAAATCAATCCCCCCAACCCCACCAGTATTCAATTTTGGGCATATTGAGTATTTGTACCAAATTTGGTCCAGATCCAGGGTTGTTTGGGTTCAGAGTGCTCTCCAAATGTAGGTGAACTACATCTCCCCTAAATCACTGTCAATTCCTCCAGTATTTTCTGTTGGTCATGGGGGTTCTGTGTGCCAAGTTTGGTCCAGGTCTGTCATTCATGGGGTCTTGGCTGTGGAAGTCAGAGCTGAATTGGTCGAAGGTACTGCAAATCCCATCATCCGTTGTCCATACTCCCCCAAACATATTGTTTTTGTGATTAATCACTATGCTTTAATTATGTTCAATTTGTAACAATGAAAATACATCCTGCATGTTAGATATTTGCATTAGAATTTATAAGAGTAGCAAAATTATAAAATAGCAACGAAACAATTTTTTTATTTTTTAAAAATAGCAACATGAGAAACCTTATTTAGGGGTCACGGCATTAGAAAGGTTGAGAACTACTGCATTAATACATATATCTTTCTGTTTAATTGCTATTACATTTTTTAAAAAATAATTTCTAGGGGGGCGGTGAGTAATTTTTTTTCTGGAAAGAGGGCGGCAGGCCAAAATAGTTTGGAAACCACTGCCCTAAGGCATTGAATAGTTGCCATGTTAGCTGCTCTGAGTCCCCCTGTGGGGGGTGAGAAGAGCATGGTAAAAATGACGTAAATAATAAATAATAATAGCCCTACCCCTCACTCACCAAATCCCTCTCCTGCTCAACAACACTGCTGTCCATGATGATCAGCTTCTTCAGGTCAT
Organism: Anolis apletophallus; assembly: GCA_030556195.1. NCBI lineage: Eukaryota > Metazoa > Chordata > Lepidosauria > Squamata > Anolidae > Anolis > Anolis apletophallus. The sequence goes on from JARBWK010000011.1 coordinate 17,265,965, forward strand.
CCTCAATGGAGGATTTGTAGGTCTTGCGGGGGGAGCGAAGGTCACGCAGGGAGGCTCGCAGCCGGGGCTGCCCAAAGACATTCTTGGTGCTCAGGTCCACTTGCCTGGGGAAAGAGATGGCAAACAAGAAGTCACCTTCCCCCTTCAGATGTTTTATATCTCCAGCTTCTTTGGCCTTCACAAGATCTTAGCTGAGGAACGTACAATGTCCACAGTGCCGGAGGGTCATTTTTTTTGTTTATTTTATTTATTTATTTTTATTGTTTTATCATTGTCAACACAATATTATACAATGTCTATTTACAGCAGATTCATGTTATTCATTTCTAGGTACAATACTTCAATCTTTAGCATCTGCCATTATGTTTTTCTTATACATTTTTGTATCCCTCACCACTGTGCTCCCCTCCCCCCTCCCCAAGCCATAGCTTTTACATATCATTCGTCCAAAATTTCATTTCTTCTTGTGGAGGTAACCTTCCTTCTTCCTTTTCTAATCCTTTTTCGGAGGGTCATTTTCAATTGGGGAAAGCCAAAGGGTTGCATGTCCAAGAAGGAGATGCAAGACACATAACATTAGTGGGAAATGCAGAAGAGCTCCCTTCTTAGGGAGGCTGGTCTGGTTTCATCCCTTCTATCCATTCATCATATGCATTTGTTTCAGAACTGTTTGTTTAATATAATGGCTTTTCTGATTTAATGCTTACTGTTTTTAAATCACATTTTAAAATTCCAATTGCATATAGTTTTACTTTTACATACAGTTTAATACCTTATTTTGATCTTGACTTTTTGTATGCCTTTAGCTTACACAGGCATACACCAGTTAATAAACCTCTAATAATAATAATAATAATAATAATAATAATAATAATAATAATAATGGAAAATCTTACACGATATGAGGATTTAAAGATCGAACTGCAAAGACTTTGGCACAAGCCAGTAAAGGTGGTCCTAGTGGTGATTGGCACACTGGGTGCAGTGCTTAAAGACCTTGGCCTGCACTTAAACACAATCGGCGCTGACACAATCACCATCTGTCAGCTGCAAAAGGCCACCCTACTTGGATCTGCACACATTATTCGCCGATACATCACATAGTCCTAGACGTTTGGGAAGTGCCTGGCGTGTGATTGTATACAAAAGTCAGCATAATAATAATATAATAATAATAATAATATCTCGCCTCCATCTCCCCAAAGGGACTGGGGATGGCTTCTATGAGGACAAGCCTAATGACATAATTAAAATAGCACATTAAAATTCAATAACAACATCAAAAAAACAATATAAAACAACCATCCATATATATATATACTATATGTGTGTGTGGGGGGGGGGGGGGAGGTTTCCCCCTGACATTAAATCCAGTTGTGTCCAACTCTGGGGTTTAGTGCTCATCTCCATTTCTAAGACAAAGACCCGGCATTGTTCGTAGACAGCTCCAAAGTCCTATGGCCAGCATGAAACGCCGTTACCTTCCCACCAGAGTGGTACCTATTGATCTACTCACATTTGCATGTTTTCCAATGGCTAGGTTGGCAGAAGCTGGGGCTGGCAGCGGAAGCTCACGCCGCTCCCCGAATTTGAACCTGCGACCTTTCGGTCAACAAGTTTAGCAGCTCAGCGGTTTAGCCCATTGCGCCACGGGGGCTCCAACCAGATATGTAACACAATATAAAAACAACGAGCAACAACCAGTGGCCTGAAATAATAACAGTTTCTGATCTAGTTTGCTGTGAAGTAATCTTGTTGTGTATCAAATAATAATAACAACAACAGCCAGCAGATTGATCTTGTTTATAATAATAATAATAATAATATGAAATCCAGCAGATAGATCTCATTTGCTGTGACATACTGTGGTTTTGTGTCAGAATAATAATAACAGCCAACAGATTGATCCTGTTTATAATAATAATAATAATAATATGAAATCCAGCAGATAGATCTCATTTGCTGTGACATACTGTGGTTTTGTGTCAGAATAATAATAACAGCCAACAGATTGATCTTGTTTATAATAATAATAATATTTTTTATTATTGTGTACATTAATCAGTGTGTACAGAGCTATCGTACTGTCTATTCTCCTATATGGGTCTGAAACATGGGTCACCTATTGCCAACACCTACGACTCCTCGAACGCTTTCATCAGCACTGTCTTCGCACAATCCTAAATATACACTGGATTGACTATTTGAATGTTGCTGTCCTTGAGCAAGCAGGGATCACCAGCATTGAGGCCATGCTATTGAGAAAACAGCTGCGCTGGGCAGGGCATATCTCTAGGATGGAGGACCACCGCCTCCCAAAGATACTACTCTCTATGGTGAACTCGCCACGGGTCAGCGCAAAAGAGACGCCCCAAAGAAGAGATATAAGGACTCCCTGAAACAACATCTCAGGCTCGGCCAGATGGATTACCAACAATGGTCCACCCTGGCCTCATATTGGGAGGCATGAAGACGCACTCTCCACAATGCTGTGGCCTCTTTCGAGAAGACACGCCGAATGGGTCTCGAAGAGAAATGACAACGCAGAAAGAACCGCAACTTGGAAACAACATCACCCAAGGAGACTTTCTGCTGTGCTTTCTGCAACCAAACTTGCCTATCTCAGATTGGCTTTTTTAGTCATCAACGCGCTTGCAAAAAGTGTGGGATGAGTCCTTCCTAAGAATCTTTGTTCATGAAGTAATGCCGAGAAGGGGGGGGGAATAATAATAATAATATGAAATCCAGCAGATAGATCTCATTTGCTGTGACATACTGTGTTTTGTGTCAGAATAATAATAATAATAATAATAATAAATCACACAGTCCTAGATGCTTGGGAAGTGTTCGACTTGTGATTTTATGATACAAAATCCAGCATATAGATCTCGTTTGCTGTGACATACTGTGTTTTTGTGTCAGATAATAATAATAATATGATTGATTGATGGACTGACTGGCTACATAAGCAGCCTGTGTTCATAGGAGGTCCATTCACACAATTATAACCATGTAATTCCACTTTAACTGCCATGTTTCTGTCCTATGGAATACGAGGAACTGCAGTTTAGGATGAGGCAAGCTAAAGTGGAATAAGAGTGAGACAGCTGTGTCTTGTGAATGTGCCATGCCTGCATTACACCAGACTGCATTACACTTCGGAATGCGCAAAGAAAGAAAATAATGGGATGAAGCCACGTCATGTATAAAAGACGTTGTGGGGTGATGTGAGGTAGGGTGAGACAATTTCTACCTTTCTCAGCTGTCCTCCCCCACAAGTAAGAAGCATGCTTTGCCCTTTCCGTGCTGAGTCAGCAGCCAGCCTTTTTTATTCCGCATCGCCCACCGACACCTCCTTTCCTTCCAGATTCATGGCACAGCATTTGCGTGAGTGGTGAATGCCAACTTCCTCCTGAAAGTCTGTCTCGCTTGTTCCCACACTTTCCTGGAGGAAGCCGGGCATGCGGGGTGTCTGTTATGTTCTGAACAGCAGCTAGAACTCAGCCAGAATTAGACTGAGGACCCATTTTCAGTGGGAGAGTGACACAAAGTATTTTGAGCGTGTGACGAAGAGTCACTATGCTCCTCCGAGCAAGGAACAAGGGTCCAGGACAGGAGGTGAGACCAATGGGAAGGGCTCACAACAAAATTCCTCATCATTGCCCTCATGATGTCCAAGCAAAGCCACGAAGGGATATATCCAGCCAGCTTGCATTTAATGTTGTGTGTCGAGACAGACACTGGTCCTATCTCCAATAGGGTTGCCAACTGTCCCATATCGTACGGGACGTCCCGTATTTTGGCCAAGAATTCCGTGTCCCGTTTTTTAAGCTTCTGTCCCGTATTGACAGGACAGGTGGCAGCAGGAGGCAAGTTTGAGGTGGAGGTTCAAGAGGCCTCCTTCTTGCCGTGGCGACGTGAGGAGAGCCGAGAGAGAGAGAGAGGGAGATTGAGCAGGATGGGGACGTCACTTCTGGTGCGCTGCGCGCTCTGCTTATTGGCAGAGCAGAGTCCCTGCCGGCGTCCCTCCTTCCGGACACGCCTGTGCTGGAGGAGGTGGTGCTGGAAGGGCTGGCTGGCATCACCCCAGGAGTCCTCTGGGAGTGCTTGGCCGCCCGCGTGTTGCCCTTCCCGCTCGCGCCCCTTGGAGCCCAGACTCGGGCGCTGCTCTGGGCCTCGCTGGCCACCAAAGCCGAGCTCCGCTCAGTCCTCCTCCCCAAGCAGTGTCCCCCGCTGCACCTCTACGACCGGTGTTGAAGCTGGTCCTATCTCTAATAGGGTTGCCAACTGTCCTGTATCGTGCGGGACGTCCCGTATTTTGGCCAAGAATTCCGCCTCCCATTTTTTAAGCTTCTGTCCCATATTGACAGGACAGGTGGCAGCAGGAGGCAAGTTTGAGGTGGAGGCTCAAGAGGCCTCCTCCTTGCTCTTCATGCCCGTCTGTTGGGCCGTTGCTGTGGCGATGCGAGGAGAACCGAGAGAGAGAGAGCGCAAGATGGGGATGTTACTTCTGGTGCGCCGCACGCTCTGCTTATTGGAGGAGCGGAGTCCCTGCCGGCGTCCCTCCTTCCGGACACGCCTGCGCTGGAGGAGCTGGATGGCATCACCCCAGGAGCCCTCTGGGAGCACTTGGCCGCCTGCGCCCTTGGGAGCCCAGACTCGGGCGCTGCTCTGGGCCTTGCTGGCCGCCAAAACCGAGCTCCGCTTCACCCTCCTCTCCAAGCCGTGTCCCCCGCTGCACCTCTACGACCAGTGAGCCTTGGGGCCACGGCCTCGCGCTTTAGGCCACGCATGGGCCAACTTGAGCCCTTCCAGGTGTTATGGACTCCAACTCCCACCATTCCTAACAGCCCCAGGTCCTTTCCTTTTCCTTAGAGCTTAAGCGGCCGAGGGGGAAAGGAAGGTGCCTGAGGCCATTAGGAATGGTGGGAGTTAAAGTGAATTAATATTTATTTATTTATTTACAAAGTGTCCCTTATTTTTGAAAGAAACCCCGTATTTCTAGGTAAATGTCCCTTATTTCTTATATAAAAAGTGGTAACCCTAATCTCCAAGGAACTCAACTGTCCTTTGCCTTGAAATCTTCCTCCACTGGGAGCCTATTTTCAGGACCAACCTTTTCTTGCGTTCTTCATTCTGTTTGGGTAAATTGTCTCTTTCTTCATTTCTGTCCACATATTCCTTGAAGAGTCCCCAGTCGGTGGGTATTATTGGTCTCCCCTAAAGTCTTTTAATTAAGAATGTTAATTTGTCCATAATTTCCATCTAGCCATTGGGATTTCGTCTGTTTTCCAAGTCTCGCAGACCATTCTTCCTGCCGTAGTCTGGTATATGAACAAAATATATTTATTTTTATCCAATTGTATTTCTGCGTCTGTCTTGTTCAGTAAGAAGTATTCTGGCTTCATTTGGGTTTTTTTTTGTCTTTAGTATATTTTGACAGCCCTCCTATATTTTTTCCCAATAGTTAGTGGCTTTTTTTTGCAAGCCCACCACATATGGTAGAACGTGCCTTTGTATATACTGCATTTCCAGCACTTATTTTGAGTATTTTTATACATTCTATCTAATTTTTGTGGAGTCATGCATCATCGGTACATCATTTTGTACCAGTTCTCCTTTAGGTCCATTGCATACATGTATTTTATTTTTTAATTCCACATCTATTCCCATTCCCATAATTTTATCGATCTGCTAATGTTCACTGCCCATTTTATCATACAATTTTAATCGGTTCTTGTAATGAAGTCAATTTGTGTATTGTTTTTATAGTTGAATATGTGGTGGTATGATAACATTTGTATTTGAAATAGGGTTAAGTATTAGACAGACCCTAAAGGGTTAACTATGATAATGGAGACATTTCCCTTCTAAGGGAAATGTGTTGTCATGGTAACAGTGGGCGGAGCCAACCAAGGCTAGCTTTAGAATGTTAAGTTTGAATTGGACAGTTTAACTGTTAGACCAGCTCTAAGACAGTTGGTGCCTGGCTGTCAAGCCAGAAGGGTCTGTTAGATTCTGCTCTGAGGAGAGGAATAGGAATCACGTTGTTGAAACTGCAGAGAGAGCAGTTAGAGTTTTCCTGTCAGCGAAGCGAGAGTGTAGGTTCGGCTGGAGAATCTGTTTTTAGAGCTGTGGGGAGACAGTTCTGGAGGGCTGAGCTTGCGAGCCAGTCTGTGATGGAGAGCCTGAGGGCTAGATAGAGGCAAGGTGCCTATAAGTTAGGGTGGTAATACAGCAGAAGGCAGTTAGGCTTAGGGAGCCTATAGAAACCACTGTTTATAGGTTAGGCTGGGGAAGCTAACCTAATATATAGATAGGAAGCCTATTATGGCAAAGTATCTATAAGTACTAGGCATGAGAAAAATGAAACGGAAATTAAAAGAAATCGTAAGTGATTCGTATGTAATGGGCCTTTCAAGTTTATACGGATCGCAAGGACAATCCCGGAAGTGGACTTTCTTTTACGCACCCCCTGGGCCCAAAATTTCGTTAGATTATTAAATATTTCGGATGTCCCCCCAACAGGAAAATTTCCCCCTCCAAAATAGCTTTGCAGACATAACTCACAGTGAAATCGGGGCCTTTCCATGCTTGCAGCCTAATTAGAGTGGAAGGTCTCTTCCAGGAAGTGAAAAGGGAGCCGGAAACGATAGAGAGCCCGAAATTGGGACTCCTAGAGGGGCTGGAGGACTGAAAAAGCGATTTAAACACCCAGGAAGGGGGTTTAGATAGAAGGACAGAGTAGGAGGACATAAGAACTGCTGAGCGAAGGGCAGCAGGAGTGAAAAGAGCACGGAGAGGAGAAGGAAGAGTTCAGAATCAAGAAAAGCCATAGAGTTCCAACGGAGGTCCTATACTGCTATGGTAAAACTGAATGGGGAAAAAAGATGGAGTGAGGAGAACTCTACAGATTAGCAAGGCCTGCACCAGAGGTAGGCCTAGGCATTTATTTAATAATATTAATAATAATAATATATTAATGCATTATATGTGTCCCTGCAAAGGAACCCTGTCCTTTAATAATATTAATAATAATAATATATTAATGCTTTATATCTCCCTGCAAGGAAACCAAGGGAAATGTTGCCCTTGATTTGCCTGTGTTTAAAACAGTATCAGTCCTGTTTCCCTGCTTTGCCTACTTTAGAACTACTAACAATTTCGTAAGTAATTAAGTTACATTTCAGAAATTTTGGAATTTTTTTGTAAGTCTTTCTTTTACTAAACAAAAAAAAATCCCCCCCCCCCCCCATTTGATATAAGAATCGCCATTTTGGGATTCTAAAACATGCCTAATAAGTACTGTCAAGCCGGTGATTGAGAAAACTCAGTCAGGCATTATATTTAGGAATTTCGTAACATTAAAGATCTGCACCTCATCTGAAGTTACTGTAACCAACTAAGCTCAGCACAATCGAAACACTGTTAAAATAAACTTGTTACAGTTCTTGGTTCATAAGACTCCTGGTATTTATATTTAAAGACAAGCCTCACTCGGAAGCCTATTAGTAATTCACATCATCTCTCTTTACAAACGGTGGTCAAATAGTTGCCTCAGTAGTTTATATGGTGGCAGCGAATACAAGTTAAGACGAATCTTTTCAAATGGTGGCAGCGGTGGGATAGCCTGCCCTGCCACGTTTTAATAAAGGTGAACAGTTAACATCGCATCTCCACAGTTCTGTTTCTGTAAACCATTCCAGTAGTCTGTTATATATCTTCATTATGTTTTTTTCCTGTTAGAATTAATTTGTTCCCAAAATTTACTGTGTCACTGAATCCTACCTTCTTGTCAGAATTGTTAGTGGTCCAAGCCACGGTCATCTCAAGGTTGAACTACTGTAACGCTCTCTACATTGGCCTTCCTTTGTCGGTGATCCAGAAACTTAAGCTGGTGCAGAACGCCGCAGCCCGGCTGCTGGCAGGCGTTCCAACATGCTGCCATATTACTCCCATCTTACGCGAACTGCACTGGCTCCCAGTGAAGTACCGCATTACCTTCAAAGTGCTGGTATTGACCTTTAAGGCCTTGAATGGTCTGGGGCCAGTGTACCTAAGGGACTGCCTCACCCCATACTGTCCCACCAGACCACTGCGCTCAGAGTCACATAACCTCCTTGTAATCCCAAGTTGTAAGACCTTTCATCTGACTACAACACGGAGGAGGGCTTTTCATATGATTGCCCCAACACTCTGGAATGCGCTCCCTTCAGAAATTCGTGCCCTCTCCAGTTTGGTGGCTTTCCGGAAGGCCTGCAAGATCTTATTGTTCCAACAGGCATTCGGTCCTTAAAACGACAGACCTCTCTGACATTATATTGACCTCACCTGCTATCTTGCGTATTCGAATTGTGGTATTGTTTTTATGATCTTTTAATGTATTTGTATATGCTGTTTTAACCGTGTTTTTATTGTGTGTAAGTCGCCCCGAGCCGGATGGGAGTGGCGACAGACAAATCAAAATAAATAAATAAATACACAAATATTCTTTCAATTGCATATATATATATATATATATATATAGAGAGAGAGAGAGAGAGAGAGAGAGGGAGAGAGGGAGAGAGGGAGGGAGGGAGAGGGAGGGAGAGAGAGAGAGAGGGAGAGAGAGAACCTATGAAGTTGTGGATCTGCAATCCTGTTCCATCCTGTTGAATGGAAACTGGGCTGTGGCACAGTTAGCCGAGAGCTACTTGCATTAAATCACTACTGACCAAGAGGTCATGAGTTCAAAGCCAACCCTGGTAAGAGTAAGCTTCTGGCCGTTTGTCTAGCTTGCTTTCAACCTATGCAGCCCGAATGACAGTTGCATCTGTGAAATAGGAAATTTAGGTACCGCTTATGCAGGGAGGTTAATTTAACTAATCTACAATGCCATAAAACCTTCCATCAGCATGCAGAAGAATGAGGAAGTACTCCATCACAGGACTCGGTGTCAAAATGGACGGTGAAACGGCAGCTCCCCTGTGGCCAGAATCGAGCTGGAATCCAGCATACCCTCATGAAGCCGAAAAAGCTTGGGCACAGCTGGAATGTCAAATTGCCTCTGTATCTGTCTATATATATTCTATGTTTAACTGGTATTGAATGTTTGCGTTGTATATGTGCACTGTAATCTGCCCTGAGTCCCCTGCGGGGTGAGGAGGGCAGAATAGAAATACTGAAAATCAGGGGTGCCCACACTTCTTCAGCATGCGAGGCACTTTTGAAGCAACCAAGTCACAAAAATCTACCTGCCCCCGCTGCGCACACTCCCGCCCCTGCCATGCGTGTTTTTGCCGCCGTGCGTGTGCTCCCGCCACCACGCGCTTCTTCCGCCCGCGGGGCATTGTGGGAAGGAGGGAATGCGAGGCGGGGCCTCCAGAGGCCCCGCCTCGCACTCCGCCCTGCCTCTCTCACCAGCAGCGGTGGCTGCACGGCTGTTTTCGGACGAGAGAGAGGCAGGGCGGAGCACAAGGCGGGGCCTCCGGAGGCCCTGCCTCGCGCTTCCTCCGGAGGTCCCACCTCGCTCTCCCTCCGGAGGCCCCGCCGCGCGCTTCCTCCTTCCCACAATGCCCCGCGGGCGGAAAGCGGTGGAAGGAGCAGCGCACGCAGGGTGTCCGTGTGCAGGGCAATGTGCCCCATCCGGCTGCGATCTACCTCATTTGGTCTCGCGATCGACAAGTCAATCGCAATCGACTTCCTGGGCAGCCCTGCTGTAAATAAATAAACAAAACAATCATTTCACTTTACACGTAAGCTTCTGCTGGTAATGTACTGTACTTCTGGCACTCTGCTATATTTTTCTGGAATCACCCACAAGTGAGCTCCTGATTCCCAACAGAAAGCTTTAACTTGCCAGGGGAATGGACTGCATAAGTCTTACTTGCATATACTTATCCAGCAGAAGAAAAAGATAGGTGGATACGTCTGATAGCCTTTGTGGGAAACACATCAATGGCATGAAAACCGAGTGAAGGGGACACAGATTTCGGAGACAGTTCTCTAACACACTTAGCCCAGCCCCACCCTCCACAGCACTCACTTCTTTGGGTCCGTGAAGGTGACCGGTCTGGCGGGGGTATCTTCGTTGTTCTTCTTCCACCCAGCTGGCAGGTGCTTGTTTCTGCTGCTCTGCTTGGAGAAGAAGGACTTGGGGACAGAGGCCGAGAGCTGGAAGGAGCTGGACTGTGACATGTGTGGGGCCCGCGTTGCCTCCGCCGTGGAGTTTTTGTATATGTGAGCAGGGTAAGTTGCCCTGGAGTTGCTGTTATTGTGGCTAAAAAAAAACAAGAAGGAAAGATATGAAAACTCAATCTGGATGAAGCTGAGCATCTTCTTTGTTAAGACTCCCCAAGTCTCTTTGGGGAGACGGGAGCGGGATACAAACAAAGATTGCGATGATGATGATTGGGTTGTTGTAGGTTTTTCGGGCTGTATAGCCATGTTCTATAACAACAACAACAACAACAACAATCTTTATTTATACCCCGGCACCATCTCCCTGAAGGGGACTCAGTGCAGCTAAGATTATTATTATTATTATTATTATTATTATTATTATTATTAGGCCAAGCCCTTGTAAAATACAATACAACACAGTAAAATACAACACATTTCACACGCTTCTATGGCAGGCATCCTCAGAGGTTGTGAGGTCAGTTTTCTGTGAGGTCAGGCCTCATAATTTCTGAGGGTGCCTGCCATAGATGTAGGTAAAACGTCAGGAGAGAATGCTTCTAGAACATGGCCATACAGCCCAAAAAACCTACAACAACCCAGTGATTTCAGCCATGAAAGCCTTCGACAATATGATGATTATTATTATGGATCCCCCGGTGGCGCAATGGGTAAAACCCTTGCGCCGGCAGGACTACTGACCGACAGGTCGGATGTTCGAATCCGGGGAGAGCAGGTTGAGCTCCCTGTGTCAGCTCCAGCTCCCCATGCAGGGACATGAGAGAAGCCTCCCACAAAGATGGTAAAACATCAAACATCTGGGCGTTCTTGGGCAACGTCCTTGCAGACGGCCAATTCTCTCACACCAGAAGCGACTTGCAGTTTCTCAATTTATAGTTCACCTACAATCAAAGAGCATTCTGAACCCCATCAATGTTCGAATTGGGCCAAACTTCCCACACAGAACTCCATGCCTCAAAGGGACTAGCTGGTGCAAGCCTCCCTCCAGCCTCACACGCTGTCCCTTGCCTGCACATGCGCACTATGCTGCCATACACCGATGGTCTTTGGCGACCCCTCTGAAACCCCCTTGCGACCTCCCCCAAGGGTCCCAACCCTCCCCAGGGGTCCCAACCCCCAGGTTGAGAAACGCTGACCTAAATTCATGAGACTGAAGGAGGAGGTTAACAAGCAGGCCCTGTGGCCACAACTGTGTGCTTGGAAGTTGGATCAACAACTCCTAAAAGGAAAATGGATCCACCCACCTAGACTGCTTGAGGTGCTCATTAATGCTGCTACTGGTCCCTCTGGCAGGCATGCCAGACCCCATGCCAAAGCCCTTGGTCCGGTAGCCCCAGCCCTGTCCGCTGGAGGGCTCCTTCCGCTTGCTGCTGGCCTCCTGGTGGGTGGATCCAAAGGGGGGTGAGGACTTGGGCAGCTTCTCCCTCCGTGAGGACATGGCACTGTTGGCATCAATGCCGCTGTCGCTGGAGCCCCCTTTGGCCAGGGGGTCTGGATCGGCTTCGACGGGATCTGGCGTGTCAAACCAGCGCTCATCGCTGTGGCTGCTGGAGGCATTGCTGGAGAGAGTGTTGCTGCTGGAGTGGCTGCTTGAATATTGCCCTTCACCCTGCAGAAAGTTAGCGTGGGGAGAAAAGGGGAGAGTCAGCCATGGTGGAGGTAGAAGGGAAGGCAGATCCATGGTGGTGTTGTGGTTCAGACCATGAGGAGATTGTTATTCCAGGGCCTGGGAGAGTCGATGGGTTTTTCAATGAGGGAAATGGAGGGGAGTTTAGATCCTGTCTGTGAGAATGGGCTCGAAAGTGACTGTCTGGATGAGGATGAATAAGCTGAAGATCATTCCTGACAAGACAGAGGTCCTCCTGGTCAATCGTAAGCCGGATCGTGTATAGGGTGGCAACCTGTGCTGGATGGGGTTGCACTCCCCCTGAAGTCCCAGGCCCGCAGCTTGGGTGTCCTCCTAGACTCGTCACTAACGTTTGAAGCTCAGGCGTCGGCGGTGGCTGGGAGGGTCTTTGCACAATTAGAACTTGTGCACCAGCTTGTGAAGTCGGATCTGGCCATGGTGGTCCATGCCTTAAACACCTCCAGATTGGATTACTGCAATGCGCTCTACGTGGGGCTGCCCTTGAAGATGGCCCGGAAGTTTCAACTGGTCCAACGGGTGGCAGCCAGATTGCTAACTGGAACGACCTACAGGGTGCGGTCAACCCCCCTGTTTAAGGAGCTCCATTGGCTGCCATTCATCTTCTGGTCCCAATTCAAGGTGCAAGTTCGTACCTAAAAAGCCCTGAACGGTTTGGGACCCGCCTACCTACGTGACTGCATTTCTGTCTACGAACCCAGGCAATCTCTCCGATTGTCTGGAGAGGCCCTACTCTCTCTCCCACCCCCTTCGCAGGCGCATTTGGTGGGAACGAGGGAGAGGGCCTTCTCTGTAGTGGCCCCCCCGACTCTGGAACGTGTTCCCCAAGGATATTAGTTTTTAGGAGGAGCCTGAAAACGTGGCTGTTCCAATGTGCCTTCCCAGAATAAAGCAAATAACGCCCTGCTGTGTTCAATCTCTGCAAATGTCCTCAGAAGCACTTTAATTACCGGTTGGGTGTCTACCCCACATTGTCCTTGAAACCTTCCTGTTATATACAATCTAGCTCTGTCTGCATCCCGTGTTTATTTATTTTAAAATTTTAATATTCACATTTGGCCTGCCCAAAATGGTTTTAAATTGTCTGTTACTGCTATGTTGTGTTTTATTGATTGTATTGTTTTTAATATTTGCTTTTGTGTTGTTATTATGTGCTATTGGGCTTGGCCTCATGTAAGTCGCAACGAGTCCCCTTGGGGAGATGGTGGCGGGGTATAAATGAAGCTAATAAATAAATAATAAATAAATAAATGAGTCCAGCAGGCAGGGAGATGCACCGGCTGGCGAAGACTTTTCACCTAGTCGTCTCATAGCAACCCCAGATAAGGAGTTTGATGGGTGAGAAAGTTCACCTGAAAACACACCAGTGGAAATCTCAGGCTTCATCTTAGGGAAGAAGCAAGCGAGTTAAGAAGGTCACAGAGAGACCGCGAGAAACAGCAGTGTGAGGAATCTCACAGGCAAGGCAGTCAAGGTCACAGGCATGACTTCATGGCTTGTAAACCCCAAATCAGAGAAGGGTTCCCTTTAGAATTCAGATCAGGGAATGCTCCAAAGCAGTGAGGATCTCGAACCTTGTTTCCAGTTCATGTTTTAAGTTTAAGATCTTGGGATTCATGTTTTAAGAAGTTTCTATAGTCTTGCTTTCGGATTCATGTCCATGTTTTGATTCTTGTTTCCCTGGATTTATGCTCAGGCTTTGATTCTGGTTTTCCTGTATGTTGTTTTATGGAACAGATTTTGACTGTTTGGATTATCACCTAGATCAGGGGTGCTCATTAGGCGTAGGACGTCCTGGTAGATCATAGGCAGAGCGGGAGGAAGGCTCAGTCCCGCCCCGCGGGCTCCCGACACCGCCCAGGTGCAGAAGGAGGTTGGACTGGATGGCCCTTGGAGGTCTCCTCCTATTCTAGGAACCTATTATTATTATTATCAGAGGCTGAATGGCCATCTGTGAGGAATGCTTTGATTGTGTTTTTCCCTTATGGCAGAAGGAGGTTGGACTGGATGGCCCTTGGAGGTCTCCTTCTACTCTAGGAACCTATTGTTGTTACTATTATTATTATTAGCAGTAGTAGTAGCAGAGGCTGAATGAATATTATCATCATTATTATTATGAATAAATTCAGGGGCTTATTATACTCACATTTAGTTGAATTCAGTCTTAAAATATATTATATAGCTCTCACTGAAATAAATTTCCAAATATTTTGCTTTTATGGCTCTCTGAGTAGTGGGTAGGTAGATGCTGAAAAAGTATGAGCACCCCTGACCTAGAGAGTGTTTTTTCCTATTGAAAGTTCAGTTTCGCTTATTACTTGTTGACTATTTTTCTCATTACCTATTGTATTTTGCCTTTTCTATTTTTTTATGGTGACTTTTCCTTTTTATATGTCCTTTTCTCAATAAACTGCTTTACTACTACTTTTGGATTCCTGGCTGATGTTGAGTGCAAGATGAATATTGGCAGTTGAATCTAAAGGAGACATGGAACAGCAGATGGAAACTCTGCGATGTTTTGGCAGGACAGCCAGGGAGCTTTGCTGGCTGCGAGAGTGGGATTTGAGGGCCCGCAGGCCATTTGCTCCTTAAGCCTGCCCTAGCAAGCTCTGTAGCCCCTGAGAGGCCAAACTCACCTTGGCATGCCGGTTGGGAGAATCCTTGCCTGCCATCTCATGTCGGCTTGTCCGCTTGCTTCCAGAAGCTGCAGGTATTCTGGGCTGAACCGGAACATGCCAAAGAGGTTCTGTAAACACCAACAGGATACGGGAGGTAATTTTGGGATGTGTTGTCGAAGGCTTTCATGGCGGGAATCACTGGGTTGCTGTGAGTTTTCCAGCCGGTATGGCCATGTTCCAGAAGCTTTCTCTCCTGACGTTTCACCCACATATAAGGCACACATCCTCAAAGGTTGTGTGAGGTATATTGGAAAACTAGACAAGGGAGGTTTATATATCTGTTGAAGGTCCAGGGTGGGAGAAAAAAACTCTTGTCTGTGGAGGCAAATGTGACTATTGCTATTGGCCACCTTGATTGGCATTGCAAAGCCTTGCAGCTTCAAGGCCTGGCTGCTTCCTGCCTGTGGAATCCTTTGTTGGGAGGTGTTAGCTGGCCCTGATTGTTTCTTGTCTGGAATTCCCCTGATTTCTGAGTGCTGTTATTTATTTACCATGATTTTAGAGTTGTTTTTTTAACACTGGTAGCCAGATTTTGTTCATTTGATGAACCAACCCGGACACAGCGTATTATTTGAGAACACAGAAATGCTGAACCACTCACACAACCGCCATGACACATTACACTGAGAAGCCATTGAAATCTAAAATCATGTGGTCAATTTCAATAGAAAGGAGGAAACCATGAAAATGAACAAAATCTGGCTACCAGTATTTATTTTAAAAAAAAACAACTCTAAAATCAAGACAGTAAAGGATTTCCCCCCAGGCAGCAACCAGCCAGGTTTTGAAGCTGCAAGGCCATTCAATGCTAATTAAGGTAGCAATTGGAACATTCACAATTACCTCAAACAGACAAGAGTTCTTTCTCCCACCTTGGACATGCTACAGATATATAAACCCCACTTGTCTACTTTCCAACAGACCTCACAACCTCTGGTGATGCCTGCCATAGATGTGGATGAAACATCAGGAGAGACTGCTTCAGGACCATGGCCATACAGCCCAGAAAAGTCAGAGCAACCCAATTTTGGAATGGCCTTCTCTTAAAGTCTATGATCACCCCAGATCCAACACAATCCTCACTGTTTCTGTTTTGGGATCTTGGAATGGGGAACAGAGCTTCAAACTATTCTGCAAGCTCCATTTGCTACAGTTCAATGGTCTTGTATACTACAGAGACTGTTAAAGCAGTAATGCTCTCCCAACATAAAAAACAGGTCTTAGAGCGCAATCCTTTTGTCTCTAGATCTATCCCACTTGATCCCAAGCATTAAACGAAGGGTTGAGACTTGTCAGCAGAGAGAAGGAAACGCATGACAGCTGATGCTCTTTCAAAGTAGGAAAATGTGCAATGATACTACCACTCTTTCGCTCCAGAATACTATTCCAAATATCTACTTTTTTCTCTGCAGTCCAAAATGCCAACTAAGGATGATACAACATCACTTCCCATTCTTCATTTTGAGAGAAACTACAGAGGGAAACAGAACCACCGTCATAGAAACACAGGGTTGAAAGAGACCACAAGGGCCATTAAGTCCAACCCCCTGCCGTGCAGGATTACCCAACCAAAACAGTCTTGACAGATGGCCATCCACTCTCTGTATAAGGAAAGAGACTCCATGGCAGTCTAAGGCAGGGGTGCCCACACTCCCCCCTCTGGCTTCCGCTCTACCAGCAGCTTCTCCAGGCTTGAGGATGGCAATGCCAAGCCAGTGGTGGGAAGGGCAGGGCGGCGACGGAGGAGGAGAAGGCCGAAGTGGCCCGAGGGGGAAGAAGTAGGAGTTTGGGAGTCAGCCTCAATGGGGGAAAAGAGCCAGGCCCGGCCCTCTGAGGACTCGGCCTCCTGAGGGGTGTCGTGATTGACAGCTGGACAAGAAGGAAGAAGCTGTGCGGGCGGAGGAAGGAGGCGGCGGGAGAGCGCGCAGGGCTTCCGGAGGCCCTGCCTCTCTCACCGCAGCTTCCGGACGAGAGGCAGGGCGGAGGTCCCGCGCGCTCTTCCCCCACCGCCTTCCTCCGCCCGCGTGGCTTCTTCCTTCTTGGCCAGCTGTCAATCACGACACCCCTCAGGAGGCTGAGTCCTCAGAGGCCGGGCCGGGCCTGGCTCTTTTCCCCCGTCGAGGCTGACTCCCAAACTCCTGCTTCTTCCCCCTCGGGCCGCTTCGGCCTCCTCCTCCTCCGCCCTACCCTTCCCAGCCCGCACCTCAAGGGCTCCATGCTCTGCCTCCGTCCGCCTCTCTCCCTTGGCCAAGCTGAAGGTCTCTCGCTTCCGTTTCCGCCCAGTGCGCATGCGCCAATGCTCGAAGTGCTCTCCAAAGCCGTGTGGGCAGAGGTAGGCGGCGGCGGGAGAGCGCGCACGGCGGCGGGAGAAGATCGACCTCAAATGGTCTCAGGATTGGCTCGTCGATCGCGATCGACTTCCTGAGCAGCCCTGGTCTAAGGGATGTAGGATTGATAGGAAGGGATTTATTTATTTCATATAGGAAGGGATAACATACTGAATTTTGTAGAGGAAGGGATTTATTTCGTATAGGAAGGGATAATGTATTGAATGGGGAGAGGGGGCTTAATGAGAGGGTTAGGATCTGATGAAGGGATTGTGGGGAGGGGGACTGGTTCCGGGTCATCAGACATATACCCACTTCTGGGCTAGATGGACCAAGGATCTGGCTAGGGTTGCCACTTTTTGATATAAGAAATAAGGGACATTTACCTAAAAATACGGGATTCTTCACAAAAATAAGGGACACTTCATACAAAAACTTGAAAATCAAATGTTAGGCAACCGTAACTATACTCCTTGGCTTTTTCAGCTGCGGCATCACACTGTTGACTGATCTTTAGACTGGGGTCTAACAGAAGCCTCCTTTCGCATGCATTCAGGGCAATATCATCTACTTGGGCCATTCTGCAAGGAGGCACAACCCAAGCCCTCTCTACAGATGCCCGTCCGGCTCAAAAGCCCTCCAGAACCCCCGCCTCTCAGCCCCGGTGTGGCTGTGATTTGTGTGCCTGGCAGGCGGTCACCTTCCTCTCCCAGCGGTTGACGGTGAAGGCAGCCCTGCGGTAGAGGTGGGTGAGGGCGCGGCAGACCTCGCTCTGAGTCACCATGATCATCAGCTCCATGCAGGCCTGCAGCTCCCCGCACCGTGCCTGCAGCTCCCTCAGGCCGCTCACCGGCGGTGCCATGAAGATGGACAGGCCCCCTTCTCTCTCTTCCTTTCCTCTTCCTCCTCCTCCTTCCCCTGGGAGTGAGGGCTCTTGGGAAAGGGAGTCCCACCCAAAAGGGCCGCGTGCGCCTCTCAATCAAGAGGAGGCAGCCTTGGACTACAATTCCCGGCCCCGCATGGGGAGGAGAAAGGAAACGGGAGGAGCCAAAAGGGGTAGCAGGATGGAAGAGGACTGAAGTACAGTATGTGTGTGTATGTACTGGCCCAGCTTCGCCTCCTGCTGCCACCTGTCCCGTCAATACGGGACAGGAGCTGAAAATAAGGGACATGAAATTTGGGACGTCCATATAATACGGGACAGTTGGCAACCCTAGATCTGATCTAGAATAAGGCAAGATCTGTTGATCCAGTGTAACAGAGCCAGTGTGAGTAAGAAGAAAAAGGTATATGTTTATATTCCCACCCAAAGGCCACAGTCTTATTGCCTTGAAGAACCAGACGCCTAAATCAATCCAGAAAAGCCTCCCTCTGACTCTAAAACTCTTGGTGTGTACCAAAGGCAGCTAAGGATGGCATGGTTTAGTTCTCGGCCTCCCCAATACTTCCTCCTTACCAGGCTTGGGCTTCTCCATAGTGCTCTCCTGGCTGGCTAGTCCAGATGAGGAGGAGTCCCCTCCATTGGAGGTCACCTCGTGGGCATAGAGTGACTCAAACGGCATCAAGGACCGCTGCGGGCCTCCGTATCTGTGAATAGAGCTGAGAGCGAGAGAGTGCGTCAGCTCAAGACGGCAAAGAGATACAGCGGGAAAGACAACACCCAGCCTCTTCCGTTCATTAGCACGTTTTAAAAATACCCAACGTGGAGGGAGGAGGTGAGCACACGGAGGGGAATGCACATGCCCAGCTCCTCAGGCAGCGCTGCTTCTCTAGCAATGAATGGATGCATGTGCAGAAAAACAAACAAACGGAGATTGAGAGTACAATGCTGGCCCAAGGGATGCAGCGCTTCAGGCTCTTCTGCTGTAAAGTGCTACTGCGATTCCTCCTTCATGCCACCCATGGGTTGGAGCACCAGGCTAACATGTCCAGAAGGCAAGTCCATAGCTAAGAGCGCTTGGAAATCGTTCAAGGTGGCAGCTACGGACCTTGGGCCAAGGTAGATGGCAATTACCTTCCCCTATCAGAGTGTATAAAATGGAAAGGCATCCCTGGAAGCAGGTAATGATGTGGGTGCGAGTCTTTGAGATAAACCTCACCAAGGCCACCATGCTGGTGCTCCCACACACTGTCACAGAAGCATCAAAAGGTGAGATCATGGAATCCTAGAGTTGGAAGAGACCTCATTGGCCATCTAGTCCAACCCCCTGCCAAGAAGCACTCCCAACAGATGACAATGCCGCCTCGGCTTAAAAGCCCCCAAAGAAGGAGCCTCCACCACACTCCAGGGCAGAGAGTTCCACTGCTGAAATCAGAACTGCTTTATACCTAAAAAAACTATGTCTCTTAGAATCATAGAGTTGGAAGGGACCTTATGGGCCAACCAGTCCAACCCCAGGCCAACCCCCTGCCAAGAAGCAGGAAAATCACACCCAAAGCACCCCCAACAGGTGGCTATCCAGCCTCTGTTTAAAAGCCCCCAAAGGAGCTTCCACCACACTCCGGGACAGAGAGTTCCACTGCTGAACAGCTCTCAGACAGGGAAGTTCTTCCTAATGTTCAGGTGAAATCTCCTTTCCTGTAGTGTGAAGCCATTGTTCCGTGTCCTAGTCTCCAGAGCAGCAGAAAACAAGTTTGCTCCCTCCTCCCTGTGACTTTCCCTCACATATTTATATATGGTCATCATGTCTCCTCTCAGCCTTTTCTTCGGAAGGCAAAACATGCCCACCTCTTTAAGCCACTCCTCACAGGGCTTGTTGTCCAGACCCTTGATCATTTTGGTCACCCTCCTCTGGACATATTCCAGCTTCAACTGTGGTGCCCAGAATTGGGCACAGTATTCCAGATGTGGTCTAAATCAGGCAGAATAGAGGGGTAGCATGACTTCCCTGGATCTAGACCAGACCTGGGCATCTTACGGCCCGCCGGCCAATTCTGACCGGCCAGGGAGAAGGGCGTTGGGGACGGGGTCATTTCTGCAAGAGGAATGGCTGCCGCTGCCGCCATCCCATCACAGGCTGTGGGGCCTGTGTCAGCAGACAGTCCGCCGCTCCGAAGACCGATCGGAGGAGTGGCGGCTTTGGAGTGCCTGCCATCCCGGGAGGCGATTCAGTCCTGCAGTGGTAGCAGTCGGCGACCTGCGGCAGTTGATCACCCTGGCAACCCGGAAGACTTGATCGTCTTCCGGGTCGCCAGGGTGATCAGCCGCCGCAGGTCACCGGCTGCAGGCCCGGATCGCCTCCTGGGATGGCAGGCACTCCAAAGCTGGGATGGCAGGCACTCCATGGCAGGGCGATCAGCCGAACGGGAACGCCTCTGACGGAACGGCTGGGGGCGAGAGCGGGCGGAGGCCTGCAGCCTCCGATCGTCTTCTGCTCTGCTCTGCGGCGGCTGGGTCCGCTTTGTCATCCTCTGAGCTGGGTCCATTGGGCCATTCCATCTTGGGATCCTTCCTCTCTTGAGGATGTCAGCCTCCATCTTGGTTCGCACCTTGTCTTCTTGAATTTTATTTTATTTTAGTGGTTTTTATTATTATTTTATAATAATATAATAAATAATAAATAATATAATGTTATATTATAATGTCTATATATTATAATGTCTATATATTATAATATAATAATTATTATATTAATACTAATAATATATGAATATTTCTTGATATATTAATATGTTAATATTAATGATGTGTAATATATAATAAATATAGTAAATAAATAATGTACAGTAGATTAGAATGTAGTTGAGCCTTTAGGTGCGGCCCTCCATAGCATTTTTTGGCTCTCGTGTGGCCCCTTGGAAAAAATAATTGCCCACCCCTGATCTAGACACTAGACTCCTACTGCTGCAGGCCAAAATCCCATTGGCCTTTTTTTTTGCCGCCGCATGACATTGTTGGTTCATGTTTAACTTGTTGTCCATGAGGACTCCAAGATCTTTTTCACACGTACTGCTCTCGAGCCTGGCGCCCCGAAGTGGCAAGGAGAGGCTGAGTGTCCTTGAGCAAAAGGTATGTGGCTTACAACAATAAGGGAGCTCTTGATCTCCAGGAGCAAAGCCACTGCTTCTCTGAGCCCCTTCCCAGGATCTCTGAGGATCTCATTAGAACTGTGTATGGAAGGCACTCTGGTTTAAATGACAGCTAATGCCCATGCTTGTCCAATCAGGAAGGTGTAGAAACATTATTTAAGAGGCTTCTCTTGGGCCTGCAGGAGTCCAGAAACTGCATTAGCCGCCTTTTTCACTTGGTATCCCATCTGATTTGCTAACTACTTCAGTGGTTCCCAACCTGTGGTCCGTAGAACACCAGTAGTCCGCAAGAACTAAAATATGGCTCGCAGTCTCAGTTACTACACTGTTGCAATGAGAGTGACGGGTCTCGCAAAACCCTCTTGTAGTGCCAAGGCTTATTAAATATGGTTTTCTCCGGCCAAGCAGATGGTGACTACTGGATAGCATATGTTCTGTATCAGAAACTAGAGCTGATGTGATCTATCCAATGCAATTTTCTGTATCAGTACCCCAAATAACCAAACCAAATCTGAAGTTAACCAAAAACTGATTTGTAACCCTTTTGGTACTAATGTTGGGGAGTGCTCCCTGGTCAAAGTGCTCCCTGGTCAAAAACATGGTTGGGAACCACTGATCTACTCTGTCATGGCAAAGTTCTCTTTTGAGAAGGGACTAAAACCAGAAGAGGCAAAGTTGCATGCTCCTATCTGTAATATACTGCTCCACTCAGGTCCAGATTACCCATAAGGCCACCCTAGGCCATGGCCTACGGGCGTAAGCCGCGAGGGGGGGGGCACAGATTTACGAGCCTTCCCCCTCCTCCTCCGTTCGCTCGTAATGCCAGCCCGGCTCAAGCGCCGCCCCCATTGGCTGCCACCGCCGCGCTAGCTTTTCCTGCTGCTGCTAAGGCATAGCAGCAGGAGGACTTGCGCGGCGGCGGCAGCCAATGGGGGTTGCTCGGGGCGGCGCTTAGCAGCTAAGCACTGCCTCGGGTGCCCCCAATTGGCTGCCGTCACCACGCTAGCTCCTCCTGCTGCTGCTAAGGCATAGCAGCAGCAGGAGGACTGGCGTGGCGGCAGCCTCTCAGCCACGGGGAATGCTGGGACGCATAGTTCTTTGGGATTGCTGGTGCGCGTTCCCGGTGTGGGGAGGAGCCTCAGCGGTGAGTGGATGGATGTCAGGGGAGAAGAGGAGGAAGGGCTGAGGGGGAGCGGGGGAATAGAGATAACCCCTCTAAAGAAGGGTGCGAGGCAGGGGGGGGGGGCGTAATTCCAAACTGTGGCTAGGGTGCCAAAAGGTGTTGATCCGGGCCTGGCTCCACCCCAACTCTATT
This sequence comes from Anolis apletophallus, assembly GCA_030556195.1. Taxonomy (NCBI): domain Eukaryota; kingdom Metazoa; phylum Chordata; class Lepidosauria; order Squamata; family Anolidae; genus Anolis; species Anolis apletophallus. Next base: position 17,288,138 of record JARBWK010000011.1, read on the forward strand.
ATTCTCCTTTTAGGAGAGGTTGTGGGGCTGTGCTACGCATATGAATATGTAGCCACAATGGGCAGAAATGTAATTTGTGTCTCAGTTTCCATAAAGGCAAGGAACATGGTAGAAGCACCGCCCCACTCCACTCCCCCACCCGACTCCTCATGACATTACAACGTGCCACAGCTCTTAAAAATAAATTCAGGGTTGGTCCCGAGAGAAGGCAGCTTCAGAAAAGGAGGTCAGGCAAAGCAAACATTAGATGCGAGCATGTTTGCATTTCCTCATTTTTTAATGATTTATTGTACTCTTGCCAGCCACACAGGGGACAATGCGCCACTTGACTTATTAGATTTTACTCAGTGTTGAGGGAGCATTCTCAAAATTGATCTCAGTTAGTTTACAGTGAAAACCTAGAAATGCCCCAAACTGGAATTCTGGAATAGAGACCCTCTTTTATCTTTTTACGTGTTGTTTTAAATTGTTTTAATATCCTGGCCAATTTCATTTCATTTTAATGCTCACTTTTTTGCATGTTTAGATGATATTGCTCTTTTTGAAATAATAAGCTACTTTGAGAAATCCCCGGTGGCATACTGGCTTAAACCACTGAGTTGCTGGACTTGTTGAGCAAAAGGTTCGAATCTGGGGTGCGGGGTGAGCCCCCGCTGTTAGCCCCAGCTTCTGCCAACCTATTTGCAAATCGAAAACATGCAAAATGTAAGTAGATCAATCGGTGCCGCTCCAGTGGGAAGGTAACAGTGTTCGTTGCAGTCATGCCAGCCACATGACCCTGGAGGCGTCTACGGACAACGCCAGCTCTGAGAAACTGAGAGGAGCACCACCTCCAGAGTCGGAAATGACTAGACTTAAAGTCAAGGGGAAACCTTTACCTTTGAAGCCACCTTGAGTCTCAATTTGTGGAGAAATATGGGTAAACAACAACAACAAATAGTTCTACATTTAGGCCAGGGGCGGGCAGCCCACGACCCGCGGCCCGGATGCGGCCCGGCAGCCGATTCTGTCCGGCCTGGGGAGAAGGGCATCGGGGCGGGTCCAAAGGAAGGGGTGCCGCTGCCACCATCCCATCGCGGGCTCTGGGCCTGGCAGACAGGCCGAGGAGCAGCGGCTTTGGAGTGCCTGACATCCCTGGAGGCGATCCGGGCCTGCAGCAGAAGCACTCGGCGACCTGCGGGGGCTGATCGCCCTGGCGACCCGGAAGACTTGATTGTCCTCTGGATCGCCAGGTCAAATAAGCCGCCTCAGATTGCCGACTGCTCCCGCTGCAGGCCCGGATTGCCTCCAGGGATGGCAGGCACTCCATAGTAGGGCGATCAGCTGGGGAACGGCTGGGGGCGAGAGCGGGCCGAGGCCTGCAGCCTCCAATCGCCTGCTGCTCTGCTGCTGCTGGGTCCGCTGCCATCCTCTGGGCTTTGCCATTCCATTCCATCTTGGGATCCTTCCTCTCATTAGGATGTCAGCCTTCATCTTTGTTCGCAGCTTGTCTTCTTGAATTTAATCTTATTTTATTTTAGTGGTTTTTATTATTATTTTGTAATTTTATAATAATAAATAATAATATAATAAATAATATAATAATATGTTATATTATATTATAATTTCAATATATTATAATGTCTATATATATATATACTATAATATAATGATATTAATACTAATAATATATGAATATTTCTTGATATATTAATATGTTAATATTAATGATGTGTAATATATAGTAAATATAGTAAATAAATAAATTTTATTTATTTTTATTTATTTATAAATTCGATTTGGTAGACCGCTCTCTCTGGAGCCCAGAGCGGTTTACAGCATAAAATCAATAAAACATCAATAAACAGATAAAGACGTATACCCAAAAGCCCCCCTCCCCACAAATGATCCCGGCAAGCAATAATACGCAGAGGCAATACATGGCAGGACGGTATGTTGGCAGCTGGCAACTAAGGAGGCATCAGTTGGGACCAAATGCCTGCCTGTATAGCCAAGTCTTCACAGACTTGCGGAAGGCCAACAAACCCCGTAGTGCTCGTATCTCCTCCGGCAGAGAGAATTCCAGAGGGTCGGAGCGGCCACTGTAAAGGCTCTCTGCCGGGTGCTCGACAGCCTACAGATCTTAATACTAGGGACCTCTAGTAGATTAAGCCCCTCTGAGCGCAGTGATCTTCTGGGTTTGTATGGGGTAAGACGCTCCCTCAAGTACACTGGCCCCAAACCATATAAGGCCTTGAAAGTTAGAACTAACACCTTGAAGGAGACCCGAATTCAATGGGAAGCCAGTGCAGTGCACGCAGGAGTGGGGTCACATGCGCAGATCTTGGGGCTCCCGACAGCAGGCGCTGCTGCGTTCTGCACCAGCTTAAGTTTCCGGATCACCGACAAGGGTAGGCCAATGTACAGCGCATTACAGTAATCAAGCCTCGAGATGACCGTGGCTTGGATCACCGTGGCCAGGTCGCAGCGGGAGAGGTAAGGAGCCAGACGTTTCGCCTGCCGCAGATGGTAAAACGCTGTCTTGCAAGCGCAGGCAATCTGCGCTTCCATCGACAGTTGGGTGTCTAGCTGGACCCCAAGGCTCTTAACTAGGGGCTGTGGGCGAAGTGCCACACCATCAAACGTCGGCAACTGGGTCTCTACCCCTCCGGGCGGCCCAGCCACAAGATCTCCGTCTTCGTCGGGTTCACCTTCAACTGACTGGCTCGCAGCCATCCAGTTACGGCTTCTAGGCAGAGAAGGAAATTATCGGCTACAGAGTCCGCCCCGGGGTACATCCTCAGAATGAGCTGGGTGTCATCAGCGTACTGATGACATTCCAGCCCAAAACTCCGGACCAATTGGGCGAGTGGTCGCATGTAGATGTTAAATAACAGCGGGGAGAGAATGTAGATAATGTAGATTAGAATGTAGTTCAGCCTTTAGGTGCGGCCTTCCATAATATTTTTTGGCTCTCGTGTGGCCCCTTGGAAAAATAATTGCCCATAAGGAGTCACTTTGAGACTCCTTATGGAGAGAAACAGCAAGGTATAAACATCATAGCAACAACACCAATGAAGAGTAACACCTAGTCTGGATGCTCTTTATAAACACTTCACACCTAAAGAGAGAATCCCTACCCTACCCTATCCCCCTTGGGATACTTTGCACCCCCGCTTCCAGCATCCTACCTTTCTGGCGAGGGCTTGAACCGGTTGTAGGCTGCTCCTGAAGAGCTAGGCACAGAGAAACTGCTAGAGGGCTGCCGGTATGCCTGCATTCTCTCCGTTTCACCCTGGGAGGTTGATGCAGCATGGGGGGTTTCTGGGAAGCTCACTGGCCTAGTTTGCACAAAGAGAGAAAGAGAAATGGACAATGAAGAGGGAGGGAGAAGTCCAGGGCTCTCTTTCCTAGTTGCCCGCTGCACCAAGATGACTCTTGAAACCCAAGCCTGTCATGCAACCTCCCTTCAAGGGACAAGAAATCACAAATCAACTAGTCAAGAAGTCAGGGAAGGAGCAAGGTGATGTTAACTGCCACCAAGCCAACACATGTAGTGCCCAGGCCAAGTCCATAGCCTTCTGATGAGACCATGGGCAAACACAGGGTTGGCTCCAGGAGGAAAGAAAGAAGCAAAGGACTGTCTTCTGGCTGGCACACCCAATGCTCAGCCCCCAAACCCACCTTTGTGAGGCCTCCTTACCTTTTGCCATGCGGGAGCTGCGACTCTCGGTAAGGAGCCATGGTGCTCTGTTTGGGGGTCCTGGTGAGAGATTGGGACTGGCCCGAAGCTGGCTGCTCGGCCCACTTTGAAGACTGAGAGGAACCATGAGTGGCAGACCCACTCCACTGCCAGGTGGAGTTGCTGCGGTATGGAGGTCGGTAACCGACTGGCAAGCTCTCGGGCTCCATCTTGGGCTCCATGGTACTCATTTTAAAGGACTCAGCCCAGCCCCTAGGAGAGGAGAAGACGCTCATGAAGATGTGCCATGACATGAAGCATGGGACTGCCTATACGCCCTTGTTCTCCCACCATCCCGAGAAGGGAGGACCCTTATTGAAGCCAATGAAGAGATTGGCTTCTCAAAGAGGAGGGATATTTATTTATTTATTTACTTTATTTATATTCCGCCCTTCTCACCCCGAAAGGGTGGATTACAGGTACACATACAAGCAGACAATCCCTGCCGTTTATCACAGTACAGTACATACACTTTGACATATTACACACATATAAACGAACAGAGGCAAATCTGGCCACCAGGGGGAGCTGACACCTCATCTCTCAGCGTTTCCAGCGTCCTCGTTGTTCGCATTCCTGGAATTCTTTTTATGGCCTCATAATTCAGTCAAAATTTGCCTCCCCACTTAATGTGGTACCTTTATCTCCTACTTGACAGCTGCAATGGTCTTTCGGGCTGCAAAGGTCGACAGCAGGCTACACTTAAAGGTCGAGCCGGGCAGGCCTCGAACTCATGACCTACTGGTCAGAGAGATCTTATGCAGCTGACACTTAGCCAGCTGGCACATTCCGGTGGATAGGAGTGTTTAATAAGAAGGAGTCCCACCACCTTAGGTCCTCCGTCACTGTTTGGTTACTTCTCAAAGGTGGCTTCCTGCGCTCTCCCTTCAGAAGTTGAAATCATAGAATCATAGAGTTGGAAAATCCAGTCCAACCCCCTGCCAAGAAGCAGGAAAATCGCATTTAAAGCACCCCCGAAAGATGGCCATCCAGCCTCTGTTTAAAAGCCTCCAAAGAAGGAACCTCCACCACACTCCAGGACAGAGAGTTCCACAGCTGAACAGTTCTCACAGTCAGGAAGTTCTTCCTAATGTTCAGGTGGGATCTCCTTTCTTGTAGTTTGAAGCCATTGTTCCGTGTCCTAGTCTCCAGGGCAGCTGAAAACAAGCTTGTTCCCTCCTCCCTCTCACATACTTATACATGGCTATCACGTCTCCTCTCAGCCTTCTCTTCTTCAGGGTAAACATACCCAGCTCTTTAGGCCACTCCTCATAGGGCTTGTTCTCCAGACCCTTCATCATTTTAGTTTCCCTCCTCTGGACACATTCTAGCTTGTCAACATCTCCCTTCAATTGTGGTGCCCAGAATTGGATACTGTATTCCAGATGTGGCGTAACCAAGGCAGAATAGAGGGGTAGCATGACTTCCCTGAATCTAGACCAGGGTGCCCACACTTTTACATCATGCGAGCTAATAAAACCAAGTCAGAAAGATCTACTGTCCACGTTTGCTTCCGGACGAGAGAGAAGCAGGGCGGAACAGGGGGGGGCTTGGTGCGGCCTGGCTTCGCCCCCCTGGCTTCAGCTCAAGCAGCAGCTGCTCAACCTTGAGGAGGGCAGGGCCAAGCCAGTGGTGGCATAGCTAGCACAAGGCTGGCTTGGCCCTGCCCTCCTCAAGGCTGGAGCAGCTGCTGGGAGTGCCAAAGCGGGGGGTGGTGCGACCTGGTTTCGCCCCCTGGCTTCAGCTCTGGCAGCAGCTGCTCAACCTTGAGGAGGGCAGGACCAAGCCAGTGGTGGCATAGCTAAGCACAAGGCTGGCTTGGCCCTGCCCTCCTCAATGCTGGAGCAGCTGCTGGAGTGCCATAGCCGGTGAGGCGGGAATTGGTGCGACCTGGCGCCCCCACCTGGCTTCAGCTCTAGCAGCAGCTGCTCCATCCTTGAGGAGGGCAGGACCAAGCCAGTGGTGGCATAGCTAGCACAAGGCTGGTTTGGCCCTGCCCTCCTCAAGGCTGGAGCAGCTGATGGGAGTGCCAAAGCCGGGGAGGGGGCGGGGGTTGGTGCGGCCTGGCTTCGCCCCCCTGGCTTCAGCTCTAGCAGCAGCTGTTCCAGCCTTGAGGAAGGCAGGGCCAAGCCAGTGGTGGCATAGCTAGCACAAGGCTGGATTGGTCCTGCCCTCCTCAAGGCTGGAGCAGCTGCTGGGAGTGCCGAAGCTGGGGGAGGGGGCGGGGCTTGGTGCTGCCTGGCTCCGCCCCCCTCTGAGAAACGCCCCATCCAGCTGCGATTGACTTCGATCGACTGGTAGGTCGCGCTCAACTTCCTGGGCAGCCCTGATCTAGACACTATACTCCTATTTGAGTACAGTGTTTCAATCCCATTGGCTTTTTTTTGCCGCCGCATCACATTATTGGCTCCTGTTCACCTTCCTGTCCACAAGGACTCCAAGATCTTTTTCACACGTACAGCTCTTGAGCCACGCGTCCCCCATTCTGTATCTTTGCATTTCATTTTTTCTGCCTAAGTGGAGTATCTTGCATTTGTCCCCATTGAACTTCGTTTTGTTAGTTTTGGCCCATCTCTCTTATCTGTTAAGATCGTTAAATGCTTCTCTTTAGGTTTAGTTCTGGGTAGGAAGAGCAAGGTTAAATCATGCTTTTTGATCTCAGCCCTCTTGTGTTACATTCTCTCACACTAGAGAGCAACCCTCAAGAAGTTCCTTGAAATTGAGTATGCTCTTTCGGCTAAAAGAAGAAGTCCTTTCCACCCCAGTTTTAAATGAATCTTATTTATGTATTTATTTACAGAATTTATATACCGGCCTTCTCACCCCGGAGGGGACTCTGGGCAGATCACAGAACACATACATGGCAAACATTCAATGCCATACAGGACAGTCAGACAGATAGAGGCATGTGTTGACATTTTTCCATCTTCGGCATGCTCGATTCTGGCCATAGGGAGGTGCTGTCGCTCCATCCTCTATAACGATGAGTCTTTCGATCACCAATTTTCCTTCTGTTCTTTGATCGCCAGCTTTTTAAAAATGGTGCTGTAAAATACCTCCCCACTTAAGTGGTGCCTAATTTCTCTACTCACAGTTGTTTTTGAACTGTTTAGGTGGACAGTAAGCTAGACTGAAGGTCGGGTGCTCACCCGAACTCGAGCTTGAACTACCAACTTATGGTTGGGAAAGATCTATTGCCTCTGGTGATTAACCAGCTGTGTTAAAGCCCGGTCCTTATTGTTGCTTTCCCCATTCCCACTTTTGTCTCCTCAACCTTTTCCTCCTCCAGGGCTTCCACCAAACTCTAACTAACCGCCAGAATTCAGGATCTGCAAGTAAGACTTGCATACCTTGAGTTCAAGTCAACTTGATTTTTGCATATCAACACTTGTGAAAAACTTTCTCAGAGGAAGGCACACTCTAGCCTTGTGTAAATCCCCAACCACCTGCTGTCTGGCATGTTGCATATCTACGAGATATCCCTCTAGAAGAAGCCACTCCTGGCTTCTGGTAATTCAGGACCAACCTTGTTGTACTGCCTGGGTGGAGATAGCACCTTCACCACCTCTGACCCAAAACAGGACATCCAATGAATTTGGAAGCAGGGGTGGTCTAAGGTAATTTTAAATGGTAAGCGAACATTATTTTGGCGCCCCCAACATTATTTGGGTACCTCCCCCCTCCACGCATGCCCAGAAGCTTCTGTGCAAAGGCGCAGAAGCCTGTAAACACAGCACTCCCTATTCGGCACGCGCCCCCCCCTCCGCGCATGCCCAGAAGCTCCTGTGCGCAGGCACAGAAGCCTGTAAACACAGCACTCCCTATTCGGCACGCAGGGAGGTTTGCTACGGCGCGGCGTCGGAGCGCACAAGGCCCAAAAGCGGAACATCGGCCGGACGCTGTCTGGCGGGCGGGGGAATGCGCCCTTTACCCAGATGGCGCCCCACGCAGTGGCGTCCTTTGCCTACCAGTAGGACCGCCCCTGTTTGGAAGTGATCAAGAAAACAGGCTAGCTTAAAGGGGACCCTCCAGTGGCGCAATGGTTAAACCTCTGAGCTGCGGAACTTGCTGACCAAAAGATCAATAGCTACCGCTGTGGTGGGAAGTTAATGGCGCTCGATGCAGTTATGCTGGCCACATGATCTTAGAAGTGTCTACGAACAATGCTGACTCTTCGGCTTAGAAACGGAGATGAGTACCACCCCCAGAGTGGGACACAACTAGATTTAATGTCAAAGGGAAACCTTTACCTTTTCTTAAAGGGCCAGCTGCAAAGGGAAGGAGGCTTCTCCACTTCAAAGGCAAGCAGATTTGCAGGCAGTGCTCAGAACGCCATGCTGACTGCCAGCTTCCACCTCCAGAGCCCAAACCCCACATATGTGGCCCTGCTCCAATGCTCATACAGCAGTTGATTGTTTGCGCAAACTCACGCCCCGGAGTCTCCCTCCCTTGATCAGTTCTGCAGCTGGGTAACCAGGAGCAGCAGCTGGAAATATGAAATCATTGTGCATACTAGGTACAAGTTTTTGCAGGAAGCAGCCCTCTGGCAACTCCTGGCACTGGAACCAGCTTCAAGGACCCGGTGTGACCTTACTGCTTGCATGCCTGCACCAATATTCCCAATGTCTGAGGCTTATCATACCTGCCTTCTCTGTTGGGATACATCTAGTGCCCCGTCGCCTCAGCTCCATCAACACAAAAAACAATTTATAGCTTAAGCATGAGACCAGCCATTGCGTTGGAACACATTCAGAGCAGAACTGTTCCACTGGCAGTCTTGTACAGTTGGCTGGGAGGGAAGAAGGCAGGGAGGATGGAGTTGCAGACAAGCCAACCAGTGCCTCAACTTGCTCCTTAAACCATACGTGTCAAATCAGGCAGGAAGCTGAGAAAGACAAGTACACAACCAGGTACAGTAAGGCAGTGTTTCCTAACCTTTTTTGAACCGTGGCACACTTTTAACGTTAAAAAAATCCGGGGGCACACCACCAACCAAAATGACACAAAATGACACTCTAACACAGTAATACATATAGTTAATTGACCTTGAGTTTTGGAGAGGACTGTGGACTCAAACAATGATGGATTTGGGCCAATCTTGGCAAGCGGGCCCCTCAGGCAGTAGAGCTGGCCGAGGGCCGCCACCAAGCCCAGGCTCCGGCCCAGGCTCCCGCCGCCAGCCTCAGCTGCTCCCATTACCACAGGTAGCGGCTCACGGGCGGCGGGGGAGAGGGAGAAGGCGGCGCGCTGCTCTCCGCCATGACTCCGGCCCCTTGCTTGCTGAGGCCGTGCGGAGGAAGAGGAGCATGAGCGGTGGATGGGCTTTAGCCCCGCCCACTGAAGCCCGTCCACTGCTCATGCTCCTCCTCCGCGCGGCCTCAGCGAGCGAGGGGCCTGAGTCATGGCAGAGAGCAACGCCCGAAGACGGGAGCCGCTCTCTGCCATGACTCCCGCCATGTATCTCGCCCCTCGCTCGCTGAAGCCACGCGGAGGAGGAGCATGGCGGTGGATGGGCTTCAGCCTCGCCCACTGAAGCCCGTCCACCACTCCTCCTCCTCAGCGCGGCTTCAGCAAGCAAGGGGCGGGAGTCATGGCGGATTGGAGACTGGCTGGGGAAACGGCCGAAGGAGGTTGCGCCCCAGGCCTTCTTCTTTTTCTTCGCCGCCCCCCCGGCCCTTCCTCCTCCTCCCACAAGCAGCTGGAGTTCCGCAGGAGAAGGGGGGAAGGAAGGGGGCAGAGAGCTTTTCTCGTGGTAGGTACAGCAGGAGGTCCATCACGGCACACTACTGTGCCATGTCACAGCGGTTGGGAAACACTGCAGTAAGGGATACCACTTAACTCTGGAAGGATTCAAAGTACCTCTTGCTTTTTTGCCTTAATGGAGCATAAATAGCTTTGGGAAAGGCTTAAACATGGCTATAAGAATAATTGCTCAGTCAGCCACATTTTATTACTGGACTGCATTTTTTGTCATCCAAAGCACCTATAACTGTAACATCTCTCCACAGGAGTCAAAACAGAAGTTATAGAGGGGTGTGTATTACAAATCTTTGCTATTTCATTCTGTTTTCATTCAGCAGACTGAAAGACAAAACCAAGGTTACAACAACATCTGTTATAGAACTCCAATATGCTGATGACGTCGCCTGTGCGCATTCAGAAGAAGACCTACAAGCCACTCGAAACACCTTCGCAGAAGCATACGAGAAGCTCAGCCTCTCATTGAACATCAAGAAAACCAAAGTGCTCTTCCAAGCAGTCACCAAACAAAGCCAGAAATACAGTTGAATGGTGTAACATTAGAAAATGTTGACCATTTCCACTACCTGGCAGCCGGACGGGACGAAGGTAAAAAATAGTAGTAAGCGATCCTTTTTTTTTGGCGGCCCCTGGCTCTTCAGGCTGGTGGAGATGGTGCATGCGCACGCGCCGGAGCACACATGTGCACAAACAGCTAGTTTCGCGCATGGGCTATTGGGACCGAGCGCTTCAGGTGGAGGGAGTAGCGAAACGCACTCCCAAGAGGATGAAAAGGACGAGGGAACATTTTTGCAGCTGGGGCGGAGCCTTCTGTCCGCGCGCCAGCCTGCAGCAATGGCGTGGCATGATGCGCCGAACCTAGCGGCCGTGGACGGATGCATCCTTGGCCACGTGGCACCCGGAAGCGGCCGCTTACTTCGCTTACACTAAGATCCGCCCCTGCTTGGCAGCAACCTCTCCACAAAAATCAACATTGACACTGAATGCCATACCGCCTGAGCTCTGCGAGGGCAGCCTTTTCCCAAATGAAGTAGAGAGTGTTTGAGGACTGGGACATCCGAAGGGAGACCAAGGTGCTTGTTTATAAAGCCACTATCCTCCCAACCCTGTTATATGCCTGCAAAACGTGGAGTATCTACAGACGTCACATGCAACTCCTGGAATGTTTCCATCAGGATGCCTCCAAAAAATCCTGCAAATCTTTTGGGAAGATAGGCGGACAAATGTCAGTGTGCTGAAAGAAGCAAAGACCACCAGCACTGAAGCAATGCTCCTTCGCCATCAACTCCGCTGGACCGGCCATGTTGTCCGAATGCCCGATCACCGTCTTCCAAAGCAGTTGATCTACTCCAGGGCTGTCCAACTGGCGGCCCGGGGGCCGTATACGCCCCCCCAGCCCCTTCCCTACGCCCCCCTCAGCTTTTTAATAAAAAAATTGAAAAATAAAATAAATTTTAGAAAAACAAAACCTACTTCCGGGTTCGAGCAAGTATCGCGAGAATACATAATCCACATGGGATTTCGCTGTCAACGTGAGATCACGCCGGCGTTGATAGCGAAATCCTGTGTGGCGTATTCTCGCGATACTCTTCGGCTACTCTACTACTGGATCGCTGAGGCCCACAGACGCGATTAGGACCTTCTTCGACTCAGTCGGTCGTCGTCCTGGGTACTCCTGGATCCTGCGCGTTTGGGAAAGGTAGGCCGAAGCAGGGGGCTCTTCAGGGGGCTCCTCATTCCCTCCCCCCATCTCCCCTCATGTATTAAATATAAAATGAAATATATTTAAAGATGAAATAAGGGGAGATGGGATACATTAAAATAAGGGGAGAGGGGAGGATGGAATTAAATATATTTAATATTAAATTAAAATAAGGGGAGAGGGGAGGATTGAATTAAATATATTTAATATTAAATTAAAATAAGGGGAGAGGGCGCCGAGGAGAGGGCGGGGCCGGGGCCGGGGGCAGACCCTACGGCCCCCAGGTCATCAGCGACCAGAATTCAGGCCCCTGGGCCGGTAGAAGTTGGACAGCCCTGATCTACTCCAAACTCAAGAATGGAAAACGGAATGTCGGAGGACAGGAAAAGAGATTTAAAGATGGGCTCAAAGCCAACCTCAAAAACCATGGCATAGACACTGAGAACTGGGAAGCCCTGGCCCTTGCGTGCTTTAGCTTTGGGTAAGCTGTGACCAGCAGTGCTGTAGAATTTGAAGAGCGCCGAATGGAGAGAAAAAGGTGCCAAGAGGAAGGTGCGTCAAGTCAACCCTGACTGGGTCTGCCTTCCACCTAGAAACCGATGCTCTCACTGTGGGGAAACATGCAGGTCAAGAAGAGGCCTCCACAGTCACCTATATACCCACCACCAGGGCACCGAACTTGGAGGACAATCTTACTCGGACAACAAGGGATCACCTAAGTAAGTAAGTCCCTCTTTGAGCAAAAGTTGAGTATCGGCTCATTAGCGAGCAGAGCATGAAGTGCTAAGTCAGTGATTTTCAACCTTTTTTGAGCCGCAAAACATTTTTTTACATTTACAAAATCCTGGAGCACACCAGCAACCAAAATGACACAAAATGACACTCTTGTCATTTTACTAACTGTCACCCTCCCCCTCATGACGCCGCTGCTTCCGCCAAAAGCCCCTCCTGCCCCCTTCCCGGGAGGCCACGTGCAGGAGGCACGTCACCGTCCCGTGGGGGAGGGCTGCGCTGAATGGCGCGCGCACCCGGGCTAGGCTGAGCAGGACAAATAGGAATGAGCACACGGGGTGGCTCTGAGCCTCGGAACAAACTGCGGTGGAGGCTTGCAGCCGTTGCCACCCCCAGCTCTCCTCCCCGAAGGGGTTCAGCCCCAAGAGTGCCTCCTGCCCCCATGTCCCTTTGGCTCCCCTGCTGTCGCCTTGGGGCCAGATTGGGAAGGAACCAAGCTGGGCTGTGGAGCTGCGCATCCCGGCCCCTGCTCTGCTGTGCAGCGAACCCGGAACCCAGCCAGGAGAGGCCAGGAGATGAGGGGTTGCTCCCCTTCCCAGGCACGGAGGGGCTAGAGGGCAGAAAGCCCCGCTCGAGCCTCCGGGAGCGGGGTCGGACGGGGGCAGCTCCCGTGGACTCCTCCTCCCTCTCCTCCTCCTTGCTGCCAGAGGGGAGGAGGGCAGAAGAGCGCCCAGGAGCCAGGAAGCAGGAGGAGCCACAGCCCAACCAGGTAGCCCTTGGTGCGCAGAGGGAGGGAAGGAAGGAAGGGGAAGGAGAGAGAGAGGGAGGGAGGGAGGGGGAAGTTCTGGACACCGAGGGCTCTCGCTGACTGCAGCCAGGCTGTCTGGCATTGCTGCTTCGGCCAGAAAGCCTCATTTCCGCTGCCTGAAGTTGCCTGCTAGGCTCTCTCTCTCTCTCTACACTGTAATTTCCCATGGCACACCTGATGATCTTTCACGGCACACTAGTGTTCCGCGGCACACTGGTTGAAAATCCCTGTGCTAAGTGATGTGGCTGTGAAGAATTCAGAGCTTAGGAGGCAAAGATGCAGAGTCCAATCTTTAAAAAAAATATCACAAACGGTTTATTTACAATAATAAGAAATAACTGCATTTCTTAATAATCAAGAACTGGTTCTGAGCTACTCTAACACCCATCTCTTCTGAGGTTTCAAGAGAGAGGAAAACTCAATCACTGCATCTCTTATGACACAAGCAGAGAGCGATCTCAAAGCACACAGCACATACTCTCCATAGTAAAGTGTAGGCAGAAGTCAGATTCCAAGCAGCTTGCAGTAAAAAAAAGTTTTCACAGCCACCCAGTCCAAACATTATTACAACTTACTGTGACAAGAAGGAAGCATTCAGTAAGAGCAGGGGTGCTTGATCTTCTGCAAAAAGTACGATTATTATTTCTTGGATTCCTAAACTCCAAGAGCTATGATGTAACCTGGGTTGGTGAACCTCAGGCATGAGTGGGTTTAGCTCTAAAAGCTCTTCTACGCTGCTTAGTTGACTGGGAGATCTGAGGTGGATCTCGGTCCTGAAGCAACCTCCAAAAGTTGCTTTCTCTCTTTCTCCCTCCCAGAAAAATAGCAGCTGCAAGCGAGCATTGTCCTCCTCACCAGCGCCCTGGGTGCTGTCATACTTGAGCAATGAGGTATGCCCTCAGAATGAGACTCGGTGGCAGGACATACCTGACCATCAGACCAGGCTGGATGGAAAAAAGAGACACATCCCTAAAATCTAGGAAGTGCTGAAATATGAGGCAGTAATGGTAATTATTCCAATATTGTTATGCTAAGTCCAGGGACTGCCTCTCAGATGGATCTCTATTCTAAAAGCCAGTTAGCAATTATCTGGGAGCCCTGTGCCAGATAATACGGCAGTGGCATATCAAAAGCATGCACAAGGCACACTGCAAAACTCCCAATTGTTGCACTTTCCCGGGAATGTGGCGCAGCTGGCTAAGTGTCAGCTGCATAAGATCTCTCTGACCAGTAGGTCATGAGTTCGAGGCCTGCCCAGGTCGAGGTGGGTGCTCAACCTTTAAGTGTAGCCTGCTGTCAACCTTTGCAGCCCGAAAGACAGTTGCATCTGTCAAGTAGGAAATAAAGGTACCACATTAAGTGGGGAGGCAAATTTTGACTGAATTATGAGGCCATTAAAGAACTCCAGAAACGCTGAGGAATGCGGAAGGAACAACAAGGGATGCTGGGAATGTTGAGAGATGAGGAGTGCATCAGCTCCCCCTGGTGGCCAGAGTTTGCCTCTGTTTGTCTACATGTGTGTATGTGGAAACGGCAGGGATTGTCTGCTAAGTATGTGTACCTGTAATCCGCTCTGAGTCCCCTTTGGGGTGAGAAGAGCGGAATATAAATAAAGTGTATTATTATTATTATTATTATTATTAGGATTCATTGTGCTTAGTAATTATGAACTGAACTCAGCACTTTATTTGCTCAGCCATGATAGCTTTTAATAGTTTTTATAATGTCTGATTTTATGTTTATTGATGTTTGATATTGCTTGTTTTTCAGTGCTTATTTTAACCTGTTTTGTCGGGCATGCCCCTCTGTAAGCCGCCCCGAGTCCCTTCGGGGAGATGGAGGCGAGGTATAAAAATAAAGTTGTTGTTGTTATTATTATTATTAGTGATGAAGAAATAGAGCTGAAATTGCTGACCGAAACATTAGTGGTTCGAATCTGGGGAGCGGGGTGAGCTCCCGCTGTTAGCCCCAGCTTCTGCCAACCTAGCAATTCGAAAACATGCAAATATGAGTACATCAATAGATAATGAGAGATCCTGCATAAGGGGAGAACAAACTGTGGAAGATATCGAACATTTCTTAATTGACTGTCCAGCATATACCGAACTGCGATACAGATATTTACATAGAATATTATCCAACTGCAGGTCCCCCAACAGAAATTATCTTCTGACATTCCTCTTGCAAGGACAGGAAAGATCCACCATAATCAGAGTAAGCCTTTTTATTCTGAAAGCTATCAAGAAAAGAGCACATTTCCTGAAAGAAGAACCAGGAAAATAAGATTCTGACTGTAAGATTCTGGCTGGTGCTGACCTTCAAGGCCTTATATGGTCAAGGGCCGGTGTACTTGAGGGACCGCCTCACCCCATATGTTCCTCAGAGACCACTACGGTCCAAAGAACAAAATCTTCTTGTAGTACCCTCTGGTCGGACTTTCCACCTGTCCTCCAACAGGCAGAGAGCATTTTCGGTAGTAGCTCCGAGTCTTTGGAACGCCTTACTGGAGGATGTTCGGGCCCTCGGAGAGTTAACCTCTTTTCGGAGGGCCTGCAAAACAACGCTCTTCCGGCAGGCTTTTAACCTCTGATAACCCATGTTGACTATCCTGTGTGGGTCGGAAATCTGTTTTAAATCTGTGTTAAATTTGTTTTAGTGTTGCATATTATGATTGTGCTTTTTAGGCTATGTAAACCGCCCCGAGCCTGCGGGGAAGGGCGGTATAGAAATGGAAATAATAAATAAATAAATAAATAGAAGGTCAGCTGCTGTCCTCTTCTTTTTTGCCTTGTGTTTTATTTGTGTTGTATTTTGAAATGGTCATATGACTGGTCAAATAAATAAATAATAGTAATTATTATTGATAATGCTTTGGCGGGAAGGTACCGATGCTCCATGCAGTCATGTTGGCCACATAACCTAGGTGGTGTCTACAGACAATGCCAGCTCTTGGTTTAGAAATGGAAATGAGCACCACCCCCACAGTCGGACATAACCAGACTTAATGTCAAGGGGATACCTTTTACCTTTACCTAGTCAACACACATACATGTTGGAGGAAAAAAATTAACTGGACGCAGTTGAGCATCATGCAAAGTAGAATAACCAGAAACAGTGAGTAGACTAACCAGAAACAGTCAGACTGAAACATCAAATTTTGCTGTCCAACCTGGGCACTTCTTTCCTCCATTGTGACCACCATTCTAGAGGAACAAAGCTAAAGCCCTGGCTATCGGTATGTCTCTGCAGGTTCTGCAACATAATTTTGACTTTCACAAGACGGATGATAAGAACTGGAATTCTCCATCAGATAAATATCAACAACTGCACCTTGGCTGTAGCAAATTATGTAAAACCAACACAGGCAGGTAGATTTGACTTGTGAAGCTTGAACCTCTTGGAACAATTATTTGGAACCAAGAAAACCCGAGGACTTTCCCTTTTTGAAGCCTTTATCTCTGTTTACGTACTGTTTGTCTCTATTAACTGCATAATATTTGCCACACATGTGTACCGTAATCCACCGTGAGTTCCCTCTGAAAGATAGGGTGGAATATAAATAATAATAATAATAATAAAACTTTATTTATACCCCACCACCATCTCCCCAAGGGGGCTCGGGGCGGCTTACATGAGCCAAGCCCAATGACACATAATAAAACAACATCACAGCAAATAATAAAACAATACAATCAATATATTAAAGTATCGAACTCCCTTCCTGGCAATATTAGATCAGCCTCCTCCCTCCTGTCCTTCAGAAGGATGGTGAAGACCTGGTGGTGGGACCAAACCTTTGGGGAAGTGCAATGAGGCAATAATAGAATAGTGTCCTGAAATGGTTTTTAAGCAGCTGATTTTAAAGTCGATATAAGTGATTTTAATATTTGTATATATTTATGGTTTTATGTCCCGGCATTGAATGTTTGCCGTATATATGTTGTGCTCCGCCATGAGTACCCTGCAGGGTGAGAAGGCTGGAATATACATGAAGCCGTTGGGGGAGATCATCCGGAGTTTCGGGGTGCGGTGTCATCTGTATGCAGATGATGCCCAACTCTGTCACTCCTTCCCACCTGCTACTAAGGAGGCGCTTCAAGTCCTGAACCGGTGCTTGGCCGCTGTAACGGACTGGATGAAGGCTAACAGATTGAAACTAAATCCAGACAAGAGAGAGGTACTCCTGGTCAGTCGTAAGGCCGAACAGGGCATAGGGTTACAGCCTGTGTTGGATGGGGTTGCACTCCCCCTGAAGGCGCAGGTTTGCAGTCTGGGAATGATCCTGGATTCATCGCTGAGCCTGGAGCCTCAGGTCTTGGCAGTGGCCTGGAGAGCTTTTGCACAGTTAAAGTTTGTGTGCCAGCTGCGCCAGTACCTTAGAAAGTGTGACTTGGCCACGGTAGTCCATGCTCTGGTTACATCCCAAATAGACTACTGCAACGCTCTCTATGTGGGGTTGCCTCTGAAGACTGCTCGGAAGCTGCAATTAGTCCAACGTTCGGCAGCCAGGTTACTAACAGGAGCGGGGCACAGGGAGCAGACAACTCCCTTGCTGTGCCAGCTCCACTGGCTGCCAATTAGCTTCTGGGCACAATTCAAAGTGCTCGTTTTAACCTACAAAACCCTATACGGTTCTGGCCCAGTTTACCTGTTCGAACGGATTCTCCCCTATGAACCATCAAGAACATTAAGATCCTCCGGAGAGGCCCTGCTCTCGGTCCCGCCGGCTTCGCAAGCGCGGCTGGTGGGGACGAGAGACAGGGCCTTCTCTGTGGTCACCCCTCGGCTGTGGAACTCTCTACCAAGTGATGCTAGATCTGCCCCCTCTCTGTTGTCCTTTAGGAGGATGGTGAAGATGTGGAACCAAGCTCACCCAGAATAGGCTGAGATTGGCTATTGTCTGAATGTATGACCACGTTTACAGATTAGTGGAATTGTTTTAATGCTGCTGTGGTTTTATGCTGGGTTTTTAAAATGTATTTTAATATGTTGTTGTAGTTGTTTTTAAATTGTATAGCATTGAATTTTTGCTGTTATGCCGGTCTGAGTCCCTCGATAGAGGTGAGAAGGTTGGGGTACAAAAATTTTAAATAAATAAAAATAAATAAATAATAATATACATGTTTGAAATAAATAAAAATTAATAATGATTTATTATTTGACAGTAGAGCATAATTAGAGGAAAGTAGGCTCACCTGCGAGGAGTGCCATCATCATGAGGAGGAATGATGACTACCTTCACTGTCACCGAAGTGCGCAGCCAATCGATCATCTGGTCATGGCTGAGTGTGACCACGGCCACCTTACAGATCTCCACAAGCCGGCTGCCCTGCCGCAGCCCCGCCTGCCAGGCAAAGCCATAGTCTTCCACTTCTGCCACTGTCCCATCAAACTTCACATGGAAGCCCAGCTGCCCCAGTCCATTCCTCCGGAGGGTCATTTCAATGGTCTCACAGCCAGAAGTCATGACCTAGGGAGAGAATGAGCAACTGCACACTGAGAAGGGATCTCTTCTCACCCATTTCCAGCTCTCACACAAGCAAGCAAAGTGATGAAGATCCAATGGTGCTACGGCTCATTAATGCCAAATGTAGCAGAGGAAGGTAGCAGCTACTTACCTTCAGCCGCTGCACAATCTCCTTGATGTCCTCAGAATTGCCATCAATGGCCCGGATAAAGATATGGTCCCCTCGACCATAAAAAATCTTGATGCTGTAATTATCTGGAGTCCAGCCAATGACATCCGCACAAAAACAGTTGAACACCACTTCCTCGGCACTCAGGTCCAAGAGCACAATGAACTCGTTGGAGATGCCCAAGACGGCTTCAATCTCCATGCCCTGGCTGTAGTCCTGAGCCAGAACTCTCCAAGCGATCGCTCCTGTGCTATACTGCTCAGCCCCAATCCGGGCTTTCGTCTTCTCCTTCTTCTTGGAGGTCAGTGAGATCAGGTTGAACTTCCCGGTGGAGTCAATGGGGGTGCTGGTCACCGAGTTCTCAGCCAGGTCTTTTAAGTACTCCTGCCGTGTGCGAGTGGCCATGGTATGGAACTTATCGGACTTATAGGCTGCGTTTTCGGCATTGATCACCTTGGCCAGTAAGAAATCCCGGAAGACGTCAGATTTGCGGAAAACAACTCTACTGGGGATTGCTGGCCCAAAAGGTGGGACATCTTTGGAGCGAGTCACTGCCACACTTGGGACATGGAAGAGAATTAGAAGAGGTAAGACTGTGGATTATGTCAGAAATATTAAAAATTATCTAGGTATTTTAAATTTTAAAATGTGAGTCAAGCACTAAAAGGGTTAAATGAAGACGCAGGTTCGCAGTCTGGGAGTGATCCTGGATTCATCGCTGAGTCTGGAACCCCAGGTCTCGGCGGTGGCCAGGGGAGCTTTTGCACAGTTAAGACTCGTGCGCCAGCTGCGACCGTATCTTGGGAACTCTGAACTGGCTACGGTCGTGGAAGCCCAGTGTGGAAGCAAAGGAGGAAGTTTAAAGAATTTTATTTGTGTTATTATTATTATTACATTTATTATATTACTCTATTATTAGTTATTATTACATAGTCTGACTTGGGCATGGTGGTCCACGCTCTGGTTACATCCCGTATAGATTACTGCAACGCTCTCTACGTGGGGTTGCCTTCGAAGACTGTTCGAAAGCTGCAACTAGTCCAACGCACAGCAGCCAGGTTGATAACAGGAGTGGCGTTCAGAGAGCGTACAACTCCCCTGTTGTGCCAGCTCCATTGGCTGCCAGTTTGCTACCGGGCACAATTCAAGGTGCTGGCTTCAGCCTTTAAAGCCCTAAACGGTTCTGGTCCAACTTACCTATCCAGGCGCATCTCTCCCTATGAACCATTGAGATGTTTAAGATCATCCGGAGAGGCCCTGCTCTCGGTCCCGCCTTCTTCGCAGGCGCGATTGGCGGGGACGAGAGACAGGGCCTTTTCAGTGGTGGCTGAGAGGGGCGGTATAGAAATATGATAAATAAATAAATTTCCATTATTTTCCTCTTTTATTATTACATTTATTATTTTATTTATTATTGTTATTACATGTATTATTTTACTCTATTATTACATTTCATTATTTTACTTTATTTATTATTGTTATTACATTTATTATTATTATTATTTCAGTTACTATTTTACTCTATTATTACTGTCATTATTACATGTATTATTTTACTCTCTTTATTATTATTGGAAGGATACAAAAGCACTTTTACACTGAAAAAGGTTAAAATAATGATTTAATCAGAGTTGAACAGTCTTATCTTAAATTAGAGTTTTATGTAAATATTCAAAAAATATTAATCAACTGATGACTCAATTAACATAATTTTATTGGTATCTATTTTTATTTTGAGATTTACCAGTAGCTGCTGCATTTGCCACCTTCGGCTTATACTTCAGACAATACGTTTTCCTTGTTTTTGTAGTAAAATTAAGTGCCTCAGCTTATATTTGGGTCGACTTATACTCTAGCATATACGGTAAATAGCTAATAGGAATCTTTCCTATTTCCCTACCCTTGACTATTTCCCTACCCTTTACCTAGGTAAAATACCTATCGGACTTATTTTTCAAGTATTAATACCTCTACTGAACACATCAAATTTTTCAACCTATTCCATCATGTTTCCATAACCTTTGGCAACCGCACATGGCTTTGTCTCTCAATTCATACTTAAACACAATGTGGTCTAGCACCCTAGGAGCTGTCATACATTGGTCCCTTGGCAGAAACTCATATGATTTTCTCAAATATGCCTTTTAAATCCTCCAGTAACTGTTTTAATCATTCACTGAAGATGCACACCAGGAATGGAGATGAAACCTGTGGCTTTAAAAAACCCCCACTCTTTTTGTCACTCAGCAATACTCTGAACTCAAGTTAGTCCTGAAGTGGAGATGGGATGTTACCTGTAGCAAACATTCTCTGTGCAAGGATTCTGGACCCGGACAATAACGAAGACGTGCTGGAAATGGGAACGAATGTTCTGGGGGGTGAAAGGCTGAGCCCCTGGCTCCTGGAAGATGATGGTGACGATATCATTCCCAATGTGCCTCTTCCTGAGCAACTGAGCATAAAAGAGAACGAGAACATCAGGTTAGGGATCAGGAGGGCTGCACACACCGTTGAGCCCAAATGAAATGCTTGAATCAGGCTTGGAAGCTCACTTTGGAAACTGAACCTCATGGAGCCAGTTCATAATATCTGAATATATTCTGTTAGTGGAAAAACACCAACTACAATGGCGAAAATGTGTGCGTGTGTGTGGGAGTGCCTTTACATCCAAAGCTCTATCTTATCAACAACTAGCTTGAGTATCCAGCATTGCCTGAGTTATTTGGAAATGACAATTTGCATAAAGCTGTGGGTGAACTGCAACTCACATCATGCCAGGTTAACCATGTAAAATTCCATCAATACTTAAAAGTTTGTTATGTTGGGCAAGTTTGCGCTAGGTGCATCCTCGGTGGGGTTCAGTGTGCTCTCTAGTTGCAGGGTAAACTACAATTCCCAATATGGTGAGTCAGTCCACTCAAACCTCTCCAGTAGGTTGAGTTAGTCATGGGGGCTCTCTGTGCCAAGTTTGGTCCAAGTCTATTATCGGTGGAGGTCACAGTTTCTTTGGTTGTGGGTGGACTACCACTCCCAGAAAGGAAGGACAGTTCCAACCCAAACACTTTCAGGAATCTAATTTTGGCAGATCAGTATGCGTACCAAGTTTGTTCCAGATCCATCGGTGTTTGGGTTCACAGTGCTCTCTGGATTTAGGTGAACTACAACTCCCCCAAACCAAGGTGAATTTTCCCCAAAGACCTCAAGTATTTTTGCTGGTCATGGGGCTCTGTGTGCCAAGTTTGGTACAATTCTATGTTTTGTGGAGTTCAGAGTGCTCATTGATTGCAAGGGAACTATAAATTCCAGTACCAACTCCTCCAAAATGTCCAGGCCAATTCTTCTCAAAACCAATTCTCTTCAGTACTGCAGGTACTAATTAAGATAACACCTTAAATAAATGTCATTCACAAAGAATAGTTACCTGCACTTCGTGAGAGACTGGTCAACACCTGCTTAGCGGTTTGTTATGGTAAGCCATACTACACTTGCTGCAATATGTTCCTTTAGGGACCATTATTTTACAAGGATGTTTAAACCCCTCTATATATGTTTTATTATGTAGTGATATCTTGAGCGCCTTCACGAACTACACGGGTCTTGAGAAAGCGTTTACGAAACGGGGTGGCCATGGACAAGTCTCCCGTCGATCTGCAATCTGGATTACAATGGGCGTCTCCACTACACAATACTCCGGTATATTTGGATTACAATTGTGTTGAACTTTATCCATCTGGACTGGAAAATTTTCATTTGAACCGAGTACTATAATAATTGTTTCATACTGAAAGAAGATTGAATTCTATTCTTTGTTCTATGGGACTCTACAAACTGAATTTATATTGAAAATTATGATGTTATTGTTTGAATTGATATTGAAGAATATCTTGCTATTGTGAAATGAATGCATACATGTTATATATAGAATGATTTGCTATCCGGAAATGATACATACGTGTTGTTGAAACCGGAATAGTAGGATTCAATTTATATGAATCACACTATATTATATAATCATCTAAACCAGTGCTGTCCAACTTCTACGGGCCCAAGGGCCGGAATTCCGGCGGGCCACAGCGAGGGGCGGGGCTGATCGTGGGGGCAGGGCCGGGGCCAATCGCGGTGGGCGGGGCCGATTGTGGGGGGCGATTTCGCCGCTTCTGCCGCTCGGAGTGACGCTGTAGGAGGGAGGGCGGAGCAAAGAGGGGCTCCCTCTTTGCTCCTCCCTCCCTTCTACAGCGTCAAACCGGGCAAGAGGAACGCCGATTTCGCGGTGCCTCTTGCCCGGTTTGATGCTGTAGAAAAGGGAGGAGCAAAGAGGGGCTCCCCTTTGCTCCTCCCTCCCTTCTACAGCATCCAACCGGGTAAGAGGAACGCCGATTCGCCGTTTCTGTTGCCCGGTGTGACGCTGTAAAAGGGAGGGAGAAGCAAAGGGGAGCCCCCCTTTGCTCCGCCCTCCCCCCTACAGCGTCACTCCGGGGGCGTGCATGCACACTTTTTTTTATTTTTTTCTGGATTTTTTTTGTAATTGCTGGAGGGTTGGGGGGCCAGGTCCAAGGGGCTGGCGGGCCGTGTGCGGGCTGCGGGCCGCCTGTTCAGCAGGCCTGATCTAAACGGTTCACTGTTTGTTTATAAATAGGGGACTTCTATATGTAATAGATAACAAGCTGGTTCCCTTTTGTTTTGTTAGTTAGTAGTGAACTTGCAGCAGTTCTGCGTTTTTGTTATTAAACTCTAAGAAAACAGCCCCCTTGCAGTCAGAGCAAGCAGTGCTGAACGTGAAAGCGTGAGATCAAAGAAGCTGAAACCTGAACTCAGAACTTGCTCAGGTCTAATCCCACAATGCATTTCCAGAAAAAGATGGTAGTTGCCACTTCTTCTATGACGGTGAGGGTCACTCAACCAACCCATTGTGCACAAAACCCACATTTACCTGTTGCCTATTGTTGGGTGTGTAAGGAAGCATGGTGGAGACGTGGAACATGACCTCGTAGCCTTGGTACGTGGTGTAGAGGGAGTGGGTTCCTGTGGAGTCAGCTGTAAGGAAGAACAAGAGTGAAAAGATGGCACCTCTCAATCATAATGCCCTTCCATTGCAAGCACATTGTGCAAGTGCAAAGGAGGAACAGCAGGTTTACTACACTCCCCACATCATCTCTTTTCAGTGGGATGCCTTCGTTTCCCTTTCTTTCCCCTGTACACTCCAGAATATCGAACGTACTTTTGGTATCCAACTGGGCCGCATACTTGGAGAATCCCCGCAGGCACACTTTCTCCCCCAGCAGCGCCAGGAACTCCTCGAAAGCAGGCCCGGCCTCTTCGTTGTTGTACATCTCTTCCTCCGAGCTCTGGTTAGCTTTGCAATACAGGATGCCCACCTTGTGCTTCCGGCAGAGCTGTGAAGGCAGGAGAGGGAGGGAGGGAGGGAGCACAAAGAAGGACGTGAGAACATCTCCCGGCCAAGTCAGCAGGCATCCAAACCAAGGCCTTTCGCCCTCCTGCTGTGCTTTTTGACAGACGAACATAAAGCAGGCAGGGAGAATCCCTTTGCTGGGTGAGATCAAGGAAGGCCTCGATATTACAACTCCCAGAGGAGGCCAAAAGCAAGGCGGAAAACAGCCCTCTCCTTTTGTCCAACAGGCCCCCCTCCTTAAATAGCCTCTGATCCTGGATTAACTCAGGGGGTAGGCTCTCCCCTCCATTAACTTGGTTAATCCTCTTCTAAAGCCATCAAAGCTTGTGACCGGCATTTGGTGTCAACATTCCATAAACTACAACGTTCTCTGGGGAGGGGGGGGGGCTTCAATCCTGTCTGAGTGGCTGTCTCAGGGTTTTATTATTACAGGGGGAAGGGATTTCTCTCCAATACTAGTTTTATAATCCTCTCCAAACTGCAGCCCATTGGATAACAGTGGATTGCTGGGAGTTGTCCGGGCTGTCTGGCTAACTTCCAGAAGCATTCTCTCCTGACGTTTCACCCACATCTATGGCAGGCATCCTCAGAGGTTGTGAGGTCTGTTGGAAACAAGGCAAGTGAGGTTTCTATATCTGTGGAAAAAGAACTCTTGTCTGCTTGAGGCAAGCGGACCCAATTTGCTCTAGCACAGGGGTGGGAAATCATTTTTTCCAAGGGGCCACACAAGAGCCAAAAAATATTATGGAGGGCTGCACCTAAAGGCTGAATTACATTCTAAACTACATAATGTATTTATTTATTTATTTACTATATTTAATATATATTACACATCATTAATATTAACATATTAATATATCAAGAAATATTCATATATTATTAGTATTAATATCATAATTATTATATTATAGTATATATATAGACATTATAATATATTGAAATTATAATATAATATAACACTATATTATTTATTATATTATTATAAAATTATTATTATAAAATAATAATAAAAACCACTAAAATAAAATAAAATGAAATTCAAGAAGACAAGGTGCGAACCAAGATAGAGGCTGACATCCTCAAGAGAGGAAGGATCCCAAGATGGAATGGCCCAATGGACCCAGCCCAGAGGATGACAAAGTGGACCCACCACAGCAGAGCAGAGCAGCAGACTATCGGAGGCTGCAAGCCTCCACCCGCTCTCGCCCCCAGTCGTTCCCCAGCTGATCGTCCTGCCATGGAGTGCCTGCCATCCCAGCTTTGGAGTGCCTGCCATCCTGGGTAGGTGAGCTGCGGCAGGTGATCGCCCTGGCAAACCGGAAGATGATCAAGTCTTCTGGGTCGCCAGGGCGATCAGCCGCCGCAGGTCGCTGACTGCTCCCGCTGCAGGCCCAGATCGCCTCCCGGGATGGCAGGCACTCCAAAACCGCCGCTCCTCCGATTGTTCTCCGGAGCAGTGGGCGCAGGCCCCACAGCCCGCGATGGGATGGCGGCAGCGGCACCCTTCCTCTTGGCCCCGCCCCCGACGCCCTTCTCCCCGGGCTGGACAGAATCGGCTGCCGGGACGCATCCGGCCCATGGGCCGGAGGTTGCCCACCCCTGGCGTAGATGCACCTTAAATCCCAAGGATGGTAATGCCAAGCCAGTGGTGGCATAGCTAGCACAAGGCTGGCTTGGCACTACCATCCTCAAGCCTGGAGAAGCTGCTGGTAGAGCTGAAGCCAGAGGGGGGCGGAACCAGGCTGCCCCAAGCCCCGCCCCTCCCCTCTCCAGCCTTGAGGAGGTAGGTAGATCTTTATGACTTGGTTTTATTATAAGTAGCTCGCGTGCTGAAAAAGTGTGGTCACCCCTGGTGTACTGTATGTCATTGTGTAAAAAGGCATTGAATGTTTGCCTTATATGTGTACTGTAATCCGCTCTGAGTCCCTCTGGGGAGATAAAGCGGAATAGAAATAAAGTGTATTATTGATATTTATTTAATTACGACATTTATATCCTGCCCTTCTCACCCCAAACGGGGATGCAAAGCGGCTTACATAATTCAATGTCCAAACAACAACAAAAGCAATTAAACAACATTAAAACAACATATGTAAACATTAGATGACTACTGTGCATAGATACAAATGATTAGCATTTAATAGCCTTGCAGCTTCAAAGCCTGGCTGCTTGGGGATCCTTTGTTAGGAGGTGTTAACTGGCCCTGATTGATTGTTGCCTGGAATTCCCCTGGTTTTGAGCGTTAACACCTCCCAACAAAGGATTCCCCCGGGTAGCAACCAGCCAGGCTTTGAAGCTGCAAGGCCGTTTGAAGCTGCAAGCTGCAAGGCCGTTACATGCTAATTAAGGCGAGCAATTGCAACATTCACACATGCCTCAAGCAGATAAGAGTTCTTTCTACCACCCTGGACATTCCACAGATATATAAACCTCGCTTGCCTAGTTTCCAACAGAACTCACAACCTCTGAGGATGCCTGTCACAGATGTGGGTGAAACGCCAAGAGAGAGTACTTCTGGATGCACCAAGACACCATGGAGAAAACCTCCTAGGTAGGACACACTGGCTGCACATTCTGCATGTCACTCGCTTACCCCCTGCTCGTCGAGCTTGCGTAGCTGTTCTGTCACTTTGGGTACATTCAGGGCCAGTCGCAGACAGTGAATGTTCAATTCAGGAACCACATACTCCAGGGCGTCCTTGAGAGGGAGCCCACGGATGGTGCCATGTTTGGTGGCAGTGGGCGTGGCATCCTCAAGGATGGACCCACGAAGGGTTATCAGCTGTGGGACAGGAGGAGAAACAGAGAGAATAACAGCTTTGTTTAAAGTCTTAAGAAGTGAAGAAGCATCAACGTTCACATATTATGCAATTAAGGACAAAGGGATCTTTGTGGTGCTTGCCTTCTTATTTTCACCTGTTTCTATGTAGTTCAAGGTGTTTTGTTTCTGGTCTGCATATAGAGGTCACTTTGTCCTTCCCAAATATGTTTAGTGTTCATTACGCATTGTTTGAAAAGGAAGCACTATGAGACCTCTCTGCCTCAAGATGGCTAACACAGACACATGACAGTTAGCATAACAGGCTCTTCTACCAAAGTTAGGTCATTTTTAGGTCATCTTTACCATGTACTGTAATATTTTTGATGTGTTTGCACCTAACTGAGGCATTGAATGCTTATCTTTTTCTCTGTAAACTGCCCTGAGTTCCTTTGGGGAGAGTGGTCTAGAAATAAAATAAGAATTATGAACAACCTGGGGATCACAACCAGACACAGTGAAGACATCTGCCCTTGCACTTTGCTCCTGAGTACGCATGCCCATTGTGGAACACATCTCCCCACGCTAAGATAGTGGATGTGGCTCTTAATGAGACATGCCACATTATCACAGGATGTCTATGCCCTACACCACTGGATAAATTACATTGTTTAGCTGGTATTGCACCACCCAACATCCGTAGGGAAGTAGCAGCCAATAATGAAAAGACCAAGGCAGTGTCATCCTAGCAAGACGCTCTGTCCGAGGCTGCCTGTTCTTGCCCCCGGGACTCTGCTTGAGACCAAAGTCAGCCAGAAGGATGCAGGGTGTGATCTCCAAGGTGGTTGATGTTGATCCCTGGCAACCCGGTCGACTACAATCTGAGATGACACTGCAGCTAAACCCATGGTTCCAAGAGACGCCGAGGTTACAGCCTGAGCCCGACCTTAGAGCGACTACGGAACCGATGAGAAATACACCAAGCGGCTGCTGGGTCTTACGGCTCGTGACTGCCTCAACGGCCAGGATCCTAAGGTCCAAGATGAGAGAGACGAATCAGATTACACTTAGCCAGGTGAATTCGACAAGATCGTCCACATCTGGAACTCGAGACCAACCGAGACGGAGACTAGAGCCTGAGATACCCCGGCCTGAGAAACTCCGGAAAGGGATCGATCAGCTCACTTTGGACATACTACGTAGAGAATACGAGCACCTGGTGAGATGCTGCGAGAATTTCGGCAAATTGCTGAGGGAACTGATCCCTCGTCGAAACCACCCCCAGCGCCACCAGCCCGAACAGGGCCCGGAGAACCATATCCCGCCCCCGACTTATCAAAGACCCCCTGATCTAACCTGGGATCACTCTTGGGACCTCCTGACGGAGAGGCCCGCGGTGACGGAGCCGGATGGTGCGGAGGAGACCCCTGTGGAGACTGTGGAGAGAGTTGCCGAGGGAACAGCGACGGGAGCCGCAGCAGAGCGGGGGACGAACATGGAGGCCGTGAGGGTCAGCTTATTGACAGTTGGCCCTCGCCCTCCACTCCCGATGGCTTGCTTTCCTGAGGGTGGTTGTCTTTTCGATGCACCTGCCTGCTACTGATTGGAGGGATGAGCATGTTTGATGGGGAGAGACCCTGGCGACCTCCCCCAGCCCCCGCTGGAGGGCGAGCGTTCCTGGATGGAACGGGATTTGCTGGAGATCTCCCGAGTCCTGGCCTAACCTGGAGAGCAGCAGCCACAGCGCCGTGGCCCCCCATTGGGGGAGGGGGCGCTTGGTGTGGTGACCAAGATGGCCGATGGCCTTGGGAACACCAAAGAAGACCGGATGTCTTCATCCCTCTTGGAGGCCAAGCAGAAAGAATGGACACGTGAGAGCAAGCGCCGCAGGAGGCGGAAGCAGAACAGGAAGTCGGGCCAAGTTCCATGATCGACCCCCCACCCCCTGCGAGAGCACCCGGAAGTCCTCCGAGCTCCTCCTCGGAACAGAGAGACAGATGACCCACAAAGCCATAAAACCGCTCCTACTGTTGACAACAAGCGTGATCTCTACGGAGGAAACAGCGATCCCTGCCAAAGGAACAGGAAGCACAGGAGATTTCACACGCTTACTTTCTGGGGTGTAAGCTTCGGGATGTGGACTAGATCTGACTTGTCTAGTCTTAGAGACAAATGAAATGAGGAGCCCAAGGCCCCAGGAAAGACAGCCCTATAACATCTAATCATCGTTAGCATTTATTAATGTATGGTTTTTCTTTCTATTGTGTATTGTTGTATAGTTCTTACTGGTCTGCCCAGTGAACGTGAACTCTGTAAGTCGCCCCGAGCCGTATGGGAGTGGTGACTAACAAGTTTAAATAATAAATAAATAAATAAATCTCTACCCATCCTATGTTTGGGTATCAACCAGTACACCAACACCTGAAATCAAGAAATGCCTTTTTAAGATGTACAGAGATACTTGCAGGAACACCTCAGCAAGCGAGAGTCCAAAAGTGGCAGGCTAAAACCTGGAAACTCAAACCATGGCTGATACCGAATGAGAGACTCCCCCCGGGCAAACAGAAGACTGGGCGACTTGGAAGGCACTGAACAGACTGCACTCTGGCACCACAAGATGCAAAGCCAACTTTAAGAAATGGGGCCACAAAGTGGAGTCCACAACATCTGAGTGCAGAGAAGAGCAAATCACAGACCACCTACTACAATGCAGTCTGAGTCCTGCCACATGCACAATGGAGGAACTCCTTATAGCAATACCAAAGGCACTCCAAGTAGCCAGCTACCGGTCAAAGGACATTTAATATAATGCCAAGTTTTTAAACTGTACCCTTGGTTTGCTTCTGATATGATAAAATAATAATAATAACAATAATTTGAAACACAACACGATTAGTAAACACCGAACAAGGTCACTATGCTAGCTTGCTGTATTCAGTCGCACGTCAGACACTTCCCAAGTGTCTAGGACTGTGTGAGGTACCAGCGAATAATGCGTGCAGATCCAAGTAGGGTGGCCTTTGTAAGCGCCAATTGTGTTTACCCAGTGTGCTGATCACCACTGGGACCACCTTGACTGGCTCGTCCCAGAGTCTTTGTAGGTTGATCTTTAAATCCTCATATCGTGTCAGCTTTTCCAGTTGCTTCTCTTCAATCCTGAGATTGTAACATCGATGATCCATACTTTGTTTTTTAACACGAATGTGAGGTCAGAAGTCTATTCTCCTCTATGGGTCTGAAACATGGGTCACCTATCGCCAACACCTACGACTCCTCGAACGCTTTCATCAGCGCTGTCTTCGCACAATCCTAAATATACACTGGACTGACTATGTGACTAATGTTGCTGTCCTTGAGCAAGGAGGGATCATCAGCATTGAGGCCATGCTATTGAGAACACAGCTGCGCTGGGCAGGGTGCATCTCTAGGATGGAGGACCACCGCCTCCCAAAGATACTACTCTATGGTGAACTCGCCACGGGTCAGCGCAGGAGAGGCGCCCCCAAAAAGAGATATAAGGGCTCCCTGAAACAACATCTCAGGCTCGTCCAAAGTGATCACCAACAATGGTCCACCCTGGCCTCACATCAAGAGGCATGGAGACGCACTATCCACACAATGCTGCGGCCTCTTTCGAGAAGACACGCCAAATGGGTCTCAAAGAGAAACGACAATGCAGAAAGAACCGCAACTTGGAAACAACATCACCCAAGGAGACTTTCTGCTGTGCTTTCTGCAACCAAACTTGCCTATCTCAGATTGGCCTTTTTAGTCATCAACGCGCTTGTAAAAAGCATGGGATGAGTCCTTCCTAAGCATCTTCGTTTGTGAAGTAATGCCGAGAGAGAGACAGACAGACAGAGAGAGAGAGAGAGAGAGAGAGAGAGGGAGAGAGAGAGAGAGGGAGAGGTCAGGAGTACTGTGCTCTAACACGTTGTTAGTCTGAATTCCCAGAGTAGTTTGATGTGTTCATTTTCAGTAACTTTTTCAGACTTGTGATCCCACCAGTTCTTTGTCACAGGCAGATTATTTGCGGCACAAATAATATTTATTATTATTATAATATCTATTAACTCTTTTTATTTGGGATGTATTATTTGCAACAAAAAAGTACATTTTTACCTTTCTTTTAACATTACCAGAGCTTCCCATAAGCTTATATATAGTACTGGCTATGCTGCATTCTACTCTGCTATAGATATCAAATATTCCTACACAAAAGAAGAGCATTTGGCACCATTCACGATTGGTGGGTTTTCTCTGGACCCCCAATGCCCCTGGAAGTCATAGAACAAGGAGCCCTTTGTGTGCACTTCCTGTTGCTGACCCACTGCCCCCGCACTGCAGAGTGCAAGAATGCATGGAAAAATAAATGAATCAAAATGTTTTCTCTCTGCCAAGGCAAGATTATGAAAGCCGGTGTGCATTTTTCTTTGCAATTCGGGCATTTTTTGGGGGTAGGAAAACATGTTTTTTGTTCGCCACACACACACACACACAAAGTTATTTTGTGCAAACAAGGTTTGTTTGTTTTTGTAAAGGTGCTCTGACTGTACAAAGTTTGCAAAGCACTTTGGATTTTTCCATCTTATTGTAAAGCAGAGATAAATACGGGGCAGTCCTACAGGTGCTGTGTCTCCCAGCATTGCTAAATGAGCCTAGGCCAGGGGTGGGCAATTATTTTTTCCAAGGGGCCACACGAGAGCCAAAAAATGTTATAGAGGGCTGCACCTAAAGGCGGAACTACATGCTAATCGACAGAATTTATTTATTTATTCACTTACTCTATTTACTATATATTACACATCATTAATATTAACATATTAATATATCAAGAAATATTCATATATTATTAGTAATAATATCATAATTATTATATTATAGTATATCTATATATAGACATTATAATATATTGAAATTATAATATAATATAACTTTAGGAGGGCCGGATATAGTTGACCAAAGGGCCACATTCGCCCCCCCCTTTGCCCGCCCCTGGCCTAGGCAAAGGCGAGGAAATCTGGAAGCTGAAATCCAAACTATAGGGCAGTCATATAATTCCCAATCCTGATATAAGGATTAAGAAACCCGTCGACAGATATTTTGAGGTATGTGTGAGAGGCATGGAAAAATCTGCCAACTAAGCTTTCCCAAGAGGCTCTGCTTCTTGCAACTTTACTCAATTTCAAAATGAAAAACCAGCTCTCTGGAAAAATCTAATTTACAGAGACTTGGGAAACCACAGGGTTTTCTTGAATAGCAGATCTTGATCCACAGAATGCATTATGGAGCTCTTTCAGTTTGCTGCATACCAGGGACGGCAAAGTTGGGCCCTCCAGGTGTTTTGGACTCCAACTCCCACTATTCCTAACAGCTTCAGGCCCTTTCCTTTCCCCCCTCAGCCGCTTAGGCGGCTGAGGGGGGAAAGGAAGGGGCCTGAGGCTGTTAGGAATGGTGGGAGTCCAAAACACCTGGAGGGCCATAGTTTGCACATGCCTGCTGTGTACGCTTGATGTTGCAAAGTCTAAAGCTGAAAGACCGCTTTGGGGAAAAGGTGATAGCAAAGCTCTCCGATCGCATCCAGCTTCCACAAAGCTCTTGCAATTGCTCTCTCTTTACTTGGCCTAACAACGAATGGCAGTTGTAGTTCTCCAGCCAGTTAAAGCTGTATGTATATGCAGACATGTCAAGCACACATTCACACTGCACTGCAATGCCCTCTGCTGGGCTCTGAGAAGTGCAGAGAATGACGGATGTTCCCTTTGTGCCATATCCAACTCTGCTCTTAGGAGCAGGTTCTTCCTTTCATTGTAGAGCAGCAATTCCTAATTCACGGATTCCCTTGGCATGCATTTTTTCTCTGCAGAAGGCCCTATCCAAAGCACTTCTTTAAAAAAAAGGGTGTGTGTTTACCCTAAAGCAGGGGTGCTCATTAGGTAAATCGTGATCTACTGGTAGATCGTGATCTACTGGTAGATCGTGATGGGCATCTTGGTAGATCACAGGCAGGGCGGGAGGAAGGCTCAGTCTCGCCCCGCAGGCTCCCGACGCCGCCCAGGTGCTGCCGGCCAGGTTGGACTGGATGGCCCTTGGAGGTCTCCTCCTATTCTAGGAACCCATTGTTGTTGTTATTATCATCAGAGGCTGAATGGCCATCTGTGAGGAATGCTTTGATTGTGTTTTTCCCTTATGGCAGAAGGAGGTTGGACTGGATGGCCCTTGGAGGTCTCCTTCTACTCTAGGAACCTATTGTTGTTGTTACTATTATTAGTAGTAGTAGTAGCAGCAGAGGCTGAATGAATACTATCATCATTATTATTATGAATGAATTCAGGGGCTTATTATACTCACATTTAGTTGAATTCAGTCTTAAAATGTATTATATGGCTCTCACTGAAATAAATTTCCAAATATTTTGCTTTTATGGCTCTCTGAGTAGTGGGTAGGGAGATCATTTTGACTTGGTTGTTTTAGAAGTAGCTCGCATGCTGAAAAGGTATGAGCACCCCTGCTCTAAAGCATAAAAAAACCCTAACAAGGTCAGATAGAATGATTAATGATTCCCAAGCTCTCGTCCTCCAGGTGTTTTGGACTTCCAACTCCCAGAAGCCTCAGTTGACTTGGCCAGTGATCAAGGTTTCTTTGAGCTGATGTCCAGAAAACCTGGAACACCAGAATGAGATAATAATGATAATAATAATAATTCTGAACACTTTTTCGACTTGTGATTTTGTGATATGAAATCCAGCATATATAGCTCGCCTGCTGTGTCATACTGTGTTTTTGGGTTAATAATAATAATAATAATAATAATAGTAACTTTATTCTTGTATCCCACCACCAAAAGGACTTGGGCCGGCTTACACATGGCACAAGGTGCCTAGAATATAAAATAAAGCACAATATAAAATATAATTGAATAAAACATATGAAACAAGAACTTAAGACTCAATTAAAACAGCGCTCATCAACCAATGGTGGTAAGCTACTGTAAACATGGCCAGGCTGTAAACCAGTGGTTCCCAATCTGTGGTCCATGGACCACCAGTGGTCCTCCAGTACTAAAATATGGTCCAGGCCACGCTGTTACTACACTGTTGCAATGAGAGTAACTGGTCTCAGAAAACCCTCTTATGGTGCCAAGGCTTATTAAATATGGTTTTATGTGGGCGAGGAGATGGCGACTACTGGATGGCATATGTTCTGTATCAGAAACTAGAGCTGATGTGGTCTATCCAATGCAATTTTCTGAATCGACACCCCAAATAACCAAAACAAATCTAAAGTTTTATCTAAAGCTAAAAACTGATTTATAACCGTTTTGGTACTAATGTTGGAGAATGGTCCCTAGTCAAGTGGTCCCTGGTCAAAAATACATAGGGGACAACTGCTGTAAACAATTGGACAAGGAAATGGGATAAGTGCAGAGCTGTAACCAGGGAACGAGGGCATGGGATGAAGTGCAAGGTTGCATAACTACTGCGTAGAACAACTAGGGATTAGGTGTTCTCAAAAGCTGGTTTGAACAGCCAGATCTTCAGGTCTCTATGGAAGGAGGGCAATGTTGGGGTCTGACTAATCTCCCTGGGGAGGGTATTGCAAAGCCAGGGGGTGACCACCAGAAGGCTCTCTCCCTCGTCCCCACCAACCGCACTTGTGATGGTGGCGGGATCGAGAGGAGGGCCTCCCCACCAAATCTTAAAGCCCGCAGGGGTTTATAGGGGGAGATGTGGTCATGAAGATAGGCAGGACCTGAACCGTTTAGGGCTTTGTAGGTAATAACCTGCACATTGAATTTGGACCAGGAACTTATCGGCAGCCAATGGAGCTGCTTTAGCAGTGGCATCGTGTGCTCCCTATAGCCAGCTCCAGTTAGCAGCCTAGACGCCGATATTTGCACCAATTGCAGTTTCCGAGCATCTTCAAAGGCAGCCCCATTGCAGTAACCCAGCCTAGATGTAACTAAGGCATGGACCATCTTCGCCAAGTCAGGTTTTTCGAGGTACGATCGCTGCTGGCGCACAAGCTTTAACTGTGCGAAGGCCCTCCTGGCTGGGAAATCTTGCCCCTCCAATGAGAAGGCAGGAAAGCTTGGAGAAGATAATGATGCTGGGGAAAAAGGAAGGAAAAAGGAAGAGGGGCCGACCAAGGTCAAGATGGATGGATGGTATCCTTGAAGTGACTGGCTTGACCTTGAAGGAGCTGGGGGTGGCAACGGCTGACATTGCAAAATGTCCTCATAAGCACTTTAATTACCTGTTGGGTTATCTGCCCCACATTATCCTTTAATGCCTCCCTTTTTACATACAGGCCTGAGAGATAGCACAGCCGTAACAACAGCTGTGCTGGCAATCTGAAGGTTGCATTTTCGAATCCCGGGCTGGTTTGGACACCCAGTTGTGAGCCCTGTCCACTGTTCACCTAACAGTTCGAAAACAGCTCAGCTATGATTAGATAAAACTGGGAACCGCTAAGTGGGGAAGGATTTTTTCAAGGACTTACAACGCCTAAATAAATTGGCTGTCGGAAGGTGGAATGCGGAAAACAGAGGCTCTCCGTCATGAGGATGAAGCAACAGCACCCCCTTGTGACATAATGACGCAATCACACCCTGTGACGCACCCTGGAGAAAAATCCTTCTAAAATTGTACTTGTTATATGTTGTATGTAATTGTATGTGGAACCGGCAGGGACAGTCTGTCGTATGCGTGAAGTAATCCGCTCTGAGTCCCCTTCGGGGTGAGAAGAGCAGAATATAAATAAAGTGTATTATTATTATTATTCTACCTCTGTTCGCATCCAGTGTTGTTTATTTAAAATTTTTAATATTTCACATTTGGCACACCCAGAATGGTTTTAAATGGTCTGTTATTGCTTGTGTGTAAGTATATTGGTTGTATTGTTGTATTATTTGCTGTTATGTTGTTATTATGTGTCATTGGGCTTGACCTGGCATTTAGGAAAGCCGCCCCAAATCCCCGATATTTTTTGTTTTAATACTCTAGGGAGATGGTGCGGTGGAGGGCGTATAAATAATAAAGTTCAGTTCAGTTATTATTATTATTATTATTATTTTATGGTGTGGGCTGGTCCAGGAGGTCATGAAGAGTTGGAAGTGACTAAACGAATAAACAACAGCAAACCAGCTGTTATGGAATGCAAGTCCAGAAACCAATGTCCAATATGTATGGGACTGTGAGAACTGTGCACCAAAACATCAGAAGGGTTTACTACTGCTGTCTTTGAAAGCTCCTAAAAGGAATGGAGGAGGAAGGCAGAGGCAGTTTGCCACTCAGCAATAACTGCTAGGGCCCAGGAACTGAGAGGCAACTTGCAATCGCTCTTTGGTGAATGGAAGCTGCAAAAATACCAGCTTCACGCTCAGTGGATCCTTCAACCTTTTCACAGCATTCCACTTGGCTTGCTATTAATATCCAAAAAGTTCCAGTTCAGACCTCATATGTCGCACATATCCATTCTCGCTTGGTTGGAAGGAAAGCAAAACAGCCTACTACTCCCCACAGAAAGAAGCCAAAGCATCACAGAAACCACAGGAGAGCCTTCAAATATTAGCAAAGCGCCTGCAGCAACCAAGGTGGGCGGAGATGGAAAACCTTCCCAAAGAAATACTGCAAGAGAGTGGTAGTGTTTAAGAACAAAAAAAAGAAAGAGAAAGGAGACTGCAGGGAAAGTACGGACCCATATATTCAAGTCTGACATATACACTTGCTCCCTTCCACACCAGAGTAAAGTAATGGACTAACAAACAGCATTTAGGAAAGCAGGAAGCCATGCTAACACAAACAGGCAGAGGATCTCCAAATGTTTTTCAAGACCAATATAAAAACTGCACCTGACTTGAACCTATGATCCTTGGGTACAGTCTCTCTGGCATAACTTCGCGAACAAAGATTCTTAGGAAGGACTAATCCCACACTTTCTACAAGCACATTGATGACTAAGGAGGTTGGATGTGTCCTTCGAGCCTGTGCAATGGATTTTTCTGGTGGAGCGCAGCGTGCACAGAACTGGCCTCACCCTTGAACC
This sequence comes from Anolis apletophallus, assembly GCA_030556195.1. Taxonomy (NCBI): domain Eukaryota; kingdom Metazoa; phylum Chordata; class Lepidosauria; order Squamata; family Anolidae; genus Anolis; species Anolis apletophallus. The sequence goes on from JARBWK010000011.1 coordinate 17,324,712, forward strand.
AAAGGTTCGTCTGCCAGGGCCTAGCAACCTTAGGACGGTGGCAGCGAGGTCCTCAGGTCGTAGGTTTGATTTGAGTTGCCTTCTCTAGATGCTTGACCTTACAGGGTTAGACGAGGACCATCTGCCCGGGTTTGAAATCAGAGTTTTCCTTCTCTTAGGATGGTTGCCAAAAGGCTAGAGAGCCCATCCTGCCCATTGACGCCCTTTGTCAGTCCCTTCAGTTGTGACCTGTCTGGCATGGGAGGTCTTACCGGTGGCTATTATGCCACCGACAGCATAGCTCACAACTTCATTAGGGTATGCAAGCCTTTCCCTCATGACAAGGGGGCGCCAATGGAGAGGTACAGTAGCACTTGTCAAAAACTCACTCTCTTTCCTAAGCAGTAGACTCACCCATTCCTTAATCATCTCCTTGTTCCCAACATGTCCAAAGAAACACTTTTCATTGTTTTCAGCATCCCATGCAAATCTGAGCTCATTCTGGACCTTTTCCTTCCCAACACAATCCTTACATGCCTGGGCTATAGGTTGTATGTTTCTTTGATCCTAAGGCCCACCCTCTCCTTCCTTGTTGTGGTTCAGCCTGTGATTGTTTCACTGCCTGAGGTTTCTGTAGACCAGGGGTGCTTATTAGGTAGATTGCGATCTACTGGTAGATCGTGTAGGGTGCCCTGGTAGATCGCAGGCAGGGCAGGAGAAAGGCTCAGTCCCGCCCCGCAGGCTCCTGACGCTGCCCAGGTGCAGAAAAAGGTTGGACTGAATGGCCCTTGGAGGTCTCCTCCTATTCTAGCAACCCATTGTTGTTATTATGATCAGAGGCTGAATGGCCATCTGTGAGGAATGCTTTGATTGTGTTTTTCTGTTATGGCAGAAGGAGGTTGGACTGGATGGCCCTTGGAGGTCTCCTTCTACTCTAGGAACCTATTGTTGTTGTTGTTACTATTAGTAGTAGTAGCAGCAGAGGCTGAATGAATATTATCATCATTATTACTATGAATAAATTCAGGGGCTTATTATACTCACATTTAGTTGAATTCAGTCTTAAAATATATTACATGGCTCTCACTGAAATAAATTTCCAAATGTTTTGCTCTTATGGCTCTCTGAGTAGTGGGTAGGTAGATCCTTTTGACTTGGTTGTTTTATAAGTAGCTCGCATGCTGAAGAAGTGTGAGCACCCCTGCTGTAGACCCACAGGAGTCTGGTTCTGTACCTGATGGGGCTGGGGATTCTGGGAATGTTAACCCAGCAATGAGGGGAAGTCACAGGGAGGAGGCAGCAAGCTTGTATTCTGCTGCCCTGGAGGCCAGGGCCGGATTACCCATAGGGCCAACATAGGCCATGGCCTAGGGGCGCAAGCCGAGGGGGGCGCAGATCACGGACCATAAAAAATGTTATAAAATAGTTTAAAAATCGCGCTGCGATTGGCTCCTGCCGCCTGGTACCCAAAAGGAGGCAGAGCTAAGGCCGGGCTCCGCGGAGGCAGCGCTCTTGCACGCCGCGTCAGCCTCAGCCCATTCATCTACGCAGTGCTTCTGCGCCGGAGGGGAGGGGCCTGGCCTGGCTCGGAGCGGATTCCTTCGCAGGCTGTTGAGGGAAAAGAAGGTCACGGGAAAGAAGGGTGGCAGCCGCTGGGCCATGAGCCGCACGTGGCACCGCCTCTGAAGCCACTGCCCTGGATGAAGAGCATGCTCTGGACCCAGCCCGGCTTTCCTCGTCCCTTTGGGCCTCGACTCTGCGGCACTCACTCGCCCTCCTCTGCCTCCTTGAGTCCTTCCCGAGGGGTAATGAACTCGCTCCCTGACCCGCCACACAAAGGGGCCCGTTCCCTTCTCTTCAGTGACAGCACGCGTACACCTTTCCCCTCACTCAGCCCCATTGGCACAGGACGGAAAGGATGCGGCAGCGTGAGGCGGGGGGAAGAGGTGGGGTTGGTTTAAAGGGGGCGTAATTCCAAAGTGTGGCCTAGGACGCAAAAAACTGTTAATCCGGGCCTGCTGGAGACTAGGACGCGGAACAGTGTCTTCAAACTACAGGAAAGTAGATTCCACCTGAACATTAGGAAGAACTTCCTGACCGTGAGAGCTGTTCAGCAGTGGAACTCTGTGCTCCGGAGTGTGGTGGAGGCTCCTTCTTTGGGGGCTTTTAAACAGAGGCTGGATAGCCACCTGTCGGGGGTACTTTGAACGTGATTTTCCTGCTTTTCGGCAGGGGGTTGGACTGGTTGGCCCATGAGGTCTCTTCCAACTCTATGATTCTAAGAGACATAACTGTTTAGGTATAAAGGAGGTCTGATTTGGGCTATCCTTGAGAGGAATCAACGTCTGGGTAAAGGGAACAAGCTTAAAGTCCCTATCTTTCATTATCTCATGCTATAGAATTCATGGGCTCAAGTCTGGGGTTTTCCTATGTGTTTATTCATGGACTCATGTTTTAAATATCAAGTAGTTTTCCTGGTCTCTTGTATCGCTCCAAGAATCAAGTGGTTTCACAGACTCATGTATTTTTGGATCTTTGCGATATCTGTCATGTACTTTTGATCTTCAAGCTTGCTGTGTTTTGTCAAGACTCCAGTTTAAAGATCTTGCCTGTATTCTGGTTTTATGGATTATTGCTTTCAGGTTTTTCTAAGTGCCTTATTCTTCATGGATTATATTTTGTATTAACTTTGATCTTTCTACCTTTTTTTTTTTTTGCTGAAGCTACATTTATTCTTTAATAAACTGCTCTGCTTATAAACTGAACTCTGGAGTGTGAGATTGGTTCAAAGGTGCCTTTCCAGCCCTGGTGTGCGACACTCCTATACATTAGATTCTCAGCCTCTCGGCGAGTAGCTACAGGGCGAAACTAATTTTTCCTGAGCATGCCTTTTGCAGAGCCAGGTCTGAATTCATTCCCTCTATAGTATGCAAACTCATTTTCAGTCTATGGTCTGAAATAAATTTATTGAGTCAAAAGGTCCTTTGGAAATCATTTTCTAGTCATTTTCTGGGTTTTTAAGTTTTCCAGCCTTATTGAGCTCTTTCTAAAGAACAGGGGTCAGGAACCCACGGCTCGGGAGCCAGATGTGGCTCTTTTCATGATTGCATCTGCCTCTCCAGAGCAGCCCGGGCCTCGGTTTCCCAGCATGCAGCAGGGAGAAGTGACACATTCTCCATTCTCCCTCTTCCTTTCTTCCCCTTCACCCTTTCCTTCTCTCCTTCCTTTTCCCTCCCTCTCTCCCCTGCCTTCTTTCCTCCATTCTCCCTCTTCCTTCCTTCCTTTCTCCCCTTCATCTTTTCCTTCTCCTTCTCTCCTTCCTTTTCTCTCTCTCTCCCCTTCTTTCCTCCATTCTCCCTCTTCTTTCCTCTTCCTTCCTTTATTTCTCCTCTTCACCCTTTCCTTCTCTCCTTCCTTTTCCCTTCCTCCCTCCCTCCTGCTTCCTTCCTCTTCTATTCATTTTCCCCAAGTCTTCCTTTCCTTCTCCTTCCTTTCTTATCACTTCTCTCTCTCCTTTCTTTTCCCTTCATTATTTTACTTTTTCCTCACTCCTTTTCCTTTCCTCCCTTCCCATTTCCTTCTTCCTTTTCCCCTCCTAGTCTCTCTCCTGCTTTTCTTTTCTTCCTTTTCCATAGTTCATTCTTCTTTTCTTTCGTCCTCTCCCCCTCCCGCCTTTCTTTCCTCTTTCTTTCCTTCTTTTCTTCTTTTCCCCTTCCTTCCTTCCGCCTTCTCTTCCTTCCCAGAGTCCTGAGCATGCCTTTTGCAGAGCCAGGTCTGAAGTGTCCCGTCATTCTGCCGGGGAATCCTTTTCTCATAGTATGTACGTATAGACTCGCATTTAGTTTAATTCAGTCTTAAAATATATTATATGTATTATATGGCTCTCACTGAAATAAATTTCCAAATATTTTGGTGTCATGGCTCTCTGAGTCAAAAAGGTTCCTGACCCTTGCTCTAAGTGAAACTCATTTTCCTAGTCATTATTGTGTTTGGGATTTCTGCATTTTAGTTTTTAAGTTTTCCAGCCTTTTGAGCTCTCTTTCCCTTTAGAATGTTCCCACGACTTTTAAAAAGAATGTGGTTTGAACTCTTGGAAACCACTTTTGGGAACCAAACTATGACACATCCAAATTGCATTTTCCAAATTTTCCCATCCTATTCTTCACCACATTAAGATCTCAGATGTATCTGCTATGCCTCTCATGCTCACATATTAGTATACAGTGTTCCCTCGCTACTTCGCGGTTCACTTATTGTGGACGCGCTGTTTCGCGGATTTCAAAAAATATTAATTTAAAATATGTTCTTTTCACTGTTTTGTGGGGTTTTGCCGCCACCACTCTCCAAGGCGCTTTCCCTCCTCAGTCCTCCCTCCCTCCAGCCTTGAAGGATTTTTTCCTTCCTTCCTTTCCTTTCCTTCACTTTATTTTAAGTTTATAAAGACTTAAAATAGTGTATAACTACTAAAGTAATGTATAAATATTAAAATAAATAGAGCATCCCTACATTGCGGTTTTTCACTTATTGCGGGAGGTCCTGGAACCTAACCCTGCATAGACACTAAAGGGTATTTCACCTTGTCATTTGCTACACCATGCCGCTCTCGACTGCGCTTTATCTTTTTGGATTTATAAGAATGATCTGCCATAAGCAAAATCATGTAATGTATATACTTGAGTATAAGCTGACCCAAATACAAGCTGAGGCAACTAATTTCACCACAGAAAACCTGAAAAACATATTGACTTAAGTATAAGCCGAGGGTGGGAAATGCAGCAGTCACTGGTAAGTTTCAAAATAAAAATAGATACTAATAAAATTTCATTAATTGAGGCGTCAGTTGTTTAAATGATTTTGAATATTTATATAAAACTGTAATTTAATATAAAACTGTCCAACTCTGATTAAATCATTATTCTAACCTTCTTCAATGTAATTGTGCTTACGTATACCAATAATAATAGAGTAAAATAATAAATGTAATAACAATAATAGAGAAAAATAATAAATGTAATAATAATAGAGTAAAATAATACATGCAATAAAATAAGAACAATAGAGTAAAAATGTAGTTGTAATAATAAATAGAGTAAAATAATATATGTAACAACAACAACAACAGAGTAAAATAATAAATAACCTTGACTCGAGTATAAGCTGAGGGAGGCTGTTTCAGCCTAAAAAAGGGCTGAAAATTTTGGCTTATATGGTATAAAGGCACTAGACAAAAATAGTATTTCACCTTGTCGTTCACTACACCATGCTGCTCTCGGCTGCACCTTATTTTTGGATTTATAAAAAGAATCTGGCATAAGCAAAATCACTTCTAACACCATTTCAAATGGGGAGATGTCCTGAGATGAGTGACAACATACCTCACTGGTGCGGAATATAATCCTATACTGGTACTGAGGCCCATGCTCCCGGTGGTCTTCTAGCTTCTCACGCCTGATGCTCACAGCCACAGGACCCAGCTTCTCATCTACCCCAAAGTAGTTGGAATGCTCTAAAGAATGAGAGAGAGAGAGAGAGAGAGAGAGAGAGAGAGAGAGAGAGAGAGAGAGAGAGATGGTGGGTGGGTACCTTGCTTATTTACACAGCAACAGGCCATTTTTTTGTATCCAACAGGTTTGGGATTGTATTGTCTTTTAAGGAATTTATATGCTTGTCTTTAGAAGTAAAAGATATCTGATTCCTGGGATGAACTACAGCAAATTAGACTGGAGTCAACTATGGGCAACTGGACCCTACTCTGCCTTTTGAAAAGCGATACACAAAGGATTTGGGGAAGATGCTTCTGTAGAGCACAGTTCTGTATTATCGCAGAGTGGAAAAGATATTTATTATTTATTTATTTCCAACATTTATCACCCCATCCTTCTCAATAATGTTTTTACTTATTGTGTAATGTTATATGTAATTTAATGTGGCGCAGCTGCCTGGGCGTCAGCTGTATAAGATCTCTACTGACCAGAAGGTCATGAGTTCGAGGCCTGCCTGGGTCAGGGTGAGCTCTCGACCAATTTGTGTAGCTTGTTGTCGACCTTTGCAACCCGAAAGACAGTTGCATCTGTCAAGTAGGAAATTTAGATACCACTTTGTGGGGAGGCTAAATTTAACTGATTTCTGGAATGTTAAATTGCCTCTATGTCTGTCTATATATGTTGTATGTCAATGGCATTGAATGTTTGCCTGTATATGTGCATTATGATCTGCCCTGAGTCCCCTGCGGGGTGAGAAGCACGGAATATAAATGACGTAAATAAATAAATAATTTTGTTTGTATGCCAACAACATACAAACACAATTACATATGACATTACACAATAAGTAAAAACATCAAGTTAAAACCATTTAAAACATTATTATTCATATCCAAATCTGATTCAGGAAAGGGAAGCTTAAATGCCACTAACTTTGCAACATTAGGAACAGAGGGATGGCAATGAATCAGTCTGTTCCAAGTACATATGCGTACTGGTTCTAAATGTTTAATTTGACATCACTGGCAGTCTGAATTCAAGGTGGTAGTAATGACAGTTAAAGCCAAAAATGGTTTGTTTGTTTGTTTGCATGCTGCAAACTGCTTTGCACTTTTCCCTAAATATGTCTATCTGAGATTAGAGACCTTCTGTTCCTCTGTTATGACAATTCAGTTTCCTCTTAAAGCAGGGCTGGCCAGGAAGTCGATCGCGATCGACTGGTCGATCCCGGGACCGAAGGAGGTCGATCCCAGAGGGATGGGGCACTTCTCAGAGGGGGCAGAGCCATGCCGCACGAAGCCTCGCACCCTCCCCCGGCTTCAGCGCTACCACAGCTTCCCCAGCCTTGAGGAGGGTAGTGCCAAGCCAGTAGTGGCTATCTATGCCACCACTGGCTTGGCATTACCCTCCTCTAGCCTGGAGAAGCTGTGGTAGCGCGAAAGTCAGAGGGGGCGGAGCCAGGCCGCGCCAAGCCCCACCCCTCCCCCTGCTCCGCCCTGCTTCTCTCTCGGTAGATCTTTCTGACTTGGTTTGATTATAAGTAGCTCGCATGCTGAAAAAGTGTGGGCACCCCTGTCTTAAAGTGTCCAACTGACACTTAAACTGTTGTCATTTCAGCACCGTTTGAGAACACAGTAGTGCAGAAAAGTCTTTGAGGCTTAAGTGATTTTACACAGAATTAGATGTACATAGTTTCAAATAGTTTGTTTTCATTTCTGTCTTCCTTCAAGTTTTTACATGGTTTAATAAGTTTTTCACTGTTTCAGTATTGTCATGTTGTTTATTACATCCAGATAGCAGATGGGAAAAAAATATTTGAGCCAATAAATAAGTTTTAAAAAGGAATTTCTGATGTCTTGTGCTTGCAAGTAAAGACTCAGCAATTTCTTAGGACATTTCCTGTACAAAACACAAGACACTCTCACCTTAGCTTGGAAACATCCTAAGTATGTCCTCCCCACACTCCACACACAGAGAATCATAAAGTGACAGCTGATACCTTTGCCACAGAAGTAGTCCTGGTAGTAGTGGGCACCCAAGTCCACGTGCTCAATGCTGTAGTGCTTCAGCCTGCTGATGTTGCGTTGGAGCTCCTTTGGGACTTCCAACACAGAAAGGCTGGCATTTGTGCAGTAGGTGGCTGGGGAGACTTCAGCAAAGCTGCCCTCTCCACAGCTTCCCCCACTTGGAGAACCAGCCGAGGCCTGAGAGAAACCGACATTGCGTTCCTGCTCGCCACCAATTTCATTGCGGAAATGAGGGCAGCTCAGCAGAAGGTCGTTGCTGTTGTTGTCCCCAGGGTCGTGGTCCAAGTTCTCCTTGTAGTTCAGGTCCTCGGTGCTGATAAAGGAAGGTGGGGGCTCCAACCCTGTTAACCCACAGGACCGGGAGGCTGTAGTGGACCCAGCCGATGCGGCCGATGCGCCAGTGGTAGTGTTCCTCCGCTGTGCCACGTAGGCTCGCCGGCCCACCACTTCGTTGAGGTCAAAGAGCATGCTCTGGACATCGTAGTGTGCAAAGCTCTTTTGGCACAGCCAGGGTCGGACCCCTTCCTCGGCGTCCACTAAAGCCTTGCTTGATTCGCCATCGCCGCGGACGTTCCGCAACTTCCTAAATATGGAATCGCCACCGCCCGCCTCTCCTTTGGAGCCTTTCTTGCGGGATTTTTCCTTGTGATGAAGCGGGTACTCATCCTGATCGTTCCTGGCTTCAGCTTTGGCGCTTCGGGAAGTTCTGAAGGAGTCAGGCGGTGGGGGCGGCTGCTGCTGGTCGACAGATGTCCCGCTGCGGAACTCATTCAGCATTTCATAAAAGCTCTGCTCTGAGATGCCTTGCACGTCGATCGAAGAGGTGCTCCCATACTCCCGGAAAAGGGGTAAGCCACTGGAGAGCCTGACCCCACGAGGTTCAAAAGCCTCCTCCATGTCACACTCGCTAAGCGTGATCTCGCTACTGCTCCGGTTCCGTAGTGGCAGAAAACCCCTCCCAGGAGACCGTGGCCAGCCATCCTGGAACTCAGTGTCCTTGGATCTCCTCCGGACCAGGCGCTGGAAACCTCTGACCCCAGACGAGAATGTTATCCCGCTTGGAAACTGTCCATTCTGGAAACCCCGCGGTACAGAGGTGGGTGTCTCCAAGTCTCTAGAAGTGCTGGGGTCCTTCATCCCCTCTCTCTTGGGGGGCCAGTCGGCAATCCTGGCCCGCACCCCCATTTTTGGCATGGCCGGCGTCGTCGCGTTGGGACGCGAGGAAGCAGAGCCATCTGCATGCATGGAACAGCCATTCTGGGCCCAAAATCCAGTAGAGTAATAATCGCCACCTTTCAGGCCGGGGCCCCCAATGTCACCACTCTCATGAACTGGTCGATACGATGTCATAGTCTAACAGCGGTGCAGATTTTGATTCCCTCTGGGAAGGCGCCGCTCAACTCCATTGGGGCGTACAGGCCTCAGCCGTTGCTGGGAGTGGTGGAGTGGTGAGACGCACGCCTAAAAGAGTTTGCCTCAGGATTTCCTGCTGGAGGACGCCACTCAGCCATTGTGAGATTGGGCAATAATCCTCAAGCGGCAACATTCAGTAAAAAGAGAGCTGGGACTGAATTTGTTTTTCTTTGATCCTGGCTACTTCGGAAAATTCACTCCAGCAATGAATCCTTGGACATCCTAGAAGAGAGAAAGAAAAATAATTAGACTGGGAATTTATATTCTTTGCTATTGCTGCAGATTCAGACAGTAGCAAACTTGGTTGCTGTGAATTTTCCAGGATGTATGGCCGAGTTCCAAAAGCATTCTCTCCTGACGTTGATTGAGAGAGGCTTAGAAAAAGTACACATCTACCAATCTATCTATATAATTAAAAATGTAATGTTACTTTTTGGGATTAACATAACTCAAAGACCACTGGACGAATTGACACCAAATTTGGACACGATACACCTATCAGGCCAATGAGTGATCATCGCTCATAAAAACACTGAAAAACACAGCGGAAGAGACTTGAAAAGCCAAAAAAAATTATACATTACAACACATGTGCTGAACCACATACTTATATACACATATACACAAATATATACACACACAACACATATACACAGACTGGGCCACAGCAACACATGGCAGGAGACAGCTAGTATATAAATAAAAATGTAATGTTTGTTTGTGGGATTAATATAACTCAAAAGCCACTGGACGGATTGACACCAAATTTGGACACAATACGCCTGTCAGACCAATGAGTGACCATCACTCATAAAATCACTGAACAACGCAGCGGAAGAGACTTTAAAAGCAAAAAATAAATAAAAATACATTATAATGAATGTGCAAAACCATATATATACGAAAACACACATATATACACATACAAAACACACATACACAGACTGGGCCACAGCAATGGGTGGCAGGGTCTCTCTCTCTCTCAGCATTACTTCGCGAACGAAGATTCTTAAGAAGGACTCATCCCACGCTTTTTACAAGCGCGTTGATGACTAAAAAGGCCAATCTGAGATAGGCAAGTTCGGTTGCAGAAAGCACAGCAGAAAGTCTCCTTGGGTGATGCTGTTTCCAAGTTGCGGTTCTTTCTGCGTTGTCGTTTCTTTTCGAGACCCATTCGGCGTGTCTTCTCGAAAGAGGCCGCAGCATTGTGGATCTCCATGCCTCCTGATGTGAGGCCAGGGTGGAACATTGATCAATCTGGCCGAGCCAGAGATGTTGTTTCAGGGAGTCCTTATATCTCTTTTTGGGGGCGCCTCTCTTGCGCTGACCCGTGGTGAGTTCACCATAGAGTAGTATCTTTGGGAGGCAGTGGTCCTCCATCCTAGAAATGTGCCCTGCCCAGAGCAGCTGGGCCACAGCAATGCGTGGCAGGGTAAGGCTAGTATATTCATATAGCAAGAGTGAACTGAAGCCACCCCCTCCCATTGAAATAACTTGCCATGCCCAAACAGTTTATTTACAGGATGGGGACCTCTGGAGAATAAGCCTTTCAGCAACATATCTCATGTGTTGCTATGCTATATCTACAAGATCAAGCTTGGTATGACAACGAAGCTGGTGCCACCCACCGTTTCCAAGCCTTTGAACTTCTTCCTGCCAATTCCCTGATTTCAGTTTAAAAGACTGCATCCAGCTCACAGACCAGAAGGCATAACCCTTGGCAGAAGAAGCACAACTACCAATTCACCAGCCAAGCTACAAACCACAACATGCCTTCAGCCATAGCACAGCGGCTATTACATGACAACTATGTGGTTAAGGGAGTGAATGCTATCTTGGTCAAGCCACTCATGGTCAAAGAACGAACGCAAAACACTGTGTTATGCTGGTTGTCTTCTCCTCTGTTTGGTATAGGACACCCAAAGCTGTCTTCTGTTGAGTCAAAGCACTACATATAACAACTAGCAGGAGCTCTCTAGGGTTTTTGGCTGGGGGCTCTCTGAGACTTACTGTTGCTCCTCATCCCATCCCAGATTGTAGATGAATCATCAGTTCTTCTAGCCCGGGCCAGTCCAACTGACGACCCGCGGCCCGTACATGGCCCGCCAGCACCTTGTCTGCGGCCCGCTCAGCTTTTTAATAAAAAATTAAAAAATAAAATAAAAGTAAATAATAATAATAAAATTACCCACTTCCAGGTTCCGGAGGAAGTATCGCGAGACTACGCCAGCCATACGGGATTTCGATCTCAACGCAGGCGTGATCTCGCGTTGAGAGTGAAATCCCGTGTGTAGCTGGTGTAGTCTCGCGATAGTTAATACAGTTGGGATTCAGTGATAGTGCCGACCTTGGCTCAGCTGCTGTGCCAGGGCGAGGCCATACAAGGCCAAGGCGAGGCCTGCGAGGAGCTCCGCCTGGGCCTGCTCCAGCTCCTGGCCGCCCTGCTCGGTGCCTGCGAGGGCCCGGCCCTGGTTCCCTTCCTGCCCGAGGCCTCCGCCGCCTTCCGCGCCGGCCTCCAGGACCCCTTCCCGCCCACACAGAGGCAGGCCTGCGACGCTATCGCCGCCTCCGCCCGCGCCTCCCCAGGTGATGAACCCACAGCCTCAGGGGTTGGGAGGGTGCTAGTGCTAGTTCAACCCCTTTCTGTTATTATTATATTTTATTAATGTATGTATATTCCCTCCCTCCATCCATATCCCTTTCTGATATTATTATATTTTATTAACGTATGTATATTCCCTCCCTCCATCCATCCCTTTCTGATATTATTATATTTTATTAATGTATGTATATTCCCTCCCTCCATCCATATCCTTTTCTGATATTATATTTTATTAATGTACTGTATGTATATTTCCTCCTTCCATCCATATCCTTTTCTGATATTATTATATTTTATTAATGTACTGTATGTATATTCCCTCCCTCCATCCATGTCCCTTTCTGTTATTATTATATTTTATTAATGTATTTATATTCCCTCCCTGGAGCCGGGGAGGGGGCGGAGCTGGGGCGGAGGCAGACCCTTTGCCCCCCCAGGTGATCAGTGACCGGAATTCCGGCCCTTGGGCCGGTAGAAGTTGGACAGCCCTGTTCTAGTCTTCGAGAGGCACAAAGGGAAGGAATAAGCTCTAATTCCAGAGGATGGCAGCATTTTATAACCCACTTTCCTTACTCTGAAGCGGACACAGTATCTGACATCAATCTGCCCTTGGTGGGGAAAGGAAGGGAGACGTAGCAGATCAGTGCTATTCAAAAGTGGTGGCCCATGGACCTACCCCTGTTGACAGATCAATAGTTGATGGTCTCCAGAAAGTTTCAAGCAAAGAAAGAACAAGTTGTAGTCGATGGGAACAAATCTGATACTGTAGGTGAGTGTTTCTCAACTTTCCTAATGCCACAACCCCTTAATACAGTTCCTCATGGTGTGGTGACCCCCCCCCCCCGCAACCATAACATTACTTTCGTTGCTACTTCATAACTGTAATTTTGCTATTGTTATGAATCGTAATGTAAATATCTGATATGCATGATGTATTTTCATTCACTGGACCAAATTTGGCACAAATACCAGATACACCCAAATTTGAATATCGGTGGGATGTGGGGGGTTGATGTTGTCATTTGGGGGTTGTAGTTGCTGGGATTTATAGTCCACCTACTACCAAAGAGCATTATCAACTCCACCAACGATGGAATTGAATTAAACTTGGCACACAGAACTCCCCTGACCAACAGAAAATACTGGAAGGGATTGGTGAGCATTGACCTTGAGTTTGGGAGTTGTAGTTCACCTACATCCAGAGAGCACTGCGGACTCAAACAATGAAAGATCTGGATTAAACTTGGCACAAATACTCAATATGCCCTAATGTGAACACTGGTGGAGATTGGGGAAAATAGACCTTGACATTTGGGAGTTGTAGTAGCTGGGGTTTATAGTTCACCTACAATCAAAGAGCATTCTGACCCTCACCAATGATAGAATTGGGTCAAACTTCCCACACAGAACTCCCATGACCAACAGAAAATACTGGAAGGGTTTGGTGGGCATCAACCTTTTTGGAGTTGTAGTTCACCTACATCCAGAGAACATTGTGGACTCAAACAATGATTGATCGGGACCAAACTTGGCACGAATACTCAATATGCCCTAATGTGAACACTGGTGGAATTTGGGGAAAATATACTCTGACATTTGGGAGTTGTAGTTCCTGGGATTTATAGTTCACCTACAATCAAAGAGCATTCCGAACCTCACCAACGATAGAATTGGGCCTAACTCCCCCACACAGAACCCCCATCACCAACAGAAAATACTGTGTTTTCTGATGGTCTTTGGTGACTCCTCTGACACCTCCTCACATCTCTCAGGTTGTGCAATGCAACTGTAGGTGGATAGTGCAAGGCCATATTTTGGTTTATGTCCGATCAGCAGGGGCGGTCCGTCCATGTAAGCAACCTACGCGGCCGCGTGGGGCGCCATCATGGATGGGCGCTGCCACACTGGCCGCGCCGGGCACCATCATGGATGGGCGCCGCCGAAGCGGAACTCCCTGCTGCAGGCAGCAGCAGGGATCGGCGCTGGCTGCGCCGCCGAAGCGGAGCTCCCTGCTGCTGCCTGCAGCAGCTGCTGAGCATGTGTGGACATTCTCGCGCATGCCCAGAACTGCCGGAGCTGAACTTCAGCTCTGGCAGTTCTGGGCATGCGCGAAAATGTCCGCGCATGCTCAGAAGCTGCTGCAGGCAGCAGCAGGGATCGGCGCTAGCCGCGCCGCCGAAGTGGAACTCCCTGCTGCTGCCTGCAGCAGCTTCTGCCCATGCGCGGAAATGTCCGTGCATTACGGAGGCGTGCTACGGCACAGCGGCGGCGCAGGGCAGTGCGGCGGCGGGACCAAGTGACGCGGCGGTGGGGGGGGGCACCAACATTTTCTTCGCTTACCCCCCCGGAATAGGTTAGGCCGCCCCTGCCAATCAGAGCAATGAGCTGGATTCGCTATTCTGACACAGAATGTTCAAGTGCTCTCAAGTCATTTTCCTAGGCCTTCAATTGCCTCCTAGTGATACAGCAGCCTTGAAAGCCCAAGATAATGGGAAACTAGGAAAGGCCCACTGGGAACAACACCTGAAGATGCCTCTCACTTGCCTGCCAGGTGAAAAGAGAACTGGCTGACATTGGGAATGGGAGAAATAGAGGAGAAAGATAACACATTCCCCCTCAATTAAAAAGCCCACAGGCGAGTGATTTCCCCCCTGCCAACTAAGAACAAGTGCAAGGCCATCAGGGCAGGCAGAGAACACAGTGTGCATGTGGCAGTCTCCTCGCCAAGTATAGGGCCTGCCAGCGAAGCGCTTCAGTGGCTCAGTTATCCTACAAAGTCCCTTTTGTTCAGTGTTCCTCCTCTGCACTGGGCTTTGGGAACAGGGCACCTTTGAAGAGAGACGCCAATGTCACATTCACCCTCTACAACCTTAAAAGAAGGCTCGCCCCAAACTGTGAGTCGGGAGATATGCCTTATGTTGGGATATAGAATCCTTCCTCCTGATATCGAAAGACTGTTCTCAGATTTTTTCCCTTTGCCAAGAATGTCGCAAACCTGCCTATCTAAGATGAAGTTCACTTTCATCCTGTAGCAGCCTCTCTCTTGATCTTTTTCAGACAAGGGTCAGGTTGATGAAGAGGTTCCTATTGGAAATTCCATACCCGATTGCAGTGTTTTTCAACCTTTTTTGAGGCGCGGCACATTTTTTACATTTACAAAATCCTGGGGCATGCCACCAACCAAAATGACACAAAATGACACTCTAACACAGTCATACATATAGTTGATATGTTTTTAACTGTAGTTAATATGTTTTTAACTGCCTCCCTGGCCTCCACAGACCCCGGAAGTGTACCCCAAATTGTGGTGGTGAAGGCCTGCCTCCCTGGCCTCCAAAGACCCCGGAAGTACAGTACCCCAAATTGTGGTGGGGAAGGCCTGCCTCTCTGGCCTCCAAAGACCCCGGAAGTGCAGTACCCTGAGTTGTGGAGGGGGAGGCCTGCCTCCCTGGAGGCCGAATTGTGTTGGGGGAGGCCTGCCTCCCTGGCCTCCACAGACCCCAGAAATGCAGTACCCTGAGTTGTGGCAGAGAAGGCCTGCCTCCCTAGCCTCTAAAGACCCCGGAAATGCAGTACCTCGAATTGTGGCGGGGAAGGCCTGCCTCCCTGGCCTGCAGCTGCTTGCGTGGCTCCAGAGGCTCTGCAGGGGTCTGCGGAGGCCGGGGAGGCAGGCAGGCCCCTTTGGGATAGTCCGAGAAGCAGGTAAGGAAGCGCAGGTAAGAAAATAATATATAGAATAATATATAAATAATAAAATTAATATGGCATCCCTACTTCACGGATTTTCAATTTTTGTGGGTGGTCCTGAAATGGAACCCCTACAATAAGTGAGGGAACACTGTACGTGCACCCACCTCCACTGAGGTCTGATGCAAACTATATAATAAACACGGTGTCCTGTGCCTGAAGACCCTCCCACACCAAAGAGGCACAGTCAAACTGGCAAACCAAAATGTACATACAATATAGGTTAACAATTATACACATTAATTGTGGGGTAGACTTGGAAGGTTGCTATTTCCAACAGTTCCAAGTTGGATTCGTTCTCAGAGAAAGGAGGACATTGAGGAGAGACAAAGGCTGTTCCAGAGCCAAAGAACAACACAGTTCAAGGGAGAAGTTGCTGAACAGCCTCCCCACCCAATCCCCAGCCATCAGTAAGACACCACAACAAAAGCTCTGGTCAAACAGATGGTTTCCCTCTCCTACAGTTCAGCTGCTTTCAAACGGTGGGAGTGAATAACGGGAAACATGACCAAGGCTGCAAGAGCATGCGAGGAGGAGGACAAGAGGAGGTCAGAACCTGCACTGAGACAGGATCTTCCACAGCTTCAATCTGCGATGATGCCATCTGCATAACTCATAAAAGCTGACAGGCGACAGGGGTGCTGCACTGAGCTATCAACTGTGGGCTGCCTGAAGTCCAAATCCCACAAGCCATGAGAGCAATTCTGCAGCTTGCATACGGAGCCAGGAATCGGACCTTGGAACTTAATCCAAATTCACTTGGAAGGGAACCTTTTCAGGACAGCTTCTCCTTGCAAGAGAAAGAAGCCTGCAGACTGCTGTTACTGGAAGTAGAACTTCTTTCAATCACCACCAACAGGAACAAGAAAACACTGGGTTGCAGATGTTTGACATACATGGTAGAGGCATGATCACAAGCTGCTAACAGGCCTGGGATGACAAAGAAGATCCTTTCTGGTCCATCTGCATCAATCACTACCTGACCTTGTCCCTGCCTGCCTCCCTCCCTCAAAAACAGAAGCACAAAGCAGTGAAATTCACATGGAGGCTTCACCAAGTGTAGAAACAAACAAAAGGGCCCTTCATGTAAGCACAGGTTAACAAAGTACAAGGGTTATCCGGAAAGTAAGGTTACAAGGCACTTGGCTCTCGCAGGGAATTTTCGAGGGGGAAGTTGGTATTACTGCCATGTAGTGGGAAGTCAGTGGAAGCGAACGAGCAGTGTCAGTTGTCAGTAGCTCATCGACTGGCATTGTGATGGTTAGAGATGAGCTTCCTCATTCCATTTCTCTCCAAGTGCGAAGTTCATGCTGTCTCTCTCTCGGCATTACTTCGCGAACAAAGATTCTTAGGAAGGACTCATCCCACGCTTTTTACAAGCGTGTTGATGACTAAAAAGGCCAATCTGAGATAGGCAAGTCCGGTTGCAGAAAGCACAGCAGAAAGTCTCCTTGGGTGATGTTGTTTCCAAGTTGCGGTTCTTTCTGCGTTGTCGTTTCTCTTCGAGACCCATTCAGGGTGTCTTCTCGAAAGAGGCCACAGCATTGTGGATACTGCGTCTCCATGCCTCCCGATGTGAGGCCAGGGTGGACCATTGCTGGCCGAGCCTGAGATGTTGTTTCAGGGAGTCCTTATATCTCTTTTGGAAGGCACCTCTCTTGCGCTGACCCATGGCAAGTTCACCATAGAGTAGTATCTTTGGGAGGCGGTGGTCCTCCATCCTAGAGACGTGCCCTGCCCAGCGCAGCTGTGTTCTCAATAGCATGGCCTCAATGCTGGCGATCCCTGCTTGCTCAAGGAGAGCAACATTAGTCACATAGTCGGTCCAGTGTATATTTAGGATTGTGCGAAGACAGTGCTGATGAAAGCGTTCGAGGAGTCGTAGGTGTTGGTGATAGGTGACCCATGTTTCAGACCCATAGAGAAGAATAGACAGTACGATAGCTCTGTACACACTGATTTTGGTGCTTTGCCTCAGGTGCATGTTGCTCCAGACTCTTGCTGTAATACGCTACCTAAATGCTAAGGGCATGAATGTCGCTATGATTCATCGCAAAATCATTTCAGTTTATGGAGAGGATGTAATGTCAAGACAGCATGTGACAAAATGGGTACGGAATATATAGTGAGACCATGAAGAAACTTTGAAGAGCCATCCAAAACAAACGTCATGGGATGCTGTCGCCGGGAGTCTATTTCCTTCATGACAATGCGCATCTGCACACCACTCATGCAACACAAGAGTTGTTGACTTCATTTGGTTGGGATGTTTTAAGCCACCCCACTCACAGCCCCGATCTCGCACCCAGTGACTATCATCTGTTTACTAAACTGAGGGAACACCTCGGTGGAAAACACTTTTCCGACGATGAAGTGGTGAACATCGAAGTGACAAGAGACAGGGCTTTCTCAGTGGTGGTCCCTCGCCTGTGGAACGCCCTCCCCAGGGATATTAGACAGCCCCCCCCCACTCCCTCTTGGCCTTCCAGATGAAAACATGGCTACTTGAACAAGCCTTCGGAATCTAATGCATGGTATTAGATGAAAGTGAACACTGGAATGGTTCAGACAACCATTTATGGACAATGAATCTAACAACAAAGGCACTTTAACAACACAACCATTAAATCAAGAAATAGTTTTCTAAGATCTACAGAGACACCCAGCAAGCGAGAGTCCAAAAGTGGCAGGCTAAAAGCCAGAACCTCAATCAATGGCTGATACCAAATGAGAGACTCCCTCCTGGGCACACAGAAAACTGGGCGAATTGGAAGGCGCTGAACGGACTGCACTCTGGCACCACGAGATGCAAAGCCAACCTTAAGAAATGGGGCTACAAGGTGGAATCCATGACATGCGAGTGTGGAGAAGAGCAAACCATAGACCACCTACTACAATGCAACCTGAGCCCAGCCACATGCACAATGGAGGACCTTCTTATGACAACACCAGAGGCACTGCAAGTGGCCACCTACTGGTCAAAGGACATTTAATAGAAAACCAAGCCTGCAAACTTTGTGTTTTGTTTTTGTTTTTAATGCATTACAACTGTTCGTTCCTGGCACAATAAATAAAATAAACACAACCATTCAATGCTAAGCAGGCCCAGATTAACTGTTTGTGGTGCCCTAGGCCACACTTTGGAAGCCCCGCAGGGGGCTTCTGTTCAGCTGCAGGGCGCAAGCGCTTCTCTTCAGCAGTCACCGGGCTCCCGGGGGCTTCCCTTCCTTCCTCCTCCTCGGAGAAGGAAGAGGAAGGAAGGGAAGGCCCCGGGCGGCCGCTGCGGCACCCAGGAACATGGCGGAGGAGGCAGAGGCCGTGGCGCTCACGAAGAGCCGCCATGGCTTCCCTCCGCCCCTTCCTCCTCGCCCTCGCCGGCGTGCCTGACGTCACCCAGCCCCGCAGGTTGGTTGTGGGAGAAGCGCACCATTGGCTGACAAAAAAGGGCGGGCGCCGCGCAGGATGCCGGGGCGCCCTCCCCACCCCCCTGCGGCGGCCCCTGCCCCCTCTCGGATGTGGGGGAAGGGGGAAGGAATTAAAGAAAGAGAGGGAAGGAAGGAAGAAGAGAAAGGGGGGGTTAGTCCGTGATTTGGCGCCCTCCTAGGCCTGCGTTCATAGGCCATGGCCTTGTTGGCCTTATGGGTAATCGGGGCCTGATGCTAAGGCTTCCCACCAAAATGGAACTGTAGAGGAGAGTGTACTGAAGAAGCCAGTACCAGCTGTATACCAGTACTGCCATCTGTTGAGGAGTTACGATGGTGGAGGCATTACTTTTCATTCAACCCTCGTATGTGTGTAAATAGGAGCTTCACTGTCAAGAAACTTTGTTAAGCAAGGAGTGCCTATACAGAGGGCAAGGGAGGCAAACAGGATCACGTGAGATAGAAAACCAAGACTACCTTACCCATTTTTTAAAATTACGTTTAGAAACACAAATCGCCTGCCTCCCCATCTGGCTCCAAGAGGAGGAATGGAAAACTCTTTAATGCTGCCCAGTTCAGGGGTAGGAGGCTCAAGCCAGGCCCTGGCAAGATCAAAAGAGCAAAAGCCCTTGGGAAGCTGAGTGGGCAGGAGGTGCCGCCTGCAGCTCTCGGGTTTCCAAGGCGGCATTCACACTTGCGGTTGAGAGCAGCCACCGCACTCAGCAGAAGCCGGATCCCACCCCCAGATCAGGAACTGGCACATACCAGCCTGTCTTTCTGGGCCGGTGTTCAGGGAAGAGATGAAAAATGTGAAATTCTGCTTAGTAGCAAATTGCAATAAGAAAGAAAGAAAGAAAGAAAGAAAAGGATAAGCAAGGAATGTCATCCAAAGCCCAGTTGCTTCCCTGAAAGCATCTATATTTAAATGCACCGCTCCCCCCTCCCCAACTTTAATGCAAAATCGGTTTGGGGGATTTGCTTTGGTATGATCAGATGAGACAATAAAGTCAACAGAGGAAAAGGGCAAAAGCAAAAGCTATTCCAATGTAAGCAAACTTTGGAAATATGACAGTTTTTTTTAAAAAATGCAGTTGAGGATGGCAGGGACAAGGAGCCAGGACAAATGCCTCTTTGTCAACCAGTTATTCCTGGGCACAATGGTAGCCCCAGCTTCTAAGCATTGGACCCTAACCACAAGGCTGGCTGCCTCTTTTCTTCTGTTTCCAATTACCATATATCAGGGCTACCCAGGAAGTCGATCGTGATCGACCAGAAGATCGCGGGACCGAAGGAGGTCGATCGCAGCCAGATGGGGCGCTTCTCAGAGGGGAGGGGAGCCAGGCCGTGCCAAGCCCCGCCCCCTCCGCCGGCTTCGGCACTCCTAGCAGCTGCTCCAGCCTTGAGGAGGGCAGGGCCAAGCCAGCCTTGTGCTAGCTATGCCACCATTGGTTTGGCCCTGCCCTCCTCAAGGCTGGAGCAGTTGCTGCTAGACCTGAAGCAAGAGGGGGGCGGAGCCAGGCCGCGCCAAGCCCCTCCCCGGCTTTGGCATTCCCAGCAGCTGCTCCAGCCTTGAGGAGGGCAGGGCCAAGCCAGCCTTGTGCTAGCTATGCCACCACTGGCTTGGCCCTGCCCTCCTCAAGGCTGGAGCAGCTGCTGCTAGAGCTGAAGCCAGAGGGGGGCGGAGCCAGGCCGCGCCAAGACCCGCCCCCTCCCTGGCTTCGGCACAGGCTCCACAGAGCCCGCAATGGAATGGTGGCAGCGGCACTCCATAGCAGGGCAATCAGCTGGGAATGGCTGGGAATGGCTGGGAGGCGGCGGAAGCCTGCAGCTCCCCGATGGCCTGCTGCTCTGCTCTCCTCTGCTGTGGTGGCGGCTGGGTCTGCTTTGCCATCCTCTGGGCTGGGGCCATTGGACCATTCCATCTTGGGATCCTTCCTCTCTTCAGGATGTCACCCTTCATCTTGGTTCGCACCTTGTCTTCTTGAATTTTATTTTAGTGGTTTTTATTATTATTTTATAATAATTTTATAATAATATAATAATAAATAATATAATAATGTTATAATTTCAATATATTATAATGTCTCTCTCTATATATACACTATAATATAATAAGATATTAATATTAATAATATATGAATATTTCTTGATATATTAATATGTTAATATTAATGATGTGTAATATATAGTAAATATAGTACATAACTAAATAAGTTATGTAGATTAGAATGTAGTCCTGCCTTTAGGTGCAGCCCTCCATAATATTTTTTGCCTCTCGTGTGGCACCTTAGAAAAAATAATTGCCCACCCCTGGGTTATACTAAACAAGTATGTGCTTCTACTAGAAATTTATGACTAAATAAAGGTTTCCTTACTAATTTTTAATTACTTTTTAAGCAAGCTTTCGAATGCTTGTGATTTGTGTCTAAGTTCCATTGCGCTTGCAAATTTTTACTGTTTTATTGTATTTTATTCACCCTGTGTTTGATTCATAATGTTGTAAACCGCCCCGAGCCGTTGGGAGTGGCGGTGTACAAATCTAATAAATAAATAAATAAATAAATAAATAAATAAAGATTTAAATAAATAAAACTGAGAAACTGAGGGACACAATTTCCATGTTTTAATCAACTTGATTTAAATGGAATCTACTCTTGCGTAAAAGCTTGCTTCAGAAATCAGGTGTTGCCCGAGAAGATAAAAAGGAGTTCATTCTTACAGGGGGAAAAATGCAGGCGAACAAGAACTGATGCAAAAATAAATGCCGAGGAGGCAACTGATAATGACATTAAGGGCAACAATAAACAAAAAAGTCGTGGCATACATCTGAATCAGGGAAATGGCTAGGGAAGCAGTTGAATTATGGGAATTGAAGGAGTTAAGGGAGCATTGAAAGGAGATAAAAGAGACTTCAGAGAGGCTGAATGAATGCTTTCATCAGTCTTTGCTACAGAAGATGTAAAATAGTGATTCTTGGGTCTGAAACGATAAGAGAGTCCAAGCCACTGAGTCAAATGGTGGTAGCAAGAGATAAGGTTTTAGATCTCAAGGATGAATGGAGACCAAGCAAATCAATGGATCCAGATGTATGTATCAAAGAGTTCTTAAAGGACTCAAACATTAAACAAAATGCTAATCTTCTAACATGTCCCTAAGATTAGTTTCCGTACCAGACAACTGGAGAAGGGCCAGTGGAAGTTTTAAAACGAAATCCAGAAAAAAATTATAGCTGTGTTATAGCAAAATAATGCAAAGAGCAAAAAATAAAACTATAGCGCAGTGGTTCTCAACTTGTGGGTCCCCAGGTGTTTTGGCCTACAACTTCCAGAAATCCCAGCCAGTTTACCAGCTGTTAGGATTTCTGGAAGTTGAGGGCCAAAACATCTGGGGACCCACAGGTTGGGAACCACTGCTATAGAGGATTGTTGTGATGTGCTTTCAAGTCGTTTCTGACTTATGGTGATTAGAGTGGACTTATCATGGGGTTTCCTTGATAGGATTTGTTCAGAGGGTGTTTGCCTCTGGCTTCCTCTAAAGCAGGTATGGGCAAACCCAGGTCCGGAGGCCAAATGCAGCCCCTTGGGCTTTTTTCCCCTCAGGCCCTGTTCTCTTTAACCATCCTATCCTTCCTCCCTTCCCGTTTTCCTTCCTCCTTCCCTTCCTCCCTCTTTCTCCCTTCCTCCTTCTTCCCTTCCCTTCTACACCGGGAATGTGGCGCAGCTGGCTAAGTGTCAGCTGCATAAGATCTCTCTGACCAGTAGGTCATGAGTTCAAGGCCTGCCCGGGTCGAGGTGGGTGCTCAACCTTTAAGTGTAGCCTGCTGTTGACCTTTGCAGCCCAAAATACAGTTGCATCTGTCAAGTAGGAGATAAAAGTATCACATTAAGTGGGGAGGCAAATTTTGTCTGAATTATGAGGCCATTAAAGAATTCCAGGAACGCTGAGGAATGCGGAAGGAACAACGAGGGACGCTGGGAACGCTGAGAGTGCGTCAGCTCCCCCTGGTGGCCAGAGTTTGCCTCTGTTTGTCTACATGTGTGTATGTGGAAACGGCAGGGATTGTCTGCTAAGTATGTGTACCTGTAATCCGCTCTGAGTCCCCTTCGGGGTGAGAAGAGCGGAATATAAATAAAGTAAATAATAAATAAATAAATAAATTTCATCCTTCTTTCTTTCCTTCTTTCTTCCCCTTCTCTCTTTCTCCTTCCTTCCTTTTCTTCCTTCCTTCCTTCCCTTTTTTCTTTCCTCCCTCCCTCCAATCCCTTCCACCCTTCCTTCCTTCTCTTCCTCTCTTTCTTCCTTCTCTTTTTCTTTCCTCCTTTTTTCCTGGGGGATGTTTAGCTGGGAGAAGAGAAGGTTGAGAGGGAACATGAGAACCATGTTTCAAGATTTCAAAGGGTGTCCCATTGAGGAGGAGGAGGAAGGGGAACACTGACTTTCTGCTTCTCTAGAGACCAGGGTAGAAGGGGGCAGTGGGTTCAAATGGCAGGGAAAGAGATTTGACTGAAAAGATTAGGAAGAACTTCCTGAGACTAAGAGCTGTTGGAGAGCGGCACAGGCTGCCTGGGAGTGTACTGGAGTCTCCTTCTCCGGTTGTCTACCAGAGTGTTTCCCAACCAGTGTGCCGTGAGCAATCACCAGGTGTGCCGTGGGAAATTGGAACCTCCAGGAGGGGAGGGGGAAAGAGACCTCCTCTTGCCTCCTGGGGGTTCTGTGTGGGAAGTTTGGCCCAGTTCTATCATTGGTGGGGTTCAAAATGCTCTTTGATTGTAGGGGAACTATAAATCCCAGCAACTACAACTCCCAAATGTCAAGGTCTCTTTCCCCTGAACTCCATCTGCATTCATATTTGGGCACATTGAGTATTCATGCCAAGTTTGGTCCTGATACAACATTGTTTGAATCCACAGTGCTCTCTGGATATAGGTGAACTACAACTCCAAAACTCAAGGTCAATGCCCACTTATAGCATTTTCTCTTGGTTATGGGAGTTCTGTGTGGGAAGTTTGTTGTGTCTTTCTGCTATTCCTGCCAGGATTTCTATGTTGAGTTCATCGAAACAGGCCCAGGTTTTACACTAAGTGTATAAATACATTTTAAAAATATATTAACGATATGTATTACTGTGTTAGAGTGTCATTTTGTGTCATTTTGGTTGGTGGTGTGCCCCAGGATTTAGCAAATATAAAAAGTGTGCCACGGCTCAAAAAAGGTTGGGAAACACTGGTCTACCAGGACTGCTTTGACCACAAGCGGGTGGAC
The DNA here is from genome assembly GCA_030556195.1 of Anolis apletophallus. Lineage (NCBI taxonomy): Eukaryota > Metazoa > Chordata > Lepidosauria > Squamata > Anolidae > Anolis > Anolis apletophallus. The sequence continues at coordinate 17,348,647 of JARBWK010000011.1, forward strand.
TAGGTGGCCCTTGGGGATCTCTTCCAGTTCTAGGATTATATATCAGGAGTAGGCGCAGTGGGTTAAAGCACTGAGATGCTGAACTTACAGACCACAAGGTTGCAGGTTTGAATTCAGGGAGCGGCATGAGCTCCCGCTATTAGCCCGAGCTTCTGCCAACCTAGCAGTTCAAAAACATGCCAATGCAATTAGATCAATAGGTACCGCTCCAGCGGGAAGGTAACGGTGCTCCGTGTAGTCATGCCGGCCACATGGCCTTGGAGGTGTCTACGGAAAACAACAGCTCTTCAGTTTAGAAATGGAGATGAACACCAACCCCCAAGAGTTGGACATGACTGGAGTTAATGTCAGGGGGAAACCTTTACCTTTAGCTTGCAATGCAAGGTCTAATAGATCCAGTTTTTTTCTCCGATCCACCATCTCATCCTGACCAAGACTAACCCTTTTGGGATCCAAACTCTGTCACACAACACAAGGACTAGGGGGCACTCCCTAAAGCTCCAAGGCAGGAAAGTTAGGACTAATAAAGGGAAATATTTCTTCACCCAGAGGGTCACTGGGTTATGGAACTCACTTCCAGAGGAGGTTGTGACAGCTGTCAGCCTGGACAGCTTCAAGGCAGGATTAGACAGATTCATGGATACCAAGGGAATCAGTAGCTACTGAAATGGACATCCAAGTGCCACCTCTGTGTTGATGGAGGCAGGCAGGATTTCCCCGGGTACTGGTTGTGGGGGGTCGGGAGCAGGTGAGGGTTTTGCCCTCCTTTCTGCTAGAGATCCCTGTGTACAACTAGTGGGCCACTGTGTGACACAGAATGCTGGACTAGATGGGCTGAGGCCCGATTCAGCATGGCTCTTCTTATGTTCTTATGTTCAAACATTTACCATCTTTCCTTCACTTTCTGCCTCCAAAAGAGAAGAGGAAGGGGACAAAAAGGCAGGGATGAAGCTTGTGGAGAATAATAATAATATTAATAAACTTTATTTGTACCCCGCCACCATCTCCCTGAAGGGGACTCGGCGCGGCTTACATGAGGCCAAGCCCAGGAACCTCCTCCCTTCCACTCCCTCATCTCTGGTCCGCCATGCGGCCCCCAAGTTAGAACGTTTGCCCATGCCTGCTCTAAAGTCAAGAGAGTGTGATTTGCCCAAGGTTGCCCAAAGGGTTTCCACGGCTGAGAAGGGACTCAAACCCTGATCTACAGAGCTGTAGTCCAATATTCAAATCACTTCAACATACTCCAAAAAGGCCTCTCCGTTGGCGCCCCCTTGCTGTGGGGGAGAGGCTTCCGTACCCTAATGAAGTGGTGAACTATGCTGGCGGTGGCATAATAGCCACCGGTAGGGCCTCCCATGCCAGACAGGTCACAACCGAAGGGTCTGACAAAGAGTGTCAATGAGCAGGATGGGCTCTCTAGCCCTTTGGCAACCATCCTAGGAGAAGGAAAACTCTGATTCCAAACCTGGGCAGATGGTGCTTGTTTAACTCTGTAAGGTCAACCATTTAGAGAAGGAAACTCGAACCAAACCTACGACCTGAGGACCTCGCTGCCACTGTCCAAGCTTGCTAGGCCCCGGCAGACGAACCTTTGGTTTAAAGGGTGAGGCCAGTTCTGTGCACGCTGCACTCCACCAGAAAAATCCATTGCACAGGCTCGAAGGACACATCCAACTTCCGATACAAAGTGTGGGATGAGTCCTTCCTGAATCTTCGTTCGTGAAGAAAAGCCAAGAAGACTCCAAAAGGATCTATCCAAACTGGGTAAAATAGTCATTTAAAAAAAACAAGTGGGGTTCAATGTACGCAACTAAAAACGAGGGCTAGCATGGTGTAGTATTATGAGTGTTGGACTAGCATTCGCGGAGACAATGGTTGTAATCCCTACTCGGTCATGGAATCCCACTGGACGACCTTGGTCACCTCATACTTTCAAGTTCAAGAGAAAGCAGACATGATGCCTTAGATATCTGAAAAGAGATAATGTAGAACAAAGCTTTCCAAACGTTTCATGTTGGTGACACACTTTTTAGACATGCATCATTTTGCGAAATAGCGGCATGTTCTCTCCAAGATCAGAAGCAGAACACTTCTCCTTTTGGAACAGGTTATTTTCATTTTGTGGGCCACACATGGGAAATTATTGGCAAAAGCGAGCAGAAAATACACAATGAGATACGTTTTGGGTTTCATCAGGGCACGTTTGTATGCTCTTTACACACACCAACAGACACTTTCCCCATACTCAGAAAGGAGAGGAGACCTTCTTACATTGGTTCCAGCTGCTGATAAACAAGAGGCTTGGGAATGGCATCCATCCTGAGTCAGCACAACAAAGGGCTGGACCGTGCCCCTCCAAGTGACCTACTTTGAGGGCAAACTCTGAGTAGATTTTGTTCCCAGGCTCCTAATGAGAACATCATCACCGCCATCATGACTGCACTATTTCCTTTTGCTATGGGTAACTATGGCATCACCAAAAATAGAAAACATTCTCAAACACAAGCAAGGAGTGCTCAAAATTCCTACTTCAGACCTACACACAGACCTGATAGAGAAAGAAGGATAGAACTGGGCCAAACTTCCCACACAGAACCTCTAGGAGGCAAGAGGAGGTCTCTACTTGGGAAAAGGGAGACGGGCCTTCCCAATGCACGGAGAGGGAGAGACCAAGTAGACAACGGGTGGGGAGGGGGGGTGTTTGTAATTTTGTGCCTTTATCGAAGTAGGTTTCTTAGGGTTTTTATACTTCAACACACTAGACTCCCCCCCCTTCCTGGAGGTTCCAATTTCCCACGGCACACCTGATGATTGCTCACGGCACACTAGTGTGCCCCGGCACACTGGTTGGGAAACACTAATCTATACTATATCTATACTATATTTAAAAAAATCCCGGAATGGCAAACAGAAGAGGAGTTAATCAAAAGTTGTATGATAAAGTGGGCCCAGGATTTTGGACATGAAATACCATTACAAAGATGGGAAAGATTTTGGAACGTTCATTTAAATTATACGTACACGTATGATTTAAAAGAAAGTGGAATGAAAATATTTTACAGGTGGTATCTTACACCAGATAAGATAGCAAAACATTGTAAGAATTATAGTAATAAGTGTTGGAGGTATAGAAAGGCAGTAGGAATTTTTTTACATATGTGATGGGGATGTAAAAAAAATAAGTAAGTATTGGAAAAAAATTACATAAAGAAATACAACAAGCATTAGATATTAGATTTACACTAAAACCAGAGTATTTACTATTAGGGTTGTTAGACTTTAAGATAGAGAAAAATAAGGAAAAGTTGTTTATATATTGTATCTCCGCAGCTAGACTAATAGTAGCAAAAAAATGGAAAAATGAAGATATCCCAACGGTGGAGGAGTGGAAGATGAAAATTATGGATATTATAAATATGGACTGCCTTACTAGATCGCTGGCAGAAAACAACAAAATGAAGTACATGGATTGGACATTCATTATGTCCAATCTTGTGGCTGGGCCGCCAGGGGGGAGGGGGTAGAGACCCAGTTGCCGACATTTGAGGGCGTGGCACTTCGCCCGCAGCCGTCAGTCAAGAGCTTAGGGGTCCGGCTGGACCCCCAGCTGTCTATGGAGGCGCAGATTGCCTGCGCCTGCAAGACAACGTTTTACCATCTGCGACAGGCAAAACGTCTGGCTCCTTACCTTTCCCGCTGCGACCTGGCCACGGTGATCCAAGCCACGGTCATCTCGAGGCTCGATTACTGTAATGCGCTGTACATTGGCCTACCCTTGTCAGCTATCCGGAAACTTAAGCTGGTGCAGAACGTAGCAGCGCGCCTGCTCTCAGGAGCCGCAAGATCTGCCCATGCGAACTGCACTGGCTTCCTATTGAGTTCTGGGTCGCCTTCAAGGTTTTAGTCTTAACTTTTAAGGCCGTATATGGTTTGGGGCCAGTGTACCTGAAGGAGCGGCTTACCCCATACGTGCCCAGAAGATCACTGCGTTCAGAGGGGCTCAATTTACTGGAGGTGCCTGGTATCAAGACCTACAGGTTATCGAGTACGCGGCAGAGGGCGTTCACAGTGGCCACACCGAGCCTCTGGAACTCACTGCCTGAGGAGACGCGAGCCCTAAGGGGCTTGATGGCATTTCGCAAGTCCGTAAAGACTTGGCTGTTTAGGCAGGCATTCAGCTCTGACTGATGCCTGCTATAATTTGCCATCCTGCCGCGTCTCTGCCGTTTGCATTATTGTCGTTCCGCTGGGATTCTATTGTTGGGAGCGGGGTTAATTGGTTTTATAATGCTGTTTTATGTGTTTTTATCAGTGTTTTTATTTGGTTTTACTGCTGTAAACCGCTCTGGGCTCCGGAGAGAGTGGTCTACTAAATTGAATTAATAAATAAATAATATTAATTATAGAACATCTGAAAAAAGATAATATTGAATGGACAGTAATGGCTTAAAGATGTCTAGATTCAACAAGAGAATCTCGATAATGACCGGAATTATTGAGAACACAACTGAGAAATAAAATCTAAGGGGGGAAGGGGAGGGAAGTACAAGTACATGTGAGTTTTGTTTAGTAAGTAAGTCATGTATGTTTATAATGTTGTGTTTAATGTTTTAATGTTTTAACATTTTGGAAACCCAATAAAACTTTTTTTTTTAAAAAAAAGACCTACACACACAAGCTGTTCCCTGCCATGCGTTGCTGAGGCCCAGTCTGGCGATCTGGAAAATAAAGTAATGAGAACGTGTTGGTTTCTAATATATGTAATGTCTTTATGCTTGTGGATAAGCAGTATTTCTTAGATAAGCAGTATTTCGTGTTGTTTCTTTGTCAATGTTGATGTAGAGATTGTCTGGTTTGCCTACTCTGGAACATGCAACATATAATTGTTCTTAAAGGGTCCCTTTCAAATCTATGATATTATATCTGCCATATTCATTCATAAAAAAACTGTCATATTCATCTTTGTGTGTGTGTGTGTGAATTATATCTATCTAACTTTATCAATGGCTCGATGGCTCTTTGTCAGGAGGGCTTTGATTATATTTTCTTGCCCTGGTGAAGGAAGTTGGACTGGATGGCCTTAAGGCAGCATTTCTCAATCTGGGGTTCAGGACCCCTGGGGGAGTCACGAGGGGGTGTCAGAAGGGTCTCCAAAGACCATCAGTATTTTCTGTTGGTCATGGGGGTTCTGTGTGGGAAGATTGGCCTAATTCTATCGTTGGTGGGGTTCAGAATGCTCTTTGATTGTAGGTGAACTATAAATCCCAGTAACTACAACTCCCAAATGTCAAGGTCTATTTTCCCCAAACTCCATCTGTATTCATATTTGGGCATATGAAGTATTCATGCCAAGTTTGCTCTAGATCCTTCATTGTTTGAGTCCACAGTGCTCACTAGATGTAGGTGAACTACAATTCCAAAACTCAAGGTCAATGCTCAACAAACCCTTCTAGTGTTTTATTTATTTATTTATTTATTATTATGTCGATTTGTATGCCGTCCTTTCCACAGTGGCTCAGGACGGTTTACAGCATCTCGAACTATTACAAAGAGCATAAAACAGTAAAACAGCAAAAAATCAGACAATTGGACAATATTCCGCTAAAACCAAGAGGTTAAAGGCTAAATGCCTGCCGGAACACCATTTTGCAAGCTCTCCGGAAGGCCGGCAGCTCGCTAATTTCACGTACTTCAGGTGGTAAATTATTCCATAGATATGGTGCTGCCACGGAGAAGGCTCTCTGCCTGGTTGACGACCAGTGGATGGTTCGCAGGGAGGGGATCTGCAGGAGATTGTGATCCTCAGATCGAAGAGACCTCTGGGGAACATATGGGAGTAGACGGTCCCTCAAGTACACCGGCCCCAGACCATACAAGACCTTAAAGGTCAGAACCAGCACTTTGACGATGATCCGGTGCTCGATTGGTAACCAGTGCAGCCGCTGCAGAGTTGGGAGTAATATGAGCTCTGGCCGGCACTCCAGCCAAGCGTCTCGCTGCCGCGTTCTGCACCAGTTTGAGCTTCCAGATGACCAACAAAGGAAGACCAATGTAAAGGGCGTTACAGTAGTCTAACCTCGAGATGACCGTCGCTTGGATTACCGTGGCTAGGTCATTTCCGGAGAGATAGGGCGCCAGCTGCCTAGCCTGCCGCAGATGATAGAAAGCGTATCTGCTGACAGCAGAGACCTGAGCCTCCATTGTCAGCAGCGGGTCCAACTGGACCCCCAGACTCTTTACTAAAGGCAACGGGCGTAATGCCTCGCCATCCAGAGTAGGCAGCCGGAGCTCACACCCACCCGGTTGACCCAGCCAAAGGATCTCCGTCTTCGATGGATTCACTCTCAACCGACTGGCTCGTAGCCAACCAGTCACAGCTTCAAGGCATTGTTGGAAACAATCGGGTACAGAGTCTGGTCGGCCGTCCATCCTCAGCACCAGCTGGGTGTCATCAGCATACTGGTGACACTCCAGACCAAAACTCATGGGCGTCCTGTGTGCCAAGTTTGGTTCAATTCTATCATTGGTGGAATTCAAAATGTTATTTGATTGTAGGTTAACTACAAACCCCGCAACTACAACTCCCAAATGACAAAATCATTTTTTTAGTTATAGTCACTCACTCTTTGGGTTAGTAGGTGTTTTGTGGCAAAATTTGGCGTCAATTCATTCAGCGGATTTTGAGTTATGATGTCACTAAAACGAACAGAACATTTATATATAGATATTTTTTTTAAAAAAACTGGCACAGTACATAGTGGCTTCTGCTTGCATACTCTCTTCATCCATATGTTGGCAATTGATACTATGACGACATTCCTCCTACATAAAAAACTGCCCCCTGAGACCCCTTTGTCCAAAGGCCCATCTACCAGAACTTCCCAGAACTTTGTGGACACTGCCACATGGCCCCCTCCTCAGCTAGGAGCACGCCCAAAAAAGCATTTCAACTAACGTGACCCCAAAACACAGCAGGAGGGAAGCGAGTCACTGAGATAATCCAAAACGACAACCTTCATGTAGAATCATGCCAGGCCGCTGATAAACTCGCTTCTTCCACCCTGTTAAAGAAATCATGGTGTCTGGTTTCATTTGGGGATCACAACATTGTGAACTCCAAATTCTTCTAAGGCTCAGTAGTCTGGAAGAACCCTGGAAACCCCATCTCCCTCAACATCCACCAACACCCTCAGACTAGAAAATCTGTCTGCCTGCCAAAAGTGGAGGAAGCAGAGCCAGACACTGCTTTCAAAGTTAAACCAGATCCAGAGGTTAGCCTCATGTAAAAATCAGGTAGGTGAGTTGTCAACCTTTCCCACATCCACAGCCTCCCCCAAAAGGTCTTGTAGACCCAAGACCTCTGCTTCCTCTATGGCAGTGTGTCTCAACCTTCCTAATGCCACGGCCCCTTAATACAGTTCCTCATGTTGTGGTGACCCCCAACCATAAAATTATTTTTGTTACTACTTCATAACTGTCATTTTGGTATTGTTATGAATCATAATGTAAATATTCTCACAAAGACCCAATATGCCCATATACTGGTGGGGTTAGGGGGAATTGTTTTTGTCATTTGGGAGTTATAGTTGCTGGGATTTATAGTTGACCTCCAATCAAAGAGCATTCTGAACTCCACCAACAATGGAATTGAATAAATCTAGGCACACAGAACTCCCATGACCAACAGAAAATACTGGAAGAGTTTGGTGGGCATTGACCTTGAGTTTTGGAGTTGTGGTTCACCTACATCCAGAGGATGCAAACAATGATAGATCAGGACCAAACTTTGCATGAATACTCAATATGCCCAAATGTGAACACTGGTAGAGTTTGGGGAAAATAGACCTTGATATTTGGGAGTCGTAGTTGCTGGGATGTATAGTTCACTTACAATCAAAGAGCATTTTGAACCCAGCTCACAATGGATCTGCATCAAACTTGGCACACTATTGCTAACACATGGCCAACATTCAATGCTGGTGGGGTTGTTGGGGGACTGTTTTTGAATTTTGAGAGTTGTAGTTCACTAACAGCAGAGAGCATTCTGAACTCCACCAATGATAGAACTGGGCCAGACTTCCCACACCGAAACCGAATACCTTTAAGGGACTCGCTGGTGTGAGCCTCCCTCCAGCCTCACATGCTCTCTAACCCGCATATGTGCACCACGCTGCAATGTGCCAAGCATGCCTGCTCTTCCCTCCCTGCTTGGAGTCTCACAATCCTCCACTTGGCTGAGAGGCCGGCTGAGAGGCCAGCCAATCACAGTGGAGGAGGGCTTTTGGTGGATTTGCCATCTGTTTTCAAAAGGAAGAGAAGAACAGGTGGAGAGATCTTCAGCTTTCTCTGCCAAAGGGGTTCTCAAGACCATCGGAAATATATGTTTTCTGATGGTCTTCAGCAGGCATCCTCAAACTGCGGCCCACCAGATTTTTGGGCCTCCAACTCCTAATTGTCAGGAATTCTGGGAGTTGATGGCCCAAACAGCTGGAGGGCCACATTTTGAGGATGCCTGGTCTTTGGTGACCCCCTGTGAAACCCCTCATGTCACCTCAGGTCGAGAAACACTCCCATTCCCAATGCCTCCCAGTTTATTACTGGTGGGATGTATTTGGGACAGACCCATGCTTTCCATAAACTGTGTGCAGGTAGGCCTTTTAAATTAGGGGAAGAATGAGGGGCGCAGAAAGGGAAAAGGATACTGGGCATCTGCAGAATGTTACTGGACTTAGAAGCTAAACAAAGATGGGAGAGACTTCAATAGATGGGGTTTGTCCTTCTAAAACATCCAGAGAGTAGAAGACACTCAGCTGAAATCTAGAGTACCATGAAATATACATGAGTTCCAACCAAAGCTTGGACATGCTTAAGAGGGACTTGGCATGATATCTGACATGATAAGACAGATAAGCCTTTATCTCAGTGGTTCTCAACCTGTGGGTCCATAGATGCTTTGGCCTTCAACTCCCAGAAATCCTAACAGTTGATAAACTGGATGGGATTTCTGGGAGTAGTAGGCCAGGGGTCCTCAAACTTTTTAAATAGAGGACCAGGTCACAGTCCATCAAATTGTTGGAGGGTCGGATTATAATTTGAAAAAAACATGAATTCCTATGAACACTGCACATATCTTATGTGTAATAATAATAATAATAATAATACACTTTATTTATATTCCGCTCTTCTCACCCCGAAGGGGACTCAGAGCGGATTACAGGTACACATACTTAGCAGACAATCCCTGCCGTTTTCCACATACATACATATAGACGAACAGAGACAAACTCTGGCCACCAGGGGGAGCTGACGCACTCCTCATCTCTCAGCGTTCCCAGCATCTCTTGTTGTTCTTCTGCATTCCTTAGCGTTCCTGGAGTTCTTTAATGGCCTCATAATTCAGTCAAAATTTGCCTCCCCACTTAATATGGTACCTTAATCTCCTACTTGACAGATTCAACTGTCTTTTGGGCTGCAAAGGTTGGCAGCAGGCTACACTTAAAGGTTGAGCACCCACCTCGACCCGGGCAGGCCTCAAACTCATGACCTATTGGTCAGAGAGATCTTATGCAGCTGATACTTAGCCAGCTGCGCCACATTCCCGGTGTAGTGCAAAAAACAGTTTAAAACAATACAATAATTAAAATGAAGAACAATTTAAACAAATATAAACTTATTAGTGTTTCAATGGGAAGTGTGGGCCTGTTTTGGCTGATGAGATAGGATTATTGTTATTGTTGTTGTGTGCTTTCAAGTCATTTCAAACTTAGGTTGACCCTGAGTGAGGGCCGGGTAAATGACCTTGGAAGGCCATATCCAGCCCCGGGGCCTTAGTTTGAGGACCCCTGTTGTAGGCCAAAACTCCTGGGGACCCACAGGTTGAGAACCACTGCTCTATCTCCTTTCGACACTGAAACTGGAGTAGTGGTTCTACTCTGGAAGAGTACTAATTTCCCAAACAGATTAATCACCAAAAGAACAACGTGCTGCCCCCTGAAACCCATTAAAATAGGGGGCTGGAGAATGGTATGGCTTGTTCTTAGCACTGCTCTGAGTTTGGTATACCTAAGATGTGCACTGTCAACACTGACAATGGTGAAACATCACCTACCTTCCAAGCCAAGCTCAAGTGCAGGGCACTTGCTTAAGGGGGAGTGGATTGATTCACAAGTCTTCCCCATGTGGCACAAGGGTAAAGACTCATACCACTAATGTACTAACTAATTCATGGCACTAGAAGTGTTCATGGAGAAGTCAGATATTTTCCTGAGCTGACATAAAACACAGGTACACATTTGCTTATAATTATTGTTATGTGTATCTGTGGTTTATGCCAGCTCAGGAAGATATCTGACTATACCATAAACACTTCTGTATTTGAGATGAGACCAGTGGCAATTCACAAGAGCAGCCACTGTAGATAAATATTCTAGTTAACACCTGCAGTGAGGCAAAAAGAAATAGAAAACCAAAACTTTGGTTCCTACCCAGTACAAAACAAACAAGATCTGTTAATGTTTCCTAGAACTAGAATAAACACACAGACACAAGGTTGGCTTCAGGCCAAGGTGGGACTCACACATATTTCCACAAGCAAGCAAAGATCCAGAGAAAAAATGTGTTATGTGTTGTCGAAGGCTTTCATGACCGGAATCACTGGGTTGCTGTGAGTTTTCCGGGCTGTTCGGCCATGTTTCAGAAGCATTCTCTCCTGACGTTTCACCCACATCTATGGCAGGCATCTTCAGAGGTTGTGAAGTCTGTTGGAAACTAGGCGAGTGAGCTTCTATATCTCTGGAATGTCCAGGGTGGGAGAGAGAACTCTTTCTCTGTTTGAGACAAGCGTGAATGTTGCAATTGGCCACCTTAAATAGAATTGAATGGCCTTGTAGCTTCAAAGCAGTGCCCAAACACTAATCAAGGAACACGAAAGGCACTACCAACTAATTCAACCTGAGATTTCAGCCATAGCAGAGCACTTGATGAACCAACCTGGGCACAGCATATTATTTGAGAACACAGAAATGCTGGACCTCTCTAACAACCACCTCTCCATTGGCGCCCCCTAGTCGTGGGGGAGAGGCTTGCGTACCCTAATGAAGCTGTGAGCTATGCTGGCGGTGGCATAACCACCGGTAGGGCCTCCCATGCCAGACAGGTCACAACCGAAGGGTCTGACAAAGAGCGTCATCGGGCAGGATGGGCTCTCTAGCCCTTTGGCAACCATCCTACGGTAGGAGAAGGAAAACTCTGATTCCAAACCTGGGCAGATGGTGCTTGTTTAACCCTGTAAGGTCAACCATTTAGAGAAGGAAACTCGAACCAAACCTACGACTTGAGGACCTCGCTGCCACCATCCTAAGCTTGCTAGGCCTCGGCAGACGAACCTTTGGTTTAAAGGGTGAGGCCAGTTCTGTGCATGCTCCGCTCCACCAGAAAAATCCATTGCACAGGCTCAAAGGACACATCCAATCTCCTTAGTCATCAACGTGCTTGTAGAAAGCGTGGGATGAGTCCTTCCTAAGAATCTTCGTTCGCGAAGTAATGCCAGAGAGATAACAACCACCATGCCAGACTACGCAGAGAAGCAATTGAAATCCACAAGTTTGTGGACAATTTCAACAGAAAGGAGGAAACCATGAAAATGAACAACATCTGGCTACCAGTATTTAAAAACTCTAAATCATAACGGTAAAGAAAAAACAACATTAAAAAACAGGGGGATTCCATACAATCAGGGCCAGCTCATCACCTCCCAACAAAGGATTCCCCCAGGCAGGAAGCAGCCAGGCTTTGAAGCTGCAAGTGCTAATCAAGGTGGACAATTCCAACAATCATATGTGCCTCAAGCAGACAAGATTTATTTCTCCCACCCTGGACATTCCACAGATATATAAATCCTACTTGCCTACTTTCCAACAGACCCCTCAACCTCTGAGGATGCCTGCCATAGAGTGGGCGAAACGTCAGAAGAGAATGCTTCTGGAACATGGCCATACAGCCTGGATAACTTACAGCAACCTAAAGCTGCACAGGGCTGTTGCCTGAGTAGTAGGCGAGAAATGGATATGCCAAGGACATTAGAGCAAGAGTGTGATGCTAAGGAACCACCAGCATTGCTTCATGCACTTGATCATGGTCCTTGCCCTTTTGAAATCCAGCAGAGAGATGGGTAGGGCATGGGTAAAGAGGATTAACCACATACTAATGGACAAAATACAGAAGTACAGGTAACTTGGATCTGCAGTTCAGGTAACTGCATTAGAATTCTCCCGCAGAGAACACGAAGAAGACCACCAAACTGGAAGGAGTGGCAGGACTGCTGACCGAAAGGTAGGTGGTTCGAATCCAGGGAGCAGGGTGAGCTCCCAGCTGTCAGTTCCAGCTTCTCATGAGAGAAGCCTCCCACAGGATGGTAAAACATCCGGCCGTCCCTTGCATGCCCGGATTACCCATACGGCCAACGAAGCCATGGCCTAAGGGCGCAAGCCGGGGGGGGGGGGCGCAGATCAAGGACCCAAAAAACCCCCTGGTCTGCACCCCTCTTTCCCCCTTTCTCGTGCCCCTCCTCGTTCCTTCTCCCGGCAAAGTCTCTGCTCCGTCCCCTCTGTCTCTCACTCTCTCTCTCTCTTCCGCATGCTCTCTCTTTTTCGCGCGCTCTCTCTCTCGCTCTCTCCCTCGCACGCTCTCTCTCTCTCTCTCTCTCCCCCTCGCACGCTCTCTCATGCGCGCCTTTGGAGTGAGTTTGCACCCGCTGCGCTCCCCCAAGCCTCCCGAGTCCCGAGGAGACCTTCAGAGCACAGTGGAGCTTTCCAGCCGGTGGGAATGGGGCCCTTGGAGGTGGCAGGAGGTTGGCTTAAAGGGGGCGTAATTTCAAAGTGTGGCCTAGGGCGCAAAAAAGTGTTAATCCAGGCCTGGTCCCTTGGGCAACATCCTTGCAGACTGCCAATTCTCTCACACCAGAAGTGACTTGCAGTTTCTCAAGTTGCTCCTAACACACGCACACAAACCCCAAACTGCAAATCCCAAGAATGGAGCCAGGACAGTTGAAGCAGTATCACAGTAATAGAGCTGTACAGTTCAGATGTGCTAGCATTATTTCTGCTTTAAGAACGCAAACATTCCTGCTTCAGTGTGGCTCTGCGAGGTTAATGCTGATGTGATATTTCTGAATTAGTGTTTATCAACCAATGATTCTCAATGTATTTTTAAAGCCTTACACATAGTGACAGACAATGTGCTTCATGCATTTCATAGCCCTTTGAACACACTGTTCATGTTTTTATGTGTTTCATCCATGAATAGTTATGGGGGGAGGGGTGTAGGCGGACAGAAAGAGACACACAATCTGGCAACAACACTTTAGGCATCCACTAAAAGGAGTTTGAGTATACCAAAGTGATGCCCCCATAAATTTGTCAGTCTTTTAAGGTGACACAATCCTCTTTGGGTATTTTGGTTTTAAAAATACACATGTTTAGCAGTCCTGGGCCTAATGTGTCACTTGCAGACCCATTCCTAGGAGCCAAGCCAGCTCTAACAGCTTGCTTGAGAAGCAAATTTAATTGTCATCGATCCTCCTCTCCGAAACGTGCTAAGGAGCCATCGGCTTCCCACAAAGAAAGATGTCACACCACCCAGAAAGCGACAAAGTGATGGCAGCCAATTCCCAGCTGAAAGGACATCCTTGGGACTTTGGAGGCCAATCTAACTGTGTTAACAGAAACAGTGACTTCAGCGTTGGTTTCGAAGAGAGAAAATGGATGTAGAATCTAAATAGGAAGTCCACAATAAAAAAGAGAAAAGTGCCAAATTAGTAATGGCAAAATAATGGTTTTTTCAACCTTCCTAAAGCCACAACCCCTTAATGCAGTTCTTCATGTTGTGGTGACCCCCAACCATAAACTTATTTTCGTTGCTACTTCATAACTGTAATTTTGCTACTGTTATGAATCGTAATGTAAATATCTGATGTGCAGGATGTATTTTCATTAACTGGACCAAATTTGGCACAAATACCCAATATGCCCAAATTTGAATACTGGTGAAGTTGGGAGAATTGATTTTGTCATTTGGGAGTTGTAGTTGCTGGGATTTATAGTTAATGATGGAACTGAACCAAACTTGGCACACAGAACTCACATGACCAACCAAAAATACTGGAAGACCTTGACTTTTGGAGTTGTGGTTCACCTACATCCAGAGAGCCCTGTGGGCGCAAAAAGTGATGGATCTGGACTAAACTTGGTACGGATATTCAATATGCCCAAATGTGAACACTGGTGTAGTTTGGGGAAAATAGACCTTGACATTTGGGATTTATAGTTCATGTAAAATGCCTATTTTATTTATTTATTTACTTTGTTTATATTCCGCTCTTCTAATCCCGAAGGGGACTCAGAGCGGATTACAGGTACACATACTGGCAGACAATTCCTGCCGTTTTCCTACATAACACACACACATATACGAACAGAGGCAAACTCCGGCCACCAGGGGAAGCTGACGCAGTCATCATCTCTCAGCGTTCCCAGCGTCCCTTGGTGTTCCTTCCACATTCCTCAGCGTTCGTGGAGTTCTTTAATGGCATCATAATTCAGTCAAAATTTGCCTCCCCACTTAATGTGGTACCTTTATCACCTACTTGACAGATGCAACTGTCTTTCGGGCTGCAAAGGTCAACAGCAGGCTACACTTAAAGATCGAGCACCCACCTCAACCCGGGCAGGCCTCGAGCTCATGACCTATTGGTCAGAGAGATCTTATGCAGCTGTCACTTAGCCAGCTGCGCCACATTCCCGGTGCCTACTAAACACTTCCATATTTTCTGTTGGTCATGCGAGTTCTGTGTGCCAAGTTTGGTTCAATTCCATCATTGGTGGAGTTCAGAATGCTCTTTGATTGTTGGTGATCTATAAATCCCAGCAACTATAACTCCCAAATGACAAAATCAATCCCCTCAACCCCACCAGTATTCAAATTTGGCATATTGGATATTTGTGCCAAATTTGGTCCAGTGAATGAAAATACATCCTGCATAACATAAATTTACATTACGATTCATAACAGTAGCAAAATTACAGTTATGAAGTAGCAACGAAAATAATTTTATGATTGGGGATCATCACAACATGAGGAGTTGTATCAAGGGGTCATGGCATTAGTAAGGCTGAGAAACACCGCTCTAGGTAGAACAAAAGATTTGCAGGGATTTTTCAAAGATTTCTTTTGCAGGGATGGGGAGTGAGAAGGGTCAATTTTCAGCATTTTTTTCACCCAGCCACACATGCAAAAGGAAAACAGAGAGCAGGTGTCCCACCCTCCTCTCTTCTGGGCTCTCTCACGAAGAATGGCATGCCACAATGAGATGGCCAAGAACCAACGCAGCGGAAGGAATGCATGGAACTGCTTCGTTCTGCTGGGTCTACACCGTGGGCAAGAGCTCTCTTCAATAGCAATCAAACACACTGAAATTGCTGGAAAGAGTAAGGAATGTTTGTACGCTGAATAGAAGGAACAAGAGGCAGAACAGCCCTTAAACAACAAGGGGAAGGGAGGAAAGGGGGCAGGGAGATAGAGGGAAAATGCAACGGGCTGAAAAACACAATGGGGTCCCTCTTGGGGCTCAGGAACGCTGGCCTCTCTGGTCAGGAGTTCAAAGACCTTGTCCGACTGCCATGGTAGCCAAAGGTTTGATAAAGGGACGGATCAATAAGCAATTCTCTCTCATGTTTACTTGGAATCTATTTTCTTGCCATCGGATTCAATTTGGGACTTTTAAAAGCAGACGAAAATAAGCTTGGTTCTTCTTCCACAGTGCAGGTGGAACAGAAAATGTTTTTTTTGGAAAATGCGGATCTCCATAACCATTTGGGAAATGGGATTCATAACCTTTTTGGAAAAACCACTGGTCACTGGAAAGGCATGATCTTGTCAGAAGTCGCAACCTTTTAGGGAAAATGGCATTTGCCAGCATACATGCAAGGCAAATAGATCTCTCAGCTGTTAAACTGGTGTATAGGTATGTCTTTGAACTGTTAGGGACAAAGAAATGCCAATGCACAAAAAACATACCATATATACTCGAATATAAGCCGACCCAAGTATAAGCTGAGACACCTAATTTTTCAACAAAAAATTAGAAAGACGTATCATTTCGATTATAAGCCAAGCGTGCGAAATGCTTTATCTGAAAATCCACAAGGATAAAACATCAAAACATCCTGTATTGTCGAAGGCTTTCATGGCCGAAATTACAGGATTGTTATGTTTTCTGGGCTGTATGGCCATGTTCCAGAAGCATTCTCTCCTGAAGTTTCACCTGCATATATGGCAGGCATCTATGAGGTTGTGAGGACTGCTGGAAACTAGGCAAGTGAGGTTTATATGTGTGTGGAATTATGTCCAGAGTGGGCGAAAGAACTATTGTCTGCTTGAGGCAAGTCTGGAATGTTCCAATTGGCCACCTTGATTAGCATTTAATGGCCTTGTAGCTTCAAAGCAGTGCCCAAATCCAGGAAGGGCACGGATGAGCTCCCTCTATCAGCTCCAGCTGATAGAGGGAGCTCATTATGCGGCGACATGAGAGAAGCCTCCCACAAGGATGGTAAAACATCAAAACATCCGGGCGTTCCCTGGGCCAGTGTTTCCCAACCAGTGTGCCGTGGCACACTAGTGTGCCGTGAGCGATCATCAGGTGTACCGTGGGAAATTGGAACCTCCAATGCCCTTTCTTCCCCCTCCTGCCGAACACTTTTTCTTCTCCACTTGGGCTCCCTTCTTCCCAATCTCGCTCTGCTCGCTTTGCCTTGATTCGTTCACGCTGCCGTTTCTGTGGGAGGGGGGAAGGAGGAAGACGTGACCCGTGCACGCACTACTGCACAAACTCACCCCACGTCTTCTTCCCTCCCCTCCACAGTGCTCTCTGGATATAGGTGAACTACAACTCCAAAACTCAAGGTCAATGCCCACCAAACTCTTATAGTATTTTCTCTTGGTTATGGGAGTTCTGTGTGGGAAGTTTGATTCCATTCCATCATTGGTGGAGATCAGAGTGCTCTTTGATTGCGGGTGAACTATAACTCCCAGCTGTTGAGCAAGACCTTTGTGTGTGTCTTTCTGCCATTCCTGCCAGGATATCTATGTTGTGTTCATTGAAACAGGCCCAGGTTTCACACTGAGTGTATAAATACATAAAAAAAACCACATTAATTATATGTATTACTGCGTTAGAGTGTCATTTTGTGTCATTTTGGTTGGTGGTGTGCCCCAGGATTTTGTAAATGTAAAAAATGTGCCGCGGTTCAAAAAAGGTTGAAAAACACTGCCTTGGGCAACGTCCTTGCAGACAGCCAATTCTCTCACACCAGAAGCGACTTGCAGTTTCTCAAGCGCTCCTGACATGACAAAAAAAAAAAACCACACACACAACAAAACCCTATTCCTCCAGATGCAGTGAGTCAGTTTGCTTTTTAAATAAAGGAACAGTGTGCAGCTGCTAAGTTCATCACAGCAGAAGCATTGAACAGGATACATCTCACTATTATTCTTTCATTTTTTGCCATCAACTGATCCTTCACCCCCTCTTTTCCCACCCAAATCAATGCTCTTACTGTTTCTTTGTGAGTAGGGAAACAGATCTGATTTTTTTTTTAAAAAACCCTACAAGAAAATGGCTGTCTGACCCTCCCGATTACGGCTTCTGCAGCTCTCTACTCAAGCTGCACTTCCTTTCAGCTAAAACCAACACGTAATGGGGTTTTGGATGTGAGGTGGTGGGGGAAAAAATCCTAAAGAATAGCAGAAGTTAAAAATGTATGCGGTTGGTGTTTAAATGTTGCGGTAAAAACAAAGCCTTGGCACTCCAAGAACATTGTGCCCAAGGCTAGTTTGACTTCCTAATCCTAAATCCTCACTATCCCAAAATTCCTCTGCCCCCTCAATGGTCCGTTCAAGTTGAAGTCCTCTGTCTAACCACATATGAAAACGTCACGTTGCACTTCTGGCTTTTATAAAACACCAAATTAATATTCCAAGCAACCCCGAATGGTAGACTCCATTCCACCGGAAAGAGAGGGATTTAGGCCAGGAAGCAGCTTGTAAAATCCAGAGATGTTTTACATTCAACATTTCATATGAGTCAAATTCGCAACTGAAGAAGGAATAAGGGACACTATTCTTTTACAAATCTATTTGCCAGAGTTTATAACCCCAGATCTGACTAGCCTTGAAATAAGAACAGCTACGACAAATACAAGGTACAATCCACTACCTCATATCAGTCACACTCATATCCCCCAGAGGCGCAATGGGTTAAATCCTTGTGCCGGCAGGATTGCTGATCGAAAGGTTGGTGGTTTGAATCCAGAGAGTGGGGTCAACTCCAGCTTCTCTTATGGGGACATGAGAGAAGCCTCCCACAGAATGGTAAAACATCCGGACGCCCCCTGGGCAATGCCTTTGCAGACTGCTGACAAAAAGGTTGGAGGTTCGAATCCGAGGAGCAGGGTGAGCTCCCGTCTGTCAGCTCCAGCTTCTCATGCGGGGACATGAGAGAAGCCTCCCACATGATGGTAAAACATCCAGTTATCCCCTGGGTAATGTCCTTGCAGACTGCTGACCAAAGGTCGGAAGTTCAAAGTTCAAATCCAAGGAGCGGGGTGAGCTCCCGTCTGTCAACTCCAGCTTCTCATACAGATTGAGTGGAATTGTTTTAATGGCGATGTGGTTTTATGCTGGGTTTTTATGTATTTTAATATGTTGTTGTAGTTGCTTTTAAATTGTATGTATAGCATTGAGTTTTGCTGTAATGCCGGTCTGAGTCCCTCGATAGAGGTGAGACGGTCGGGATACAAAAGTTTTAAATAAATAAATAATAAATAAATGCGGGGATATGAGAGAAGCCTCTCACATGATGGCAAAACAACCGGGCGTCCCCAGGGCAATGCCCTTGCAGACTGCTGACCAAATGATCAGAGGTTCGAATCCGAGGAGTGGGGTGAGCTCCTGTCTGTCAGCTCTAGCTTTCCTGCGGGGACATGAGAGAAGCCTCCCACAGGATGGTTAAACATCCGGGCTTTCCCTGGGCAATGTCCTTGGAGACGGCCAATTCTCTCACACCAGAAGCGACTTGCAGTTTCTCAAGTCACTCCTGACACACACAAAAAAGTCAAACTCTGGGGGATATGTTATTTTTTTCCAAAGAAGTTTCTAATTCTACTGAATCTGGGCTGGGCATGAGGCAACCTTCCCAGTGGCCTAGTGAGGCAGTTGGCAAGTGGTTGCTGATTCTGCACCATTCAGGGATTTATTGCCAGACTTCGGATTAGTCTTCTATAGGACCTAAAACCAGACTCCATAGACAAGGTTTAAGAACGTTGAGCAGCTTTCTGCACTGAGATGTTGAGTTGCCAACGGTTTGCTTGCAACCCACATTACCCACCCTACTGCTCTGTCTGCCAAGACTTCTACTCAAGCAATGAAACACTCGAGTGCTTCCTGCCGGCCTAGGTTGTTTAACCCAGTAATTGGCATGATAAATAATGCACCGTGGTAATTCCTGACAAGACAACTACGGCGGCAGCCAGACATTAACCTCAGGCCTCAAGGCTTTCGGAAATCACAGAGGACTCTCCATGTGTGTTAGAGAACCAGGCAGCGGAACAAAAGGAGCCCTCTTTGGATAATTGGCAACCACCACAATCAGGAGGAATAACCACGGCACATGTAAACAAAGTGCCTTAGATTGGGTAGAGCACTTTTGGCACATCCTGTAAAGATAGTTCACCTTAAAGACTAGGGTATTAGCAGAGCAGTGAGGTGTTTTTGCCTTCTAAGAGCACATGCACATGTGCACACAGACAGTGTTAGTTTCGTTTAAAAGAAAAGGATCATGCAACTCAAGGCTTGTGAATTTTCCTCTGGTCCTAATATTTTTGGGGTGGCAAAATTGGCATTTTTGCTGTTCTTCGTATAATAGTCGCACCCTGCGCCTTGAAGCCTCGCTCGTCTGCATGTTTAATCTTTTTTTCACTGCATAATAGTCTTATCCCCCTTTTTCAACAAGTGCAACTACTATGCTGTGAAATACGGTAAATACTTCGCATCCATGATGCTTGGAGTCAAAGTGGGAAGCTCCCAAGATGCACTGGGATCAGCTTTTCAGACCTCTATCCTTTATGTTAGTGTTTCCCAACCGCTGTTCCGCGGCACACTAGTGTGCCGTGAGCGATCACCTGGTGTGCCGCGGAAAAACCTCTCTTTCCCCCCTTTCTTCCCCCTCCTGCTGAATTCCTGCTGCTGCTGCTGCTCTGGGGAGGAGGAAGAGGAGGAGGAAGGGCCGGGTGGCAGCAAAGAAAAAGAAGGGGCCAGGGCGCCACCTCCTTCGGCCGTTTCTCCAGCCAGCCTCCAATCGAGGGAGGGCGGGACACGGAAGCGGAAGTGAGGAGCGCAGTATGAGGCAGGCCCACCGGCTTCTTCTTTTGAACCGCAGGAAAGAAGGAAGGAAAGAAGGCAGGCAACCGCAGACCGGGTGAGTGCCTTCTCTTCTGGTGTGGAAGAGGGAGGGAGCCATTCAGGAAGGGAGCCACTTGGGGGTTCTGTATGGGAAGTTTGGCCCAGTTCTATCATTGGTGGGGTTCAGAATGCTCTTTGATTGTAGGGGAACTATAAATCCCAGCAACTACAACTCCCAAATGTCAAGGTCTACTTCCCCTGAACTCCACCTGCGTTCATATTTGGGCATATTGAGTATTCATGCCAAGTTTGGTCCTGATCCAACATTGTTTGAGTCCACAGTGCTCTCTGGATACAGGTGAACTACAACTCCAAAACTCAAGGTCAATGCCCACCAAACTCTTATAGTATTTTCTCTTGGTTATGACAGTTCTGTGTGGGAAGTTTGATTCCATTCCATAATTGGTGGAGTTCAGGATGCTCTCTGATTGTGTGTTAACTATAAATCCCAGAAACTGTAACTCCCAAATGTCAAGGTCTATTTTCCCCAAACTCCATCTGTGTTCACATTTGGGCTTATTGAGTATTCATGCCAAGTTTGGTCCTGATCCAACCTTGTTTGAGTCCACAGTGCTCTCTGGATATAGGTGAACTACAACTCCAAAACTGAAGGTCAATGCCCACCAAACTCTTATAGTATTTTCTCTTGGTTATGGGAGTTCTGTGTGAAAAGTTTGTGTCTTTCTGCCATTCCTGCCAGAATATCTTTGTTATGTTCATCGAAACAGGGCCAGGTTTCACACCAAATGAGTGTATAAATACATTTAAAAACATATTAACTATATGTATTACTGTGTTACAGTGTCATTTTGTGTCATTTTGGTGGGTGGTATGCCCCAGGATTTTGTAAATGTAAAAAATGTGCCGTGGCCAAAAAAGGTTGGGAAACACTGCTTTATGTTCTGGCAAATTATTACCCATAGAGATGGAAAGAAAAACTCAAAATTATTCTTAAAGATAGTTGGAAAACATATTTTTTTTCAAATGTCAAGAAGCCCTAATGAGAATTCAGGTCTCATAAGAATCTCTGCAGTTTGGGATTTCGTTGACAAAAATGCACAGTTATTTTATGCAGAAAATAAGATCCCAGGCGGTTTGATATGCAAATTTTGCACGTAATGCTTTCTGAAGACTTTGTCGCAGTAAGAACAAAACTGCTAACATTACTTGTTGCTGCCTTCAAAAAGAAAATAAGTATCCCCAAGGCGCAGGCACACGTTGAAGGCATGCAACCTGGAATCTTTATGGGGGGAGAGAGAAGATTTAACTGACTGGCACCATAAGGTATGCGTTGTACTCGTTCGCACCAGAACTGAAATGAATGCTCTCTCGGGAAGGAGAAAGCTGGGCTATGTGGGCTATCCACCTAATCTGTGAGCTTCTCCTTCATTGCTACTTCAATTTGAGTGCCTTCCGAAGGAGGTTGAGGTGCTGGCCTTCCTGATGCTAGTTCTCTACTCTGTATAGAACAGTGTTCCTCAACCTTCCTAATGCCACAACCCCTCAATACAGTTCCTCATGTTGTGGTGACCCACAACCATAACGTTATTTTCATTGCTATGTCATAACTGTAATTTTGCTACTGTTATGAATCACAATGTAAATATCTGATATGCATAATGCATTTTCATTCTCTGAACCAAATTTGAGACAAATACCCAATATGCCAAAATCTGAATACCGGTGGGGCTGGGGAGGGGTTGATTTTGTCATTTGGGAGTTGTAGTTGCTGGGATTTATAGTTCATCTAGCATTCTAAACTTGACTAACGGTAGAAATGAACCAAACTTAGCACACAGAACTCCCACGACCAACAGAAAATACTGGAATGGTTTGGTGGGCACTGACCTTGAGCTTGGGAATTGTAGTTCACCTACATCCAGAGAGCACTGCGGACTCAAACATTGATGGATCTGGACCAAACTTGGCATGAATCCTCAATATGCCCAAATGTGAACACTGGTGGAGTTTGGGGAAAATATATTTTGACATTTGGGAGTTGTAGTTTCTGGGATTTATAGTTCACCTACAATCATAGAGCATTCTGAATCCCGCCAATTATAGAATTGTGCCAAACTTCCTACACAGAACCTCCATGCCTTGAAGGGGCTTGCTGGCACAAGCCTCCCTCCAGCCTCAAATGCTCTCCCTCACCTGCACATGCCCAACACGTTGTCATGCACTGAGCACGCCTGCTCTCCCCTCCCTGCTTGGAATTTCAGAAACAGCCCTCTCCTTGGCTGAGAGGTCGGCCAATCACAGAGGAGGAGGGCTTTTGGTGGGAGGATTCCCTTCTGTTTCCAAAAAGGAAGAGAAGGACAGGCGGAGAGATATTCAGCCTTCTCTGCCAAAGAAATATATGTTTTCTGATGGTCCTTTGGCGACCCCTCAGACATCCCCTTGTGACCCTCCCAGGGGTCCTGACCCCCAGGTTGAGAAATGCCAGAATAGAAGTACAGGCAGTTCCCAAATTAAGAACAAGATAGGTTATTGGTTTATTCTTAAGCTGATTTTGTATGCAAGTCAAAACAGGTCCATTTTCAAATTGTAACTGCAGCCCTATCTATCTATTGATCTGTCTTTGGATGACATAGGGAAGCACCTCTGTGGGGTTTGTTTTGCTGTCTATGCCCCTGTTCAGGCGATTTTGCCTCACTTTCTGTCCCTAATTGGTTTGTTGTGGTAACAAGGATTGGTAATAAAGCTTCAGTGAAGATACCTTTTCCCCATGCTAACGCTTTCAGGAGTGAATTTCCCTTCTTTCCTGTTGTCCAACACCCGTTCTTAACTATGAGTTGTTTGTAACTCGGAGAATGTCTGTAACATACGTCTTCTCTGTACAGATTGCAATCAAGCAGAGCAAAGGTAGCTTCTAGATTCTAATGCTGGCAGAAGGCAGGACAGAGGAAAGAAAAGCAAACAGACTCCCTTGCTCCCTCCGCCCTTCCGTCGTCCTTGGAGAGGCCAGATGGAGGTTAGAATCTGGCTTGCAGACAAAAGCCACAGGTGCTCCATAGGGTCTTTGCATGTCACAAAGCCATGCAAAATTTCCCCAGGGGGTCTGAGCCCCAAGGCAGCCCTGGGCAATCCAACCTCTGACCAGGCTTAGAGCCCAGGCCCCAGCTTATGGCCTGGGGAGACAGAGGCCCATCTGCAGACAGTCCAAATCCCCTCTTCCTTTGCAAGTCAATCCTCAAGCCAGACTCTTCCAAGTAGCCTCCCCTTTGAGAAAAAAATTGCAATGTATCACAAAGATGATAATTCCAAGAGCCTCCCTCTCGAAACGCACTCAGGAAAGGCATTGTGCTACCTAGGCACAGAACATGTACCTATAAATCCCTATACGATTCTGGCCCAGTTTAGCCGTCCGAATGTGTTCTCCCCTACGAACCATCAAGGACGCTCTTCCGGAGAGGCCCTGATCTCGGTCTTGCCACCTTCGCAAGCGCG
The DNA here is from genome assembly GCA_030556195.1 of Anolis apletophallus. Classification (NCBI taxonomy): domain Eukaryota; kingdom Metazoa; phylum Chordata; class Lepidosauria; order Squamata; family Anolidae; genus Anolis; species Anolis apletophallus. The sequence continues at coordinate 17,372,608 of JARBWK010000011.1, forward strand.
TTTGGTGGAGACGAGAGACAGGGCCTTTTCTGTGGTGGCTCCTCGGCTATGGAACTCTCTCCCGAGCGAGATCAGGTCTGCCCCCTCCCTCCTGTCCTTCAGGAGGCTAGTTAAATCCTGGCTTTGGAAGGAAGCATTCCCAGAATAAGGACCGAGATTGTTTTTGGATAAAAGTTAATGACCACATATATTGGATTGAGTTGAAGTTGATTTTATGTGGTGATTTGGCTTTAATGTATTTTAATGTATTTTATCTATATGTATTTTATTTACCAGTATATGTATTTTAACTTTTTATGGTTACACGATGTTTTAATTTGTATCAACTGCATTGAATTCTTCCTGTAAGGCCAGTCTGAGTCCCTCTTTGGAGGTGAGGAGATCGGGATAGAAAAGTTATAGATAAATAAATAAATAATTGTGCCCAGCGTTTAAAAGAAAGAGAATTCCAGTCTAATTTCAAGCACATCCCAGAAGCTCACAGAGTACTCACTGAGGCCTTGATCAGTTATGCAATACAACAAGCAGGAGGTATTGAAACATGGTGTTTGCAGTTGTTAATGGGGGGGGGGGGCGGTTAAGACATGTTCCGAAGCCCTCGGGAAACAGGATAAACCTTTCCGTGGGAAGACATCACATGGTTTTGCTGCCCCTACAAGGAGGTCACTTACCTGACATGTTTTCCTCTTGGAAATAAGAGGGAAGCCATTTATTTATTTATTTATTTATTTCTTCGATTTTATACCGCCACTCCCAAAGGCTCGGGGCGGTTTACAAGGAAGAATAAACAATACAGAATAAAACAGTGGGTTAAAACTCAACAATTATCAAAAGCCTGCCTGAAAAGGTGGGTTTTACATGCTCTATGAAAAGAGTTCAAATCAAAGAGCCCGTGTCTCAGACGGCAGGGAGTTCCACAGGACCGGACCTATGATGGAGAATGCCCTTCGCCGGGTTGCTGTTAAGTGAAAGGATCTGACACTAGGAATAACAAGAAGATTCACAAATCTTCCGACCCTAGTGACCTCGGGGGATTGTAAGGGTACACTGGCCCCAGACCATGTAAGGCAGAGGTGCTCATTAGGTAGATCGCGATCGACTGGTCGATCCCAGGACCGAAGGAGGTTGATGGGGTACTTCTGATGGGGCGGAGCCATGCCGCGCCAAGCCCCGCCCCCTCCCCCGGCTTCAGCGCTTCCACAGCTTCTGCAGGCTAGAGGAGGGTAATGCCAAGTCAGTAGTGGCTATCAGTATTGGGCCATTCCATCTTCTTCCTCTCTTGAGGATGCCAGCCTCCATCTTGGTTCGCACCTTGTCTTCTTGAATTTCATTTCATTTTATTGGTTTTTATTATTATTTTATAATAATTTTATTATAATAATATAATAAATAATATAATATGTTATATTATATTGTAATTTCAATATATTATTATGTCTATATATATATACTATAATATAATAATTATGATATTAATACGAATAATATGTGTAATATATAGTAAATATAGTAAATATATAGTAATATATAGTAAATATAGTAAATAAATAAATACATAATGTAGATTAGAATGTAGTTCAGTCTTTAGATGTGGCCCTCCATAATTTTTTTTGGCTCTCGTGTGGCCCCTTGGAAAAAAATAATTGCCCACCCCTGCTTTAGAACCATGAATTGCCCGTGCCTAATAATTTCTCAATATTGTTTCCAGAATGCTGATGTTCAAATGGACATCAAACCCAGCGAGCTCTCTTTCCAGGAAGACAGATGCAGCAAGGCTCTCACTGCTCATTGTCTCCTTCCATCAGCCCATGGGAAAAAGCAGGAAAACCACTGCTGGACAGCAATCTGACACCAAACCACAGCTGGTGAAGCATGCATGTTAGTTTATAGTTCCAGAGGCTCATCCAGCAGTTTGCTGCTGACATGAACACAAGCCAGGTTCAAAAGCAAGCTCCACAAATGCTCCGGCTGAAAAGGACTTCCAACCTGCTGCAAATGACATAAGCGCACATCTGTCTCTTTCAGGCGAATGTCAAATCCCACCATGGGATGCGCTGCCATTCCTCACAGATTGTTTTACAATGAACAACTGTGACCGATGAGGCTCCCGAAGGGCTGCCAAGGAATTCTGCATGATAATCAGGGAAAGAGCAAAACAATGGGGTAGGATGACGGGGTATGAATTGAGCCCCGTTCCACAAATGTGAAAACTGCACTGCAACTGGCACAACAGCAAGTTGAGAGAGACAACCATTCAATTGTATGAAGAAGCCCACCCCTCCCCACAAGATTAGACCCTCAACTTAACAATGAGCCTGCTTTAAAGAACGGCGACTTGAAGGCACCTGACCCCAGAAGTGGACAATAAAAAAGATGTTTAGACAAGAATAATCAAACAACGCAAATGTCATTTGAGATGTCAATCAGGAAGAATGTAACAGATGGCCTGGCCAAGAATTAGCATACATCTCGGCACAATGTTAGTGTAGGCTGAGGCCTGGCTTAACAGAAGGGCAATCTGCCTTAAGTGCTATCAGAGGTGAAAGCAGTTGTTGTTACCTTTCCTAATGAAGACCAGCAGCAGCAGCAGAAGGTGGAACTTGGATAGTGTCTGCTCAAAGAAGAACCAAGGAGGCAGCTTTGAATATCTTTGACCACCAAGCAGGCTGGAGCAGAGGCTAGCAGCAAGCCTAGCAACAACCAGTGGTTCTCAACCTTCCTCATGCCGCGACACCTTAATAACACTTCCTCATGTTGTGGTGACCCCCAACCATAACATTATTTTCATTGCTACTTCATAACTGTCATTTTGCTACTGTTATGAATCGTAATGTAATTATCTGATATGCAGGATGTATTTTCATTTTCATGTATTTTCAATATGCCCAAATTTGAATGCTGGTGGGGTTGGGGTGTGTTTGTGATTTTGTCATTTGGAAGTTGTAGTTGCTGGGATTTATAGTTAACTATAAGGGGCCACCTCTGGGAGACTTCCACTGAATTGTGGTGTGCCCCAGGGAGCGATTCTCTCCCCTCTATTATTTAACATCTGCATGTGCATCCTGGCCCAGCTGGTACGTAGCTTTGGTCTGGAGTGTCATGAGTATGCTGATGACACCCAGCTGGTGCTGCGGATGGAAGGCCGGCCGGACTCCGTACCTGATTCTTTCCATCAGTGCATTGAGTCTGTGACTGGATGGCTACGGTCCAGCCGGTTGAAGGTGAATCCTTCGAAGACGGAGATCTTGTGGCTGGGTCGTCCGGGTGGGGGTGGGGGAATGCCAGCTGCCTACACTGGATGGCGAGGCACTATGCCCGTCATCATTAGTAAAAAGCTTGGGGGTCCAATTGGACCCATTGCTGACCATGGAGACTCAGATATCCACGGTCAGCAAAATCGCATTTTTCCATCTGCGCCAGGCTAGGCAGCTGGCGCCCTACCTATCCATGAACGACCTGGCCACGGTGATCCAGGCGACGGACATGTCAAGACTGGATTACTGTAATGCCCTTTACATCGGCCTACCTCTGAAGGTGACCCGAAAACTCAAGATAGTGCAGAATGCTGTGGCACGTCTTCTTGTCGGGGCTCCGGCGAGAAGTCACATCACACCTATACTGTGGCAACTGCACTACCAATTGAGTACCGGATCTCCTTCAAAGTTTTGGTTCTAACCTTTAAGGCCTTGTATGGTCTTGGGCCAGTGTACTTAAGGGACCGCCTTTCCCCATATTTACCCCAGAGATCCCTGCGCTCTGGCAAACAAAATCTTCTCAATGTACCCTCTATTCGACAATATTGTTTGTCAACAACGAAACAAAAGGCATTTTCGGTGGCTGCACAAACGTTGTGGAATGCACTACCAGAAGAAGTTAGAGGAATTAGAGAACTGTCTTCATTCCGTAGAGGTTGTAAGACGGTCCTCTTCCGTTTAGCATTTCCGTCTGAGTAAAGTGGTTATATTGTTGAGTAGTTTTGACTCAATGTAGTGCTAGTGATAATTTTTAGATCAATTTTGTAGTTTTAGTCCTGTAGTTTTATTCTCTGTTTCTATTTTATACTGCTGTAAACCGCTCCGACCTTTTGGAAGGAGCGGTCTAAAAGCTGAAATCTATCTATTACATATAATAAAAGTCAGTGTTTGCGGTGGTGCGACCGACGGGAGGAATATGTGCCAGCGTTTCGATTGGCTGCCATTGTGGAATTATTTGCATAATGGGCTCTAACTGGCCAGCCTCAGAACACCAACATTCTACGGCCCCAGACAGAGGGGATTGGTTGCCACTGAAATGGAATTTGCATAACTGCCTTCAAATGGCCGACCACATTCAAACATTCTAAAGTGACTCAGAGGGAAAGGGAAAGGCCTCAGCCAGTCAGCCACTGAGGCCCACAGCACTGACAGATCAGGATCAAACTTGGCAAACAGGTGACCAATGGCCCACTTCACTACCTGGTGTGGTTTAGGGCAGGAGGGGCCACGAATGATGGGATTTGCAGTACCTTCACGTCATTCACTTCCCAAACAACACTAAATCCCCTATAAAACACAAAGCAGCCCCAAAATTGACAGAAATGCTTCCTTAACTTGATTTTCCTGACTAGGCCTCAGCTCATGGAATATTGTTAGGCTTCCTTAACGTGATTTTAACTCGCAGTACCTTCACTAAGTTCCTGAGACCACTGCAAGCCACACACACACACACACACACACACACACACACACAGTATATATATAAACTTACAATCAAAGAGCATTCTGAACTCCACCAATGATGGAATTGAACCAAACTTGGCACACAGAACTCCCATGACCAATAGAAAATACTGAAAGAGTTTGGTGAGTATTAACCTTGAGTTTTGGAGTTGTAGTTCACATACATCCAGAAAGCACTGTGGACTCAAAAAAATCTGGACCAAACTTGGCACGAATACTCAAAATGCCCAAATGTGAACACTGGTGGAGTTTGGGGAAAATAGACATTGACATTTGGGAATTGAAGTTACTGGGATTTGTAGTTCACCTACAATCAAAGAGCATTCTGGACCCCACCAATGATATAATTGGGCCAAACTTCCCACGCAGAACCCCCATGACCAACAAAAATTACTGTGTTTTCTACTGGTCTTTGTTGACCCCTCTGACACCTCCTCGCACCCCGCCCCCAGGTTGAAAAACTCGATCACAAGGTTGAAAAATGCTGCCAGACTAAAAGAGGCAAGTAATTTTATAGTAACATTTTCTGTGTAAGCCTAACTCAAATGGAGAAAAGTTTCCCAAAAGCACAAATGTGGACAAGACAGAAAGTATAAGTTCCAGCTGCCAAACAGCCTGAAGGACAAGAGTCACCAGTGCTGGAATTATCTGGCTTTAGAATGTGACCAACTAATCCTTGCCAAGTCAACTCTTGGGGTTAATGTCTTTCTCAGGTTTTCTTGAGGAAACAGTGGCTTGATTCATTCATATAAATCCATGAGAAATTCTTTCCATGCATATTCCCCCATGATATGCAGTGTCATATCTGAAACATTTCAAAAAGTTTTTTAAAATGATTTTACTAGGCTCATGTGCCAGAAAAGCAGCCTAGCAAGTCCAGAGAAAGAGGTGGTCTCCATAAAATCATCATATACTCATCACTTAGAAATTAATGGGAGCATCACAACGCAGTGAAGAGATTCCAGAGGTGCTGCTCACAATCGAATCATGAAACTAAACCTATGACAGAAGTCAGATGGGAGAACTTCAACAATACTGCAACAATCCAACTATCATACTGTTCCCTTTGGTAGGCTACATAAAAAGTTCCCCTGTCACCACCTCTACCATATCCTATGCTTTGACACAAGGCAGGTGTGGAGAATGGCAGAGACAAGAGCACAGACAACCACTACACCTGGCACACTTCCTACCTGTATAACAGTGGTCCCCAACCTTTTTTTGACCAGGTACCACTTGACTAGGGACCACTTTCCAACGTTAGTACCAAAAGGGTTACAAATCTGTTTTTGGCCAACTTTAGATTCAGTTTGGTTACCACATCAGCTCTAGTTTCTGATACAGAACATATGCCATCCAGTAGTTGCCATCTGTTCAGCCACAGAAAACCATCTATCTATCTATCACTATAATAAAAGAGAATGTTTGTGGTGTTGCGGAGGAATATGTGGCAGCGTTTCGATTGGTTGCCACTGTGGGATTACTTGCATAAAGGACTCTGATTGGCCAGCCTCAGAACTTCAACATTCTAAGGCACCAGACAGAAAGGATTGGCTGCCACTGAAGGAGTATTTGCATAAAGGACTTTGATTGGCCAGCTACATTCCAACATTCTAAAGTGACGCAAAGGGAAAAGGAAAGGCCTCAAGCAGTCAGTCACTGCGACCCACAGCAATGACGGATCAGGACCAAACTTGGCACACAAAGGTCCAATGGCCCACTTCACAACCTGGTGTGGTTTAGGGCAGGATGGACCACAAACGATGGGATTTGCGGTACTTTCACCTGATTCACTTCTCAAACAACACTGTAGCCCCTATAACACACTTCCCGAGACCACTGAAAGCCAAATAAACAACTGATAAGGACCAAACTTGGCACACAATGTCTTTCTCAAATAACCCAGGCAGGACCGGGTCCCCAAGCTAGTATTTAATAAGCCTCAGAACTGTAAGAGGGTTTTGCAAGACCAGTCGCTCTCGTCGCAACGATGTAGTAATGGTGAGGTTGTGGACTATATTTTAGTTCTTGCAGACCACTGGTGGTCCATGGACCACAGGTTGGGAACCACTGCTGTAGAACAATGCATACTGTGGAAAATATAGAAAGGAAATTTCTCTCTTGTTTATAATAGAACCAAGTGTGGTTCCTTCCATCCAGTATACCTCAATGATGGGACATGTAGGGCAGATGAAAGAAGTACAAACAGTACATAATTGAACTATGGAGTTTGCTGTTACAAAATATATTTATATTTATTTATCATATCAGAAGCGAACCAAACAGTTGTATTGTATTTAAAAACAAAAAACAAAACAATCCCCCCCACACACACACACACACACACACACAAAGTCTGCAAACTTGGCATTCTATTAAATGTCCTTTGACCAGTAGCTGGCCACTTGGAATACCTCTGGTGTTGCTATAAGAAGGTCCTCCACTGTGCATGAGGCAGGGCTCAGGTTGCATTATAATAGGTAGTCTGTGGTTTGCTCTTCTCTACAATCGCATGTTGTGGACTCCACTTAGTAGCCCCATTTCTTAAGGTTGGGTCTGCATCTCGTGGTGCCAGAGCACAGCCTGTTCAGCACCTTCCAAGTCTCCCAGTTTTCTATGTACCCAGGAGGGAGTCTCTCATTTGGTATCAGCCATTGATTGAGGTTCTGGGTTCTTGCCTGCCACGTTTGGACTCTCGCTTGCTGAGGTGTTCCAGCTAGTGTCTCTGTAGATCTTAGAAAACTATTTCTTGATTTAAGTTGTTGGCGTGCTGGCAGATATCCGAACAGGGGATGGGCCGGAGATGTCATTACCTTGGTTCTTTCATTACTGGCTGCTATGTCCCGGCGGATGTCAGGTGGTGCAATACTGGCTAAACAGTGTAATTTCTCCAGTGGCGTAGGGCGCAGACACCCTGTGATAATGCGGCATGTCTCATTAAGAACCACATCCACTGTTTTAGCATGGTGAGGTGTGTTACATACTGGGCATGTGTACTCAGTAGCAAAGCGCAAGGGCTTTACAAAAATATATGTAGTTGAGGGCTTTCTAAGGCAGTGATTTTCAACCAGTGTGCCGCGGAACACTAGTGTGCCGTGGGAAATTATTTTCAAACTTCAATCATATATAAACTATAAGGCGCATCTGTCCCTTTAAGAAATGCAACCATAGTATTCTCACATCACCTAAGAAGTGACGCGAGAGTGCTATGGTCGCGCCATCTTGGATTCGCTCAGACACGGCTAAGTAAACAAAATTAGAGTTAGTGCTGCAGCTGTGCATCAAGTGACAGTGGCAATTTGGGATCACAGCAAGACAAGCGAGTGACAGTGATTGAGAAGGGAAAATGCAAATGCCAAACAGGGCCCTGGACAAAATTATGACACAGATGAAGGCCCTCATATGAGTAATGGACAAAAGAAAAAAGAAAAGACGGTGAGCTCGAGGCAATACAGCGAAAGCTATCTTTCATTTGGATTCCCTTTCACCAGGGATGCGACGGCACCGAATCCGCTGTGCTTGGTGTGTGGTGAGAAGCTGTCCAATAGCGCCATGGTGCCAAGCAAGCTTAAACGCCATCTCCAAACTATTTTGTGTTCATTGAAACAGGCCCAGGTTTCACACTGAGTGTATAAATACATTTAAAAACATATTAACTATATGTATAACTGTGTTAGATGGTCATTTTGGTTGGTGTTGTGCCCCAGGATTTTGTAAATGTAAAATATGTGCCGCGGCTCAAAAAAGGTTTAAAATCACTGTTCTAAGGAGACAGGTTTAAAACTTATTTGGACAGCTCCGTAGATAAGGCTATTAATAACTACTAGTCACAATGGCTATATATTCTCTTCCATCACCGCAAGTAGTATCTCTTTGAAGAGTACTTACAGAGGAACATAGACAGGATAGTGTCTAGTGCTCATGTTCTGCTCATGAGCTTTCTGTAGGAGAACGTGGTTGCTGAGTATGGAAACCGAAAGATGGGCCTGATCCAAATCAGTCCAGCTCTTCAATCTGTACATTCACGTGGGTTTCCATAGAACTCACTGTTATAGCACATGTATGCCTTTTTTTTAAGCACAGGTCTTCAAACACCAGACCGGTTCAATATATTGTCAAAGGCTTTCATGGCCAGAATCATTGGGTTGCTGTGAGTTTTCAAGGCTCTATGGGCATGTTCCAGAAGCATTCTCCCCTGACGTTTCGCCTGCATCTATGGCAGGCATCCTCAGAGGTTGAGGGGTCTGTTGGAAACTAGGAAAATGCCTGGGGGAATCCTTTGTTGAGAGGTGATTAGTTGTCCCCGATTGTTTCAACCAGACCTGCTGATTTCTTCTTTAGTAACAAATGTTTGCAATGGGCAAAAGACACCACAATCTAAGGCTTTGATTTTCCACCTTTTTTGAGCTGCGGCACATTTTTTACACTTACAAAATCCTGGGGCACCACCACCAACCAAAATGACACAAAATGACACTCTAACACATATGCATATAGTTCATATGTTTTTAAATGTATTTATACACTTAGTGTGAAACCTGGGCCTGTTTCGATGAACAGCTTCTCACCATACACCAAGCATAGCAGAGTCGGTGCCGTCGCATCCCTGGTGAAAGTGAATCCAAATGAAAGATAGCTTTCACTGTATTGCCTCGAGCTCACCGTCTTTTCTTTTTTCTTTTGTCCACCACTCATATTTTCATCTGTGTCATAATTTTGCCCAGGGCCCTGTTCGGCATTTGCATTTTCCCTTCTCAAAAACTTCTCCATCACTGTCACTCGCTTGTCTTGCTGTGATCCCAAATTGCCACTCTCACTTGACGCGCAGCTGCAGCACTAACTCTAACTTTGTTTACTTTGCTGCGCCTGAGCGAATCCAAGATGGCGCGACCATAGCACTCTCGCAATCACTTCTTAGGTGACGCAAGAGTGCTATGGTTCCATTTCTTAAAGGGACAGATGCGCCTTATAGTTTATATATGAATGAAGTTTGAAAATAATTTCCCACGGCACACCTGATGATCTCTCACGGCACACTAGTGTTCCGCAGCACACTGGTTGAAAATCACTGGTTGAAAATCACACACTGGTTGAAAATCTAAGGCACAACAAGATGTGTTCAAGAGCAAGTCCATTCTCTGCAAGGGGACAAATCGCTAAGATAGCAACCGCCATCAAATATAATTTGCCATCAAAGACACCATCAAAATCGACAAGAAGCTAAAAACACATGCACTATGCAGACCATAGAGGGGAAAACAAGAGCGAGCACCACATCCCAAAATTAGCTCTCCCGATCAGGCCTCTCTCTCAGCGCACCACCCTCTGAACTCTTCTTGGCTACGACACTAATCTGAAGACCATTTCTTTCGAGTTACATTTTTCTTTCCGGATTCCTTCTGAGCACATCTTTTCCCCGCACAGATCTTTGCAAAGGGAAGGAAGCCCACGGTATGTCATCCCAATTACTCACGTCTTACCGCTGTGACATTTCCTCCAGGAAATGAGAAATAGTAGGAATGCAGTCTTACAAAAGTAGAATCGTGGAGACGGTGCAGATGGTCAGGGTGCGTTCTGAGCCTCTGCTGGGCCCTTACGTCAGCTTGTGGGAACAAAGTGCCTTTGGGAGTTGCTTTGAGGTTGGGAGGAGGGGGAGACTGCTTCTTTTTGGCCTTCTCCACCACAACGCAGAGCCTCAGAGCCGGCTACGAGAAGAGCAGTAGTATAATGCCGGAGCTAAATGAGCAATGCAGTGACTCAAGGATAAGATCAGAAGGGATGGAAGGGAAGTTCAGAAAAAGAGGCCCTTCCCTATCAGATGCAAATTTGAAAACTGGGTTATCAGAGAGAGAAAGAGGGGGGGGGAGGTATTTGTGGCTTACCCCAAAGGAGGGTTTGACCCAATCCACTCACTCCAGCAAAGCTGTCCTTAAACTGTAGGTGGAAAATACATTTTGGGTTGCAATGTGACAGAATAAAGTGTATGTGGCAAAAAAGTGGGGACATTCCTAAGGCCCTTCATGCAACTGTGTTATGTGTGACGCTCAGCTACCCACGCAAGGTCCTGATAGCAACCGCCACCATAGTGAGGGTTAGTTTCGGCTTCTTTCCCAACAGGGCAACACTCACAGCCAGAGTTATATCACAATGGTGCACACTGCATGAGTGAAAGTGGAGTAGTGTCACTCTTCTTTTTGTGCAGAACCCTCTCAGAAAGCCCAAACCTCCCATGATGAGTCTCATTGGCTGAAACAGTGTTTCTCACCCTTCCTAATGCCATGAACCCTTAATACGCTTACTCATGTTGTGGTAACCCCCAAACATAACATTATTTTCATTGCTACTTCATAACTGTAATTTTGCTACTGTTGTGAATTATAATGTAAATATCTGATAGGCAGGCTATATTTTCATTCACTGGACCAAATTTGGCACACATGCTTTATATGCCCAAATTGGTGAGATTCGGGGGAGAGGGGTGATGTTGTCATTTGGGAGTTGTAGTTGCTGGGATTTATAGTTCACCTACAATCAAAGAGCATTCTGAACTCCACCAACGATGGCATTGAACAAATCTTGGCACACAGAACTTCCATGACGAACAGAAAATACTGGAAGGGTTTGGAGGGCACTGACCTTGAGCTTGGGAGTTGTAGTTCACCTACACCCAGAGGGCATGGTGGGATCAAACAATGATGGATCTGGACCAAATTTGGCACAAATATTCAATATGCCCAAAGGTGAACACAGGGGCAGTTTGGGGAAAATAGTTGTATTTTCCCCAAACTGTCGGAGTTGTAGTTGCTGTGTGGAAAAGTTCACCTACAAACAAGGAGTACTCTGAACCCAGCTCACAATGGATCTGTTGGAGTTCACCAATATTTATTTATTTGCCATGCTTCTATACTGCCTCTCTCAGCCCGAAGGCGACTCAAGGCAGTGAACAAGCGGCAACAAGTGCCCATATACAATACATCACAAGATAAAACAGTCATATAAAAACATATAAAATTAACAGTTAAAAACTACAAAATACAAATCTCAGCTCCACAATCTTAAAATCGGTTTCCGTTTCGTCGTCATACTAATCCTTGATCTCAATTAAAGTTCGTCTGTGAATGCTTGCTCGAAAAGCCAAGTCTTGAACTTTCTTACGAAATGTCAGGAGGGAGGGGCCGATCTGATGTCACTAGGAAGGGAGTTCCAAAGCCGAGGAGCCACCAATGAGAAGGCCCTGCCTCTTGTCCCCCACCAGACGTGCCTGAGAGAGCAGGGCCTCTCCGGATGATCTTAAGCATCTTGATGGTTCATAGGGAGAGATGCGTTTGGACAGGTAAGTTGGACCAGAACCATTTAGAGCTTTAAAGGCCAAAACCAGCACTTTGAATTGTGCCTGGTAGCAAACTGGTAGCCAGTGGAGCTGGCACAACAGGGGAGTTGTACGCTCCCTGAGTGCTGCTTCTGTTATCAACCTGGCTGCTGTCCGTTGGACCAATTGAAGCTTCCGAGCAGTCTTCAAAGGCAGCCCCACGTAGAGAGCATTGCAGTAATCTATACGGGATGTAACCAGAGCATGGACTACCGTGGCCAAGTCAGACTTCCCAAGGTACGGGCGCAGCTGGCGCACAAGTTTTAATATCAAAAAGTAAGAGAAGGACAAGTAGAGAGATCTTCAGCCTTATCTGCCAACGGGATTCCTAAGACCATCAGAAATATGTGTTTTCTGATGGTCTTTGGTGACCCATCTGGAACCCCCATTGCGACCTGACCCCCAGGTTGAGAAACACTGTGCTAAAACATTACTAGTGGCTTTTAGCAAAGCAATCACATATGGAAACTAAGTGGTGGGTGTTGGGAGAAGGAGGGAGGGTTTTTCTGGCAATGGAAAGCTATCCCAAGACTGAAGGAAATTCCAGGATGCTGGAACACAACACTCGAGGGCTGGGCAACCGTGGGAGGAGAGTCAGAACAATATAGTTAGAAGATCGTACAGAAAATACTAGCTTTTTCCATTATTTTTTTACCAGGAGGGGAAAGCGAGTTTCTGACAGCTGTGGAAGGTAGTAGATTAACTGCCTGGCCAATGAGTGCACTGCAGTAAGTGAAAGATTAGCAAAAAAGAAAAATGAGACACGACGGCACCAAAGGGCCAGGGAGCTCAATGGAGGCACAACAGACGCAAAAGCAAGCAGAGAAAAATATATGGTGGAAAGCGGAAATGCACCATGCTGGAGAAGAGGAAAAAGAACCCAAAATCAAGCAAGATTATAGAAGGGTTCAAACAGGAAAGACACAACTAAAAAATCCTGATGGCAAAAGCAAACAATTAAATAATCCTGTTTAAACATCAATGATTCAAATGAGCCTGGCAATATTTTTTGTCGAAGACCATAAGGACAAAAACGCAAAAAAAAAATCCATTAAAAGACCCTTCTGCACCACCAGCTCCAGCTGAAAGAAAAGTGGTATGTGCTGATCCTTTCCTTCGACCTTTGACCTTTCTTTCACCAGGATTTGAGGCTCGTGATGCAGAACAAACCACATTTCCCCTAAGGAGCCATGATTCTTGGCACTCAACGAGCACTGAAATTACAATGCAGGAAGCACAAGCAGTCTTTGATTTATGATGAATTCTGGATACAGCTCTGATGCCATCCCAAATCTACAAGTCACAGGGTTTCTGCTACCTTGGATCTTTCCTTCCTTCCCGTTCAACTGCTTCTCTTGTTCTTACTCCTATCCTTTGTTTTTCTACCCACCCACCTTGGACAAAGCTTTCCACGATCTTGGTATTTTTCATTGCCTTAACACAGGGCTGTCCAACTTCTACCGGGCCCAGGGCCGGAATAGAGGTCACTGATTACCTGATTGCCCCCGGGCCCCGCCCTCAGCCCAGGCCCCGCCCCCTCCTAAAGCTGTCATTCTCCCTCCTCCTCCTCCTCCTCTTTCCCGGGCGCCACGGCGCCAGGGAAAGAGGAGGAAGAGGAGGGAGATTTCTCCCTCCTCCTCTTTCCCGGGCACCGCGGCTGTCCCGAGCGTGGATAGTGCGTCTCCATGCCTCCCATGTGAGGCCAGGGTGGACCATTGTTGGTGATCAATCTGGCCAAGCCTGAGATGTTGTTTCAGGGAGTCCTTATAACTCTTTTGGGGGAGCCTCTCTTGTGCTGACCCGTGGCGAGTTCACCATAGAGTAGTATCTTTGGGAGGCGGTGGTCCTCCATCCTAGAGACGTGCCCTGCACAGCGCAGCTTTGTCCTCAATAGCATGGCCTCAATGCTGGTGATCCCTGCTTGCTCAAGGACAGCAACATTCATCACATAGTCAGTCCAGTGTATATTTAGGATTGTGCAAAGACAGCGCTGATGAAAGAGTTCGAGGAGTCGTAGGTGTTGGCGATAGGTGACCCATGTTTCAGACCCAGAGAGGAGAATAGACAGTACGATAGCTCTATACACACTGATTTTGGTGCTTTGCCTCAGCTGCTTGTTGCTCCAGACTCTTTTGTGAAGCCTTCTAAATGCACTATATGCCTTTGCTAATCTGTGATCTTTCTCTTTATCAATCTTGGCGTCTGAAAAGATTATGCTTCCCAGGGAGGTGAACTGCTGAGCGGACTTAAGCACAGATTTGCCTATGCTGATGTGGGGATGGAGTTCTTCCTGTGGTGCGGGCTGGTAGAGAACTTCCGTTTTCTTCAGGCTGACTTCCAGCTTACAGCTCTGCAGCTGCTGCAAAGCAGGATGTTAGGCGCTCAATATCTCAAGCAAGGAAAACAACAAAGGCTCATCCCAATAAGACCACCAAAGGCAATGACTAGCATTTTGAATTGGGCCTAGAAACATGAATGACAACCAGTGAAATGAATACAAAATCCCATTCTTTAAAAAATGATATGGTATATACTCGAGTATAAACCAACCCAAATATAAGCCAAGGCACCTAATTTTACCACAAAAAAAACAGGAAAACGTATTGACTTCAGCATAAGCCGAGGGCGGGAAATGCAGTAGCTACTGGTCAATTTCAAACTTAAAATAGATACCAATAAAATTACATTAACTGAGGCATACGCATGTTAAATGTTTTTGAATATTTACATAAAACTTAATTTAAGATAAGACTGCCCAACTCTGATTATTCTAACCTTCTTTAATGTAAATGTGCTTTTGTATCCTTCCAATAATTTATTTATTTATTCAAATTTATCCGTCGCCACTCCCATTCGGCTCAGGGCGACTCACATACAATAAAAAACAACAATAAAAACAATATATACAACAACATTAAAATCTTAGGATTAAAACAGCAACCATAAAATACATGTAGCATCAAAAGAGGCCAGTATAATGTCAGAGAGGCTAACAGTTTTTAGAAGCCAAATGCCTGTTGAAACAATAAGGTCTTGCAAGCCTTCCGAAAAGCCAGCAAACTTGGAAGAGCACGGATTTCAGAGGGCAGCGCCTTCCAAAGGGTAGGAGCTATGATAGAAAAAGCCATCCTCTGTGTTGTGGTCAGAAGGTAAATCTTAGAACTTGGGACCACCAGGAGGTTTTCCGTCTCCAAGCGCAGGGGTCTAGTGGGACAGAATGGGATGAGGCGGTCTCTTAGGTACACTGGCCCCAGACCATTCAAGGCCTTAATGGTCAATACCAACACTTTGAAGGTGATCTGGCATTCCACTGGGAACCAATGCAGTTCGCGTAGGATAGGTATAATGTGGCAGCTCATTGGAACACCTGCCAGCAGCTGAGCTGCTGCGTTCTGCACCAGCTTAAGTTTCTGGATCAACGACAGAGGCAGGCCAATGTAAAGAGCGTTACAGTAGTCTAACCTTGAGATGACCGTAGCTTGGACCAATGTGGCCAGGTCGTGGCGGGACAAATGGCAGGCCAGCTTCCTTGCCTGGCGTAGATGAAAAAACGCTACTCTACTGACGGTGGAGATATGTGTCTCCATCGACAGTTGAGAGTCAAGTGTGACACCAAGACTTCTTACTGATGACGACGGACATAACGTCACGCCATCCAGGGTTGGAAGCTGGACCTCCCTACCGCCCGGACGACCAAGCCACAGGATCTCCATCTTTGCTGGATTCACCTTCAACCTACTGGCTCACAGCCATCCAGTAACAGCTTCAAGGCAGCGATGGAAATTATTGGGTACGGATTCGGGACGGCCCTCCATTCCCAGAATGAGCTGGGTGTCATCAGCATATTGGTGACACTCCAGCCCAAAGCTACATACCAGTCGAGCAAGTGGTCGGACATAGATGTTAAATAACAGAGGGGAGAGGATTGCCCCCTTGGGGACCCCACAAAGTAGGGGCGAACCCCCGGAGACAACCTCACCCCTCATCACTCACTGTAACCGGTTCCGGAGGAAGGAAGACAGCCAATTCAGGACTGTCCCCCTCACCCCGGCCCCGGCAAGGCGGTGGGTCAAGAGATCATAATCGACTGTATCAAACGCTGCTGTGAGGTCCAATAACACAAGCACAAGCTGATCCGCCCTGGTCAAGCTGGCATCGTAGCTGGTCTGTGATGGATACCAGAACCGTCTCCGTCCAATGACCCGAACGGAAGCCAGACTGGAAGGGGTCTAACCAAGTTGTGTCATCTATAATAATAATAATAGAGTAAAATAATAAATGTAATAATAATAAAGTAAAATAATAACTGCAATAATAATAATAGAGTAAATAAATGTAATAAAATAATAATAGAGTAAAATAATATAAATGTAATAATAATAATCATAATAGAGTAAAATAATAAATATAATAATAATAGTTAAGTAAAATAATAAATGTAATAATAATAGAGTAAAATAATAAATGTAATAAAATAATCATAATAGAGTAAAATAATGTAAATTTAATAATCATAATAATCATAATAGAGTAAAATAATAAATGGCTATGGTGGGTGAAACACTGCTAGCTGCAACAGCAAACTGGGAGCCCATTAACAGTGCCAGATCTAGCATAACAGCAAAGCTGGCTTTCCAGAGCAAGTGTACTTCCACTAAAAGAGGGCGATCCTCTATAATTTGATACACTTGCTAATCCACACCCAATCTAGTCATAATGCTAGTTATAAAATGAGAACCCCCATAGTCTTTCTGGAGTTAGGTGCAACAAAACAGCATTCAGGAGTCAAATGAAGCTGTTGCTGCCTGAAAATCACATCGCCTGGATTCCCAAAGTGCCCAAGATTGAGCGTCATCGCTGGCACTGTCTCTTTGCATGAGCACCAGCCACTGTGCCCAGAAAAAGATGTGGTTTTGCCATTCCCACGCTGTGAGCCAGGAGCTAGGCTACAGTTGAGAAGAGACATTGACAAAAGCCTTGCTGGCGGTTGATCAGTGATCTGTCCGGCCTTTGAATGCTGCAAACTCAGATGCTAGTCAAATACAGAAGGGCAGCTGAAGCAACTCCAAAGATACAACCCAAAAGGGAAATGACTGCAATTGGAGGAACCGCAGAAGAGGTTTTGGAGTGAACATTTGTACACCTTGCAGCCTTCGTAGCCCAAAATGCTGAGGCTGGGAAGCTGTCTTGCAAACTGCTTCATCAGCTGCAGTATCTTGCAAACATGAGATAGGATATCACCAGGAGGGCTATACATCGCATTAAGAAGCTCTGCTACCTTCAGATTCCAGCTCCTGCCTTTATTCACTTAATAGTCAAGTGCCTCATCCTCACTTTTTAATGGCGCTTATGTCACTGAACCCGCCTTTGTTGACAGTACCATTATATACTCTTACTTTTCCAGGGCCAAAGTTCCTCTCTCTTTGTACAAGCTGTAGTTGCAACTCACCAGCCTGGCAGCCACTTCCTCATTCCGGAGCTCCAAATCATTCACAGATGCCAGCCCTGGGGGATGGTTCTTTCAGGGAAAGGGCCCTGGCAGCCTCCTTGGCAAGGCGTCTGCTCAGCCCCTTTCCAAGGAGCAGCTCCACTTCCCAAGCAACGCAGCTCTGCCACGGGAGACCAGTGTGAGGTAGCTTGGGAATCACAAAGCACGGAAACAGACTCCCCGCTTGGCTTTCCAAATTCAGCTGGGTGAGAGGCATTGCCAGCTGGGAAGCGAGAGGAAAGCCTTTGCCCCTTGCTTTCCCCTAGATTCAGCACAATGTGACACAGGAGAAGGCAACCTCAAACCAACAGTCGAAGAGAAGGAGGAGGCTGGCATCCCATTCTGAAGGAGGGAGAGGAGGGCTGACGGGGAGGGGTGTGTGTGTGGTATGTTCCCTATATGCCACTCCGGTGAGTAATCTGGCTGCCACTCGTTGGACAAGTTTGAGTTTCTGAACAGTCTTCAAAGGCAACCCCATGTAGAGTGCTTTGCAGTAATCAATTCAGGATGCAACAAAAGCATGGACCATGTTCCGCACATTGCCCAACACAAACTATCATAAGAACTGGTCAGCATGACCAATGGTCAAAGATGGATTTCCACCGACAGTTTCTGGAAGACCCAGCATGAACAGTGAATAAAATCAAATCACATTATCAAGCAACACCTGGACAGTTTGTCTGCACTCCAAGGACCTGGACAATATGCATTTACTGCTCAAATACAAGAAGCAGGTTATTATTCTTTCTAATAACTAATGGAGTGAAACAAGGCTGTGTTCTTGCACCAACCCTAGTTACAATCTTTTTCAGCATGATGCTCCAAAGGGTTACGGCAGACCTCAAAGAAGAAGACGGCATATATATATGCTATCGTACTGATGGTAGTGTCTGGAGCAACAAGCACCTGAGGCAAAGCGGCAAAATCAGTGTGTACAGAGCTATCGTACTGCCTATTCTCCTCTAAGGGTCTGAAACATGGGTCACCTATCGCCAACACCTACGACTCCTCGAACGCTTTCATCAGCGCTGTCTTCGCACAATCCTAAATATACACTGGACTGACTATGTGACAAATGTTGCTAGCCTTGAGCAAGCATTGAGGCCATGCTATTGAGAACACAGCTGCGCTGGGCACGGCACATATCTAGGATGGAGGACCACTGCCTCCCAAACATACTACTCTAGGTGAACTTGCCACGGGTCAGCGCAAGAGGGGCACCCCCAAAAAGAGATATAAGGACTCCCTGAAACAACATCTCAGGTTCGGCCAGATTGATCACCAACAATGGTCCACCCTGGCCTCACATCGAGAGGCATGGAGATGAACTATCCACAATGTTACGGCCTCTTTCGAGAAGACATGCCGAATGAGTCTCGAAGAAAAACGACAACGCAGAAAAAATGTTGGAAACAACATCACCCAAGGAGACTTCTTGCTGTGCTTTCTGCAACCGGACTTGCCTATCTCAGATTGGCCTTTTTAGTCATCAACGCGCTTGTAAAAAGCGTGGGATGAGTCCTTCCTAAGAATCTTCGTTTGCGAAGTAATGCCGAGAGACAAGAAGCAGGTAGCCATAGCCTAATCAATACGGCCGGCCTTTGGAGCACAGTATGAAAGGGCCCTATTAATAGCCTCTCATGATAAAGTCACGCTTTACTGCACCTCAAGATTAGAACCTCCTTTCTTTAGCCACCCATAAATTTAGCAACACTGAGACAGGTGTTGAGGGAGGGGATGCACAATCCAAACAACCTTCTAGAGGCAACCATTTCAAAAATAAAACACACTCCTTGTTCACCCCTAAGTGAACTCTCAACCAGGCCCTGCTGAAGAATTTGCTTTTATGCTTTCAGTTCCCTGGATCAGTGTGGAGAGAATGAGTGAAAAGCTTGCAGCGTTCTGGGTTTCTCAAACTTGGCCACGGCAAGGACAGATGTGACATACAGTGTTCCCTCGCTACTTCGTGGTTCGCTTTATGCAAACTTGCTGTTTTGCGGATTGTTTTTTTAAAAAAATGAATTTAAAATATTTACATTACAACAGGCTTAAGAAAGGGAGGCCGGTGTGCGGCCCTTCAGCTCCTGTCACTTTTTTTTTGCTCATTCCTTATCGCAGTGTTTTTCGACTTTTTGAGCTGCGGCACATTTTTTACATTTACAAAAACCTGAGGCACACAACCAACCAAAATGACACAAATGAAAACTTTAACACAGTAATACATATAGTTAATATGTTTTTAAATGTATTTATACACTCAATGTGAAACCTGGACCTGTTTCGATGAACACAACATAGATATCCTGGCAGGAATGGCAGAAAGACACAAACTTCTCACACAGAACTCCCATAACCAAGAGAAAATGCTATAAGAGTTTGGTGGGCATTGACCTTGGGTTTTGGAGTTGTAGTTCACAGACATCCAGAGAGCACTGTGGACACAAACAACGTTGGATCAGGACCAAACTTGGCATGAATACTCAATATGCCCAAATGTGAAAACAGATGGAGTTTGGGGAAAATAGACCTTGACATTTGGGAGTTACAGTTTCTGGGATTTATAGTTAACACACAATCAAAGAGCATCCTGAACTCTTGCAACAATGGAATTGAACCAAACTTGGTAAATTGAACTCTCATTACCAACAGAAAGTACTGAAAGGGTTTGCTTGGGAATTGACCTTGAGTTTGGAAGTTCTAGTTCACCTACACCCAGAGAGCACTGTGGACTCAAACAATGTTATGTTGTTGTTTGTTTTCTATCCAGAGTCACAATGTTGGAAGGAGGCTCACCACTTTAAGGTCCCTAAAACAGACATGGGAAAACTTCGGCCCTCTGGGTGCTTTGGGCTTCAATTCCCACGGCACACTGGTTGGGAACCACTGCCTTAATGTATAAATAATGTATAAATATTACATAAATATAAATAATGTATAAATATGACTATTAATGTAATATTTAATGTATACAATTAATATAGTGTCCCTACTTCGTGGATTTTCACTTATCGACGGTGGTCCTGGAACGTACAGTGAAAAATACTTCGGTTATTGTTTCCTCGCACCTTTTTGTTGGTTTCCTCATTGCTAGCAATCCTCTTCCTGGTTAGATTCAGCTCTGCCTCCATTGGGAGGGAGGAATATAGACTGAAGGGTGGTGACAAGGAGAAAACTGAAAAAACTGATCTGGTTAAAGGGTGTGCCGTAGTACACACCACCTCTGACAGGCACAACTAAAGCGTTTGCTACGTGCACTATGCTGTCCCTAGTTCTAAGAGACCTTAGGTGCCACTTGGCAATTTAACCTCAAAGGCAACGTGGCAATCTCAATTCCCTCCAGATATTGTGACAACTGCAGTTCCCAGCATTCCCTATCACTGGTTGTCACAGCTAGGTCTCCCGGGAGCTACATCTAGAACAGTGTTTCTCAACCTTGGGGTCAGGACCCCTGAGGGGGTCACGAGGGGGTGTCAGCAAGATCACCAAAGGCTATCAGAAAACACAATATTTTCTGTTGGTCATGGGGTCACCATGTGTGTGGGAAGTTAGGCCCAATTCTATCGTTGGGTTGGAGTTCAGAATGCTCTTTGATTGTAGGTGAACTATAAATCCCAGCATCTACAACACCCAAAATGTCAAGGTCTATTTTCTCCAAACTCCACCAGTGTTCACATTTGGGCATATCGAGTATCGATGCCTAGTTTGGTCCAGATTCATCATTGTTTGAGTCTACAGTGCTCTCTGGAGTTTTGGAAGATGTAGGTGAACTACAACTCCAAAACTCAAAGTCAGTGCCCACCAAACCCTTCCAGTAATTAAAAAACCCTCTTAAATCAAGATTCCACCAGGCAGGAATCAACCAGGCTTTGAAGCTCCAAGGCCATTCAATGCTAATCAAG
Source organism: Anolis apletophallus (assembly GCA_030556195.1). NCBI lineage: Eukaryota > Metazoa > Chordata > Lepidosauria > Squamata > Anolidae > Anolis > Anolis apletophallus. Next base: position 17,394,082 of record JARBWK010000011.1, read on the forward strand.
GTGGCCAATTGCAACATTCACATTTGCCACAAGCAGACTAGAGTTCTTTCTCTCACCCTGGAAATTCCACGGATATATAAACCTCACTTGCCTAGTTTCCAACAGACACTTTAACCTCTTTGGATGCCTGCCATAGATGTTGGCAAAACATCAGGAAAGAATGTTTCTGGAACATGGCCATTCGGCCCGGAAAACTCACAGCAACTCAGTGATTCCGGCCATGAACGGCTTCAACAACACAATAATAAGTTCCATTGATTCATTGGGCCTTCTCTAGATGGGACTAATTATTTGATTGGCCCAAAATAAACTTTGGTAAACTGCTCCTCACGAAGGGCTTCTTACAGGCTGCTTAGTCTCTCTTGGAGACTATAATAGTGTCTCTCCATGCTCAACCAAAACCTCCATTAACAGCTCCTGCAACAAAAATAGCAGCCAAAAAACCCAATTCTGTGAAAGGCGTTAAGGAATGTAGTTTCGGGAAAGCCTCGACAACAGACTGTATTGCAATTAGTTATCCACTGCTGTCCTCCCTACCTTCTATCCTTCCCTGCCTCATCTTTCATTTCCTATAGAAACCTCTGCACACATATTGTGTCTCTTCTGCTTTTCCCAAGAACCACTACAGATACACCTGACACATAATGACATTGCTAGAGCCATTCTAGATCATAACCAAAGGCCTTTTCTGGACCAGGCTGTGGCGCACCCAGTTACTAGACAGCTGCATTAAATCACTACTAACTGAGAGGTCATGAGTTCAAAGACAGCCTAGGTCAGAGTGAGCTCCCGACCATTAATAGTCTAGCTCAGTGTTTCCCAACCAATGTGCCGTGGCACACTAGTATGCCGTGAGCCATCATTAGGTGTTCCGTGGGAAATTGGCACCTCCAATACCCTCCCCCTCGCCAAACACTTTTTCTTCTCCACTCGGGCTCCCTTCTTCCCAGCCTCACTCTCCTCGCTTTGCTCTGGGACGAGTCTGCGCAGTAGTGCCCGCACGGGTCATGTCTTCCTCCCTCCCCCCTCCCCTCCTGAACATGCTCACGCTGCCCCCTCGGATCAAAATGGCGGCAGAAACGGCAGTGTAGAAGAAAAAGTGTTCGGCAGGAGGGGGAAGAAAGGGCGCGAAGGGGAAGGGGGAGGCAGAGGTCTCTGTCGAAAGCTGGCATGGGCAAACTTGGACCTTCCAGGTGTTTTGGACTCCAACTCCCACCATTCCTAGCAGCCTCAGGCTCTTCCCCCCCCCCCCCTTCCGCAGGAAAGGGCCTCAGGCTGTTAGGAATGGTGGGAGTCCAAAGCACCCAGAGGGCCAACGTTTTCCCACGCCTGTTTTAGGGACCTTAAAGTGGTGAGCCTCATTCCAACATTGTGATTCTGGATAGAAAACAAACAACAACATAACATAACATTGTTTGAGTCCACAGTGCTCTCTAGGTGTAGGTGAACTACAACTTCCAAACTCGAGGTCAATTCCCAAGCAAACCCTTTCAGTACTTTCTGTTGGTAATGAGAGTTCAATATGCCAAGTTTGGTTCAATTCCATTGTTGCAAGAGTTCAGGATGCTATTTGTTTGTGTGTTAACTATAAATCCCAGAAACTGTAACTCCCAAATGCTGAAGTCTATTTTCCTCAAACTCCATCTGTGTTCCCCTTTTTGCGCATATTGAGTATTTAGGCCAAGTTTGGTCCTGATCCAACATTGTTTGAGTCCACAGTGCTCTCTGGGTGTAGGTGAAGTACAACTCCAAAACTCAAGGTTAATGCCCACCAAACTCTTATAGTATTTTCTCTTCGTTATGGGAGTTCTGTGTGGGAAGTTTGTGTCTTTCTGCCATTCCTGCCAGGATATGTATGTTGTGTTCATCGAAACAGGCCCAAGTTTCACACTGAGTGTATAAATACATTTAAAAACACATTAACTATATGTATTACTGTGTTAGAGTGTCATTTTGTGTCATTTTGGTTGGTGGTGTGCCCCAGGATTTTGTAAATGTAAAAAGTGTGCCGCGGCTCAAAAAAGGTTGGGAATAACTGGTCTAGCTTGCTGTTGACTTATGCAGCCCGAAAAACAGTTGCATCTGTCAAGTAGAAAGTTTAGGTACCGCTTTATGTGGGGAGGCTAATTTAACTAAGTTATGACACCATAAAACCTTCCAGCAGCGTGCGAAAGAATGAGGAAGTATTCCATCAAGGACTCGGTGTCCTAAGTGGATGGTGAAGCGACAGCTCCCCTTGTGGCCAGAATCGAGCATACCCTCATGAAGCCGGTAAAGTTGAAATGTTAAATTGCCTCTGTGTCTATGTATTTATGTTGTATGTCTAATGACACTGAATGTTTGTCATGTATATGTGCATTGTAATCCGCCCTGAGTCCCCTCCTGGGGACTATAAATTATAAATACTACAAATAAATAAATAAATAAATAATATATTATCACTTCCTTCCAGACCACAAGATGGCCTAAGCCATAGTTATTAAACACAATCTCTGAGATCTTCCCTCTCTAGTCTCCTGGGAACATGGACGCCTCTGCTAGTGAGACCGTTCCCCACTGGTAACTTGCTGGGAGCTAGAAGTAGTTCAGAAGAGAGGCAATTTAACAAATTTATGACTGGAGGGAAGACACTATGATGGGAGCAGCTAATGAAGAGCAGTGGGGAAACATAAATGCACTGCCAGAAACATCCTCCACGCAAACTGGAGCAGGCATCAAAGATTTATAAGGGCATAAATATTTTATTACTTGGGAACGAGCTGCTATTCATGTACATGCTATGCACAAAAACATCAAGATTTCGGAAAAGCACAAACCAAAGAGCTAAGCTGATGCATAAAATTTGGAGGGGAGGGAGCCTGCGGTGATCTGTGGAGAATTTGCCGGAAATCTGAAAAAAGCCAAAGCCAAAGCTTAATGCCTGCAAAGAGCAGCTGAAGTGAGAAGTCAGCATTCACAAAGGCAATCAAATCCTTCACTTTTTCCATAATCACTCAAGATACAGGGAAATGCATACTCCTTTACAAGGAGGAACACAATTAAAGCCCTGGCAGACCGTGCAAAAAGAATCTGTGAACCTCGCCTCCTTCAAGGTGAACTGAACCACCTAAACTAGGCTCTACAGGCCAATGGAGACTCCACCACAGACATCAGAAGCTGCAAGAACAAAAACAAGCCGCAAGAGTAAAGACAAAGATCCACCTAGAGGAAAACTGTTCTTGCCATACATCAAGGGAACCACTGACCGCATAGTGAAGCTGATGACGAAACACAACCTACTAACTATCTACAGACCCTCTAAGAAAATCCAACAAATGCTATGTTCAGCAAAGGACAAGAGGGATCCTTTCACTTCTGCAGGAGTCTACCATATACCATGCAGCTGTGGACAAGTCTACATAGGGACCACCAAATGCAGCATTGCCCAAACATGAATCAAGGAACATGAAAGGCACTGCAGACTGACTCAACCTGAGACATCAGCCATAGCAGAGCACTCGATGAACAAAGCTGGACACAGCATATTATTGGCCACGGTAGTTCATGCCACAGTAACTTCGAGACTTGACTACTGTAATGCCCTTTATGTTGGCCTTCCCTTGTCAGTGACCCGAAGACTTTGACGGGTACAGAATGCAGCGGCCAGACTCCTCACGGGAACTCCCGTGAGGAACAATATAACACCTGTCCTATACCGACTGCATTGGCTTCCGGTCGAATTTCGTATTACTCACAAGGTGTTGGTTCTAACCTTTAAGGCAGGGGTGCCCACACTTTTTCAGCATGCGAGCTACTTTTAAAGGAAGCAAGTCACAAAGATCTACCTGCACACGCTCCCCTTGCCACACGCGCACTCCCCTCGCCGTCGTTTTCCGCCCGCACGGTGCTTTTTCCGCCCGCGGGGCATTGTGGGAAGGAGCGCGAGGCGGAAGAGAGCATTCTTCGAACTGCCTCCCCGTCTCCTTCCTCAGGCATGTGGGTGGGGAACGCAAGCGCGCCTTCCCCCCCCCCCCAAAACCAAAGCAAGGCTTTCTGCTTCCAGCGTGCACAAGGGAGGGGGATGCTTCTCTGTCAGGTGATGAAGGGGAGGGGGTGCGAGGTGGCGGCAGCAAGGAGAAGAAGCTGGAGAAAAAGGAGAGGAAGATCCTAGCGTGACGTCACCGGGGAACTCCCCGTCTTCGAAGGAAGGGGGAATCCTGAGGCGGGTCTGACCTTTTGCCACCCCTTCGAGGCTCAGGTGGGCTTAGCTTGAGGCAGAAGAGGAGAGCGAGGCTGTAGCGGGCGCTCCCGAAGCGACACAGGAGGCGGAAGAAGCACCGCGAGAGCAAAAGCCAGCAGCAGGAGCACGCATGCGTGCAGGGTGTGCGCGTGCATGGCAGGAGCGCCCCATTCAGCTGGTGAGGCTCGAAGATTGACTGGAAGAGGGTCGAAGATAAACTAGTAGCTCGCGAGCTACCTAATGAGCACCCCTGCTTTAAGGCCTTGTATGGCCAAGGGCCGGCATACCTACGGGAACACCTCTCTCCATGTCGACCCTGGAGATCACCTCGCTCAGACCATCAGAATCTACTACAGGTCCCAGGCCCTAAGGAAGCCCATCTAACATCAACCCGGCACAGAGCTTTCTTGGTGATCGCTCCATCACTTTGGAACACCATCCGTGATCTAAAAGATTTCCGCACGGCTTGCAAAACGTGGCTATTTGAGACAGCGTTCGGCTGAGAACTGTTAGATTGTCAATTGTTTTTAGATGTTTTAGATGCTAATTGTTTTAGGTGTTTTTAGATGTTCAGGCATTCAGCTAGTGTTCTACTGTAAATCGCCCAGAGCCAACTGGGATGGGCGACTCATAAATCCCAAAATAAATAAATATTAACACAGAAATGCTGGAGCACTCTAACAACCACCATGTCAGACTACACAGAGAAGCCATTGAAATCCACAAGCATGTGGACAATTTCAACAGAAAGGAGGAAACCATGAACATGAACAAAATCTTGCTATCAGTATTTAAAAACTCTAAAATCGTAACAGTAAATAAAAAACAACTTTCAAAAGCAGGGGAACTCCAGACAAGAAACAATCAGGGTCAGCTAATCACCACTCAACAAAGGATTCCTCCAGGTAGTAAGAAGTCACACCTTGAAACTGCTTGGCCGTTAAATGCTAATTCAGGTGGCCAATTGAAACATTCATACCTACCTCCAATGGACAAGAGTTCTTTCTCTCACCCTGGACATTATTCCACAAACATATAAACCCTATTTTCCTAGTTTCCAATGAACTTCACAACCTCTGAGGATGCCTGCCATAGACGCAGGCGAAACGTCAGGAGGGAATGCTTCTGGAACATGGCCATACAGCCCAGAAAATTCACAACAACCGAGGAACACATTGTTGTTTAAATCCACAGGCACTGGCCACTTATGAAGGGGTTACTCTGCAAACGTGACTACTAGGATTGCACTGCTTAGCTCTTGTGAATGTAGTCAGGGATTAGTATCAGCATCACTGCTGAATATTTCCACTTCTGGATAACCTTGCCATTCCTCGTGTCTATAGTTCCACTGAAGTGGGCCTTTTAAATGCAGGCCACATTTAATGTGTAACCAGACTAGGCTAAGAGACAAGTAGTCCTATCGCAGGCTCACAAAGGGTCACATCAACAGCTTAAATCAATGTTAACCAACCTTTTTAGAGCCGCAGCACATTTTTTACATTTACAAAATCCTGGGGCACACCACCAACCAAAATGACACAAAATGACACTCTAATACAGTAATACATATAGTTAATATGTTTAAAAATGTATTTATATGCTCAGTGTGAAACCTTTGCTAACCCTTTGACTTGCCTATATAAATAATTCGAATAATCCTCGAGAGGCCTGCCTTCCACTCCCTCGGAGGCGGGACTGCGTTTCTGCGTGGGCCTGTCTGCGTGAGCGCGCCTTCTTCCTCCCTTCCTTGGGCAGAGGTGGAGCGCCATGCCCGGGCATGGCTGCCTCCTTCTCTTTCGCCATGATGTGTTCATGACCTTGCGAGAGAGTGCTCTGCTTCAAGCCAGACCTGACCTGCGTGAGGAAGCCCGCCCCGCCCATCCGGGAATGGGGCGCGTGCAGAAGAGAGGGAAGGAAGGATGGGGGTGCACGCTCTCCCTTCTGCTCGCTGGTTGGCTGCTGAAGAGCCTCGGGCCGCGCGCCTGTGCCTCTCCCGCTCACCTCTTTTTCAACTGCCGTTAGCGGAAGTGGCCTATTTCCTCCCGGCCCTTCCTCCTCCTCCTCCTCCCCCCGCATGCAGCAGCAGCAGCAGCAGCAGGAGTTTGGCAGGAGGGGGGAGAAAGAGGGGAAGAGAGGTTTTTCCACGGCACACCAGGTGATTTCTCACGGAACACTAGTGTGCCGCAGAACAGCGGTTGGGAAACACTGCCTTAAATGGTTTTTTTTTTTAAAGGCTCATAATTGACAGAACCACGAAAAGCAGAGCTTCTTTCTCCCAGAGTGGTTGGGCCTTGAAGATTCACACAAAGCAGCCCCGAAGCTTACTTATATTAAGGCAGTAATGCTACCCAAGCCCAGCGCCGTTGGGAGGAAAGCTGCCCTGGTTTTGAGAAACCGCAAGAGACAAAAGGCTCCAAAAAACCAGAAAGCAGGTTTTGTGGGCCAGAGGGTAATGGAACATCAACATCCTTTGCAGAGAAGATTGCTTCGTAAATCCAAATCCTTTCAGTGCTTGTTTGCTCAAGGGAGCGTCGGCCGAGTTACCCCTCCCTTGAATTCATAACTGCATCAGCCTTACTCCGCTCTCAGCTCTCCCCGTGGCAGGCCGTTAGTAGCTTCTTATCCCCTGTTTTTCCAGTAAAGATTGTGGCTCTTTTGAATTCCAGTTCTTTTCCTGGAGCCCAAACACATACACGGAATATGCAACAGGTAGACTGATTATCAAAAAGTTAATATCTGGAGTCTTTCAACTGGATTACAACTATCATCCCCAGACAGTACCGTGGAGAAATAAAACTTGAAGACACCAGGAATGTCAGATATCTTAAAAATTAACTAGACATTTTTGATTACAAATGTGTGAGTCAGGCACTGAACGATTTAGTAGGCCGAAGCCTGTTAGAGTAAGTGGGCCATTGATTTTGTCATTTGGGAGTTGAATGCTGGGATTTATAGTTCACCTACCATCAAAGAGCATTCTCAACTCCAACAGTGATGGAATTGAACCAAACTTGGCACACAGAACTCCCATGACCAATAGAAAATACTGGAAGGGTTTGGTGGGCATTGAAACAAAAGGCAAAATCTACACCACTGCTAAAGCCAAACCAGCAATAGGACAAAACAAAACAATGTAATAAGTAGAGTATCACACAGTAGTGGTGGAAAATATTTTCAATATAATTATTATGAGTCAAGAGAGTCACTAAGTGACTGGGATGACCTAAATAGTATAACACAAAATCCAGAGTTGAGAACTATTGCACTAGGCCAGTGTTTCCCAACCTTTTTTTGAGCTGCGGCACACTTTTTACATTTGCAAAATCCTGGGGCACACCACCAACCAAAATGACACAAAATGACACTCTAACACAGTAATACATGTAGTTAATATGTTTTTAAAATGTATTTATACACTCAGTGTGAAACCTGGGCCTGTTTCGATGAACTCAACATAGATATCCTGGCAGGAATAGCAGAAAGACACAACAAACTTCCCACACAGAACTCCCATAACCAAGAGAAAATACTATAAGAGTTTGGTGGGCATTGACCTTGAGTTTTGGAGTTGTAGTTCACCTATATCCAGAGAGCACTGTGGACTCAAACAATGTTGGATAAGGACCAAGCTTGGCATGAATACTCAATATGCCCAAATAGGAACGCAGATGGAGTTCAGGGGAAATAGACCTTGACATTTGGAAGTTGTCGTTGCTGGGATTTATAGTTCCCTTACAATCAGAGAGCATTCTGAACCCCACCAATGATAGAACTGGGCCAAACTTCCCACGCAGAACCCCCAGGAGGCCAGAGGAGGTCTCTACTTGGGGAAAGGGAGGCGGGCCTTCCCAATACATGGAGAGGGAGAGACCAAGTAGACAACGGGTGGGGAGGGAGGGGGGTGTTTGTAATTTTGTGCCTTTATCGAGGTGGGTTTCTTAGGGTTTTTATACTTCAATAAACTAGACTCCCCCTTGGAGGTTCCAATTTCCCACGGCACACCTGATGATCGCTCCCGGCACACTAGTGTGCCCCGGCACACTGGTTGGGAAACACTGCACTAGGCAAACCTACAGAAGCATAGTATAGGAATATACGGGATATACCCGCCTACAGTCACATCAAGGCCTATCTTGGGAAACGTTAAAAAAACACAAGGAAAGATGAGGCTGGGCAAAGAGACTCAGGGTTTTGTTTGTTTTTTTAACCGAAGGGGACTCAGAGCGGATTACAGGTACACATACTAGCAGACAATCCCTGCTGTTTTCCACATACACAGTACACACATATAGACAAACAGAGGCAAACTCTGGCCACCAGGGGGAGCTGACGCACTCCTCATCTCTCAGCATCCCCAGCGTCCCTTGTTGTTACTTCCACATTCCTCAGCGTTCCTGGAGTTCTTTAATGGCCTCATAAATCAGTCAAAATTTGCCTCCCCACTTAGTGTGGTACCTTAATCTCCTACTTGACAGATACAACTGTCTTTCAGGCTGCAAAGGTCGACAGCATGCTACACTTAAAGGTCGAGCACCCACCTCGACCCGGGCAGGCCTCAAACTCATGACCTACTGGTCAGAGAGATCTTATGCAGCTGACACTTAGCCAGCTGCGCCACATTCCCGGCGCTTGTTCAGCTTAACGTTTTATTGATTTTGTGCCATAAAATTACCTTAAGAATAAGATAAGCAAGAAAAAAATGTTTTTGGCAAATGCATATTTGAATCCATGTTGTGCAAAGGTAAATGGTTGGAAAGGATAGAGGTCCTGTCTGAAGTTTCAGTCATGTGGGAACTTATCTTACCACAACAGGCCAACCCAATCAAGTGCCAAGTCAGATTTCTCCAGACCATACAAGAGCTCCATTTATGAATTGGTTCAAGTCCACTGGAACAAATTTTTCCCATTTTCACCATGCTTCAGTAAAAGGAAGCTTTTTCTGCATGGGAAGCATTCTGCAAACACAGTGGTCCTTTGTGACATTGCCATAAAATGTAGCCTGCACACTCAGGAGTTCAACCCTGACATAAAAGATTGCGCCTTCCTCGAAACGGAACAGCTTAGTTCAATATTTCAAATGTCTGTGAAACATCGAAAAGGAGAGCGTACAGATCAAGAAGTTAAACACCTGACCTTCATAGCAACTTGGATATTGCATCACATGCCGCCACTTCAGAGGCAGCCATCCCTCCATTTCAGCATCAAAGACAACAGAGCACAGCAAAAGTGATGCATGCTGGTCGCAGTAAAAGAGTAAGATGCCATAGGAACAGCAAGGGTTGGACTTGAGCAGGTATTACTTTCTTTTACCTACCAGTGCAAGGCTAGACATCTTTGTTGTGAATCTCTTTCATTTTCCAAAGCATGCCAAACCAGACAAAATCTGGGCAACCGGAGACTCAAGGGCCACTGATCATAAGGTGCACAAACTGGCCCAGATTACCCATAAGGCCAACCTAGGCCATGGCCTAGGGGTGCAAGCCAAGGGGGGGGGGGCACAGATCATGGACCAAAAAATAATAATAAAAATGTCGAAACAAATAAAAACGCAATGCGCATGGAGATGAGGAAGGAAGTTTTAAGTGTGAATGGATTGCTCTCTGTCTGCAGAGCAGAATTACGAAGTTTACTTGAATGTCGTAGCTTGCAGGAGGGAGGGGGAGGGTAGCTGGTATGGGGCAGGCGTCAGGCGATGACTCACCAGAAATACAGATGACTAGACGAGCCATCAGTTCCCCTTGCCTCACAGATCGTTTTGTACCTTGAAGTGTCACTGTTATTGTTTGTGTCGGTGAATTATTGACATTTTCTGCTAGCTTATTCGAACTATTAACCTTCTGGTCAGCAAGTTCAGCAGCTCAGCAGTTTAACCCACTGCACCACTGCGGCCCCATATCTATCATACCATATATATATATATATACACACACACACACACACACACACACACCCCTCCGTTGTAGAAATAATGTGCCTTGGCACCACTGGAGGGGCCATGGCTTCATGCTATGGTCTCCTGGCAGTTGTGGTTTGTTGAGGCACCAGCTCTCTTCAGCAAGGCCTGCTAAAACCACAACTCCCAGGGTGCCTCAGCACAGAGCTGTAGGGGTTAAAGAGCTGCCAGGCCGCATTCGTTCCGTGGTGTAGCTGCAGCCATTGCGAGTGTGTGTTTCTTCTCGCTCTCCCTGCCGGCGAGCCTTCCCGTGCGAAGGAAGCGCCAAGCATCTTGAGGTGGGGCGGCCTGCCTGCCTGCCTCGTAGCCGCGCCCCCTCGCCGCGGCCTTTCGGTTCTGCTGAGGCAGCAGGAGCGGCGGCGGCGGAGGGCTGCGGGTGGGGCATGGAGCTGAGAGGCGGCGGCAGCAGCAGCGAGGGAGGGAAAATGTTGGCCATTGGCGGCGGCTCGTCCATAGAGTCCATCTCGGTGCTGTCCCCAAACGGCCGCCGCGTGATGGTGCGCGTGGGCCCGAGCATGGCGCTGCTGCGGGTGGGTCCAGCCCAGGCGCCCCGTGAGCCCCACAGATACACCTGCACTGATTGGCGCGGGTTGTTGTTGATTTATTTGGATATTACTGATCAACTGAGATGTATTGGGCTACCTGAGTGAATTTGAGGTAAGTTGTATGATATGATTTATTTTTAGGGTGGGTCTGAGTGATAGGGGGGTGCGGGGTGCGGTAGAGGTTGGCTTAAAGGGGGCGTAATTCCAAAGTGTGGCCTAGGGCGCAAAAAGGTGTTAATACGGGCCTGAGCACAAAGCCGTATATTTTGACTTCATAACTATCAAAAGGAGATGCCACTCAAGATGTGCATTTGAGACAAGAGATGCAATGCAATTTAAAGGCATCTCCTAAACTAAGGGTAGGGATGCTGAAGACCTTTACGAGACCCTTTTGGGAGAGATAAGTGTGGCCCTTGAGTGGCACAATGGGTTAAACCCTTGTGCCAACAGGACTGAAGGGTCAGAGGTTCAAATCCAGAGAAAGCACGGATGAGCTCCGTCTGTCAGCTCCAGCTACCCCTGCGGGGACATGAGAGAAGCCTCCCACAAGGATGGTAAAACATCAAAACATCCGGGCATCCCCTGGGCAACGTCCTTGCAGACGGCCAATTTTCTCACACCAGAAGCGACTTGCAGTTTCTCAAGTTGCTCCTGACATGGGGAAAAAAGTGTGGCCCTTAGAATAAACCTAAAGCTACACAGGGCTGTTGCCTGAGTAGTAGGTGAGAAATGGATGTGCCAAGGACATTAGAGCAAGTGGTGCTAAGGAACCACCAGAATTGCTTCATATACTTGATCATGGTCCTTGCCTTTTGAAATCCAGACATAGGTAGGGGACGGGTAAAGAGGGCTAACCACATACCAATGAACAAAATACTGAATTACAGAGTAACTTGGATTTGCAGTTCAGGTAAATGCCTTTTTCCAGCAGAGAATCCTTTCAAACTGGAAGGAGCCGCTGGCAGTGCAATGTGTTAAACCCTTGTGCCAGCAGGACTGCTGGCCAAAAGGTTGATGGTTCGAATACGGGGAGTGGGGTGAGCTTCCGTCTGTTAGCTCCAGCTTCTCATGTGGGGAAATGAGAGAAGGCTCCCACAGGATGGTAAACGTCTGGGTGTCCCCTGGCAACGTCCTTGCAGATGGCCAATTTTCTCACACCAGGAGCGACTTGCAGTTTCTCAAATTGCTCATGCAGTTTCTCAAATTGCTCCTGACATGGAGGAAAAAAGTGTGGCCCTTATGATACCCCACCAGCCTGTCCAAAGGTCCTATTACCTCCATTAAAAAAAACCCAATAGCGGAAATAGCCATTTTCAGCATAAAACCCTTTGCAGGATCCTTGAATACTGGTAAGCCCCCACCACTTCAAAACAACCTCAAGTTGCCTAAAATAAGCAGAGAAGTGACACAGCATCACCAAAACAAGCAGCCATGAGGTTGAAATGAAACTGCAGCGTTCCAAAACCACAGAAGAACAAAAAATGTTTTTGCCATCTGCGTTGTGAAGCAAAGCCATTTCTGCTCTCAAATAGCAATTTACAATCAATACCTCCAAAAATGTCATATCTACATGTGCTAAGCTGAACACTTATTTCCAGACAAGTGCACACACCAGTTAGTATGTACTGGCTGAGGCATCCCTTGAATGTGGCTGAGAGCAACACATGGCCTGTTCCAAAGTCTGTGGGATGATCTTTGGAGATAAGATTTTTAAGAGTAACAGCAAGGTCCTATCAACATTCAGAGGCCCCTTACTCTTCCATATAATCCAGATTCAGGTAAAAGTAAAAGTTCTAGACGTGTCCAACTGTGGGGGGGGGGGGGGTGCTTATCTCAATTTCTAAGCCAAAGAGCCGGCGTTGTCCGTAGACACCTCCAAAGTCATGTGGCCGACATGACTGCATGGAGCATTACTTTCCCGCAGAAGCGGTACTTATTGATCTATTCACATTTGTATGTTTTCGAACTGCTAGGTTGGCAGAAGCTGGGACTAACAGCGGGAGCTCACCCCACTCCCCGGATTCGAACCACCAACCTTTCAGTCGCAAGCTCAGCAGTTCAGCAGTTTAACCCGCTGCACTACAAGGGGCTCCATATCCAAATTATATAATCCATAGTATCTGCTTTGACCTGGATTATATGAGTCTACACTGCTATATAATCCAGTTCAAAGCAGATAACCTGGATTTCATATGGCAGTGTAGAAAGGGCCAAAGAGTTTTCTATTTAGTTATTTCTTGTTACTGTTCTCTGTATGATCTTAAAGCACTTGCTGTTTTTCCCCAGAGAAAACAATGTGCTTCATAACAACAAAAGACTTAAAAATCAACATATAAACATTTCCAACCATATTAAAATATAATATGCAAACGCAAAGGCATACAGTGCATTTGGAAGGCTTCACAAAAGAGTTTGGAGCAACAACACCTGAGGCAAAGCACCAAAATCAGTGTGTACAGAGCTATCGTACTGCCTATTCTCCTATATGGGTCTGAAACATGGGTCACCTATCGCCAACACCTACGACTCCTAGAACGCTTTCATCAGCGCTGTCTTCACACAATCCTAAATATACACTGGACCGACTATGTGACTAATGTTGCTGTCCTTGAGCAAGCAGGGATCACCAGCATTGAGGCCATGCTATTGAGAACACAGCTGTGCTGGGCAGGGAACATCTCTAGGATGGAGGACCACCGCCTCCCAAAGATACTACTCTATGGTGAACTCATCACAGGTCAGCGCAAGAGAGGCGCCCCCAAAAAGAGATATAAGGACTCCCTGAAACAACATCTCAGGCTCGGCCAGATTGATCACCAACAGTGGTCCACCCTGGCCTCACATCGGGAGGCATGGAGAAGCACTATCCACAATGCTGCGGCCTCTTTCGAGAAGACACGGCGAATGGGTCTCGAAGAGAAACGACAACGCAGAAAGAACCGCAACTTGGAAACAACATCACCCAAGGAGACTTCCTGCTGTGCTTTCTGCAACCGAACTTGCCTATCTCAGATTGGCCTTTTTAGTCATCAATGCGCTTGTAAAAAGCGTGGGATGAGTCCTTCCTAAGAATCCTCGTTCACGAAGTAATGCCGAGAGACAATATAACAGCGCCAAAACACAACAATTAAGCAACACATAATGAAAGCAAAACACGCAATTAAACAAATTAATGGAGTTTGACACACAACACATAATACATTAAAATGACTTATTAAAAACAGGTGCCGAGCACCAGCCCAGTGCTGGTGGACATAATCCCATTTAAACAATAATTTAAAAGACTAAATCTTTGCCTTCAAATTGCCTTCAAAACCAAATATTTAGATTGTAGAAGAGATCCCAAGAGATACCTGCCTAAGGCATTTCAACATTCCTCCCCAATAGATAACACTGCAGGTCAAGGAGAAGGATGAACATGAGAAAGAGATGGTGGAAGAGGAAGAACACATGAAAATAGGTCCCAGATCTGAAGGGTTGGGGAATGGAAGCAAAACCACATAAAGCTGATCTGCAGTGAGAAAAAACCCAACCTCAATCTTCCCTCTGCTCGGTTGTAAGGGGACAAAACACCTGAGTAGGAGGCAAACGTCAACATGGAAAGCCTGCTCTTGGTCTCCACCTTCTTCACCAGGAACCAAAGGTCCTACAGAATGACTTCAGAGTCACGTGAGAAGCCTGGAAAATAATGCAGCCCACACTTTTGCCCTTCCTCCTTCCTGATAAGAAAGCTACAAAGCAAGGCTGTAAAATCAACACTCAGATAATTGGAGAACACCCACTTCTTTCCCCAACCCACTGGCTCTTGCATACACAAACATATGCCTCAGCAACAGAAAGCTCTGACTCTGCCCAGCACAGCATGAGAATAATTAATACATCAAAAGGTATGTGAAAACAAGAAGGATCTTAAACAAGAGGCTTCTACCCGCTTTTTTATGGCATTGGTTAGACAAGGAGCCAAATCAGAAGCAGCAGTCAACTCAGGATTGTGATGGGTGGACATCCCACATGTTGTGGTCCTTCTAACCTAGTGTTTTTCAACCTTTTTTGAGCCGCAGCACATTTTTTACCTTTACAAAATCCTGGGGCACACCACCAACCAAAATGACACAAAATGACACTCTAACACAGTAATACATATAGTTAATATGTTTTTAAATGTATTTATACACTCAGTGGGAAACCTGGGCCTGTTTCGATGAACACAACATAGATATCCTGGCAGGAATGGCAGAAAGACACGAACTTCCCACACAGAACTCCCATAACTCAGTGGGAAACCTAGGCCTGTTTCGATGAACATAACATAGATATCCTGGCAGGAATGGCAGAAAGACACAAACTTCCCACACAGAACTCCCATAACCAAGAGAAAATGCTATAAGAGTTCGGTGGGCATTGACCTTGGGTTTTGGAGTTGTAGTTCACCTATATCCAGAGAGTACTCTGGACTCAAACAATGTTGGATCAGGACCAAACTTGGCATGAATACTCAATATGCCCAAATGTGAACACAGATGGAATTTGGGGAAAATAGACCTTGACATTTGGGAGTTACATTACACAAAATGACACTCTAGCACAGTAATACATATAGTTAATATGTTTTTAAATGTATTTATACACTCAGTGTGAAACCTGGGCCTGTTTGAATGAACACAACATAGATATCCTGGCAGGAGTGGCAGAGAGACACACACGAAAGTCTTGCTCAACAGCTGGGAGTTATAGTTCACCCGCAATCAAAGAGCATTCTGAACTCCACCAATGATGGAATGGAATCAAACTTCTCACACAGAACTCCCATAACCAAGAGAAAATACTATAAGAGTTTGGTGGGCATTGACCTTGAGTTTTGGAGTTGTAGTTCACCTATATCCAGAGAGCACTGTGGAGGGGAGGGAGGAAGACGTGGGGCAAGTCTGCGCAGTATCGTCCGCACGGGTCACGTTTTCCTCCCCCCCCCCCCCCCTGCAAAAGCAGCAGCGTGAGCAAAGCGAGGCAAAGCAAGCAGAGCGAGGTTGGGAAGAAGAGAGTCTGAGTGGAGAAGAAAAAGTGTTCGGCAGGAGTGGGAAGAAAGGGTATTGGAGGTTCCAATTTCCCACAACACACCTGATGATCGCTCACGGCACACTAGTGTGCCACGGCACACTGGTTGGGAAACACTGTTCTAACCCCACAGCGTATTATAAATTTACTAGGATTTTAAAAGTGATACACGCCCTCGCAAAACAGCCAAAGGAATGATGATTTGGGTCTGAGCTCACCATTAGTACTCAAAATGAAGAGAAACAGATTTCCTTGGGCCAAACCCCCAAAATCTTGTTGGTCCCACCAGAGCAATAATGCAACTCCTCTTCTGCCTTAAGACACATACAGCCTACTTTCAGATTCAGGAATCTGTCTGATCCAAACATGGAATCATAGAGCTGGAAGAGACTTTAAAGGTGATCTGGTTCAAGAAGCCACTGCACCGGCAGAATTGCTCAATGGACAGTTTCCAGGCAGGAAGAGGTCACAGAATCATAGAGTTGGAAAAGACCTTGTGGGCCATCCAGTCCAGCCCCCTGCCAAGAAGCAGGAAAATTGCATTCAAAGCACCCCTGACAGATGGCCATCCGGCCTCTGTTTAAAAGTCTCCAAAGGAAGAGGCTCCACCACACTCCGGGGCAGAGAGTTCCACTGCTGAACAGGTAACAGTTCCGGCCCAGCTTACCTGTCCGAACACATCTCTCCCTATGAACCATCTAGGTGTTTAAGATCGTCCAGAGAGGCCCTGCTCTCGGTCCCGCCTTCTTCACAGACCTGGTTGGCGGGGACGAGAAACAGGTCCTTCTCAGTGGTGGCCCCTCGGCTATGGAACACCCTCCCTAGGGACATCAGATCGGCCTCCTCCCTCCTAACATTTTGAAAGAAAGTTAAGACCTGGCTGTTCGAGCAGGCATTTGAAGATGAAGTATAACTGTTTCATTGTGTTTATGGAATAATATGATGATGCGACGGAAAATGATTTTACAATGAGACGCTGAGAATGGTATTTTATGGTTTTAATTGCTAATTTGTTTACTATTTTTATATAGTTATGAGTTTGTTTTTAATTGTATTTTATCTTGTGGGCATTGACTGCCATATGTAAACTGCCTCGAGTCGCCTTCGGGATTAGAGGGGCAGTATAGAAATATAGTAAATAAATATAAATAAATAAATATCACAGTCAGGAAGTTCTTCCTCATGTTCAGGTGGAATTTCCTTTGCTGTAGTTTGAAGCCATTGTTCCACGTCCAGTCTCTAGGACAGCGGAAAACAAGCCTGCTCCCTTCTCCCTATGACTTCCCCTCACATACATGATCCCCATCATGTCTCTCCTCAGCTTTCTCTTCTGCAGGCAAAACATGCCCAGCTCTTTAAGCCGCTCCTCATAGGGCTTGTTCTCTAGACACTTGATCATTTTAGTCAACCTTACCTGGACACCTTCCAGCTTGTCAACATCTCCCTTCAATTGCGGTGCCCAGAATTGGACACAGTATGATTCCAGGTGTGGTCTAACCAAGGCAGAATAGAAGGGGAGCAAGACTTTCCGGGATCTAAACACTAGAATCCTATTTATGCAGGCCAAAATCCCATTGGCTATTTTAAATGCCGCATGACATTCTTGGCTCATGCTTAACTTGTTGTCCACGGGGACTCCAAGATCTTTTCCACACGTCCTACTGTCGAGCCAGACATCATCCCTAATTCTGTATCTTTGCATTTCATTTTATTCTGCCTAAGTGGAGTATTTTGAATTTGTCCCTGTTGAACTTCAGTTTGTTAGTTTTGGCCCATCATCTTTCTAATCTGTGAAGATGGTTTTGAATTCTGCTCCTGTCTTCTGGGGTATTAGCTCTCCCTTCCAATTTGGTCCTGTCTGCAAACTTGATGATCATGCCTTCGATCTTTCATAAGCCATTCATAAAAATGTTGAACAGAACCGGGCCCAGGAAGGAACCCTCTTTTCGGCACTCCACTTGTCACTTATTTCCAGGATGAAGAGGAAGGAAGCATTGGGGAGAATCACCCTCTGGGTTTGTTCACTTAACCAATTACAGATCCACCTAAACGTAGTTTTGTCTAGCCCAGTGTTTCCCAACCAGTGTGCCGTGAGCGATCATCAGGTGTGCCGTGGGAAATTGGAACCTCCAATACCCTTTCTTCCCCTTCCTGCCAAACACTTTTTCTTCTCCACTCGGGTTCCCTTCTTCCCAGTCTCGCTCTGCTTGCTTTGCCTCGCTGTGCTCACGCTGCCACTTCTGTGGGAGGGGGGAGGGAGGAAGACTTGACCCGTGCAGGCGCTACTGCACACTCTCGCCCCACGTCTTCCTCCCTCCCCTCCACAGTGCTCTCTGGATATAGGTGAACTACAACTCCAAAACTCAAGGTCAATGTCCACCAAACTATTTTCCTCTTGGTTATGGTAGTTCTGTGTGGGAAGTTTGATTCCATTCCATCATTGTTAGAGTTCAGAATGCTCTTGTGATTGATTGTGGGTGAACTATAACTCCCAGCTGTTGAGCAAGACCTTCGTGTGTGTCTTTCTGCCATTCCTGCCAGGATATCTATGTTGTGTTCATCGAAACAGGCCCAGGTTTCACACTGAGTGTATAAATACATTTAAAAACATATTAGCTAAATGTATTACTGTGTTAGAGTGTCATTTTGAGTCATTTTGGTTGGTGGTGTGCCCCAGGATTTTGTAAATGTAAAAAATGTGCCGTAGCTCAAAAAAGGTTGAAAAACACTGGTCTAGCCCACATTTGACTAGTTTGCCAGAAGGTCATGGGGGACCTTGTCAATGGAAGGCCTTCTTGAAATCCAGAAACACTGCATCCATGGCGTTCCCTGCATCTACCCAGCTGGCAACTCCAAAGTCTCTTACCTTCTGTAGTACAAGAACACAAGATAGTGCTTTTGCTTATCAGAAGGCTTGTAACTATGTTATAATTTAATGTTTTATTTATTTACTTACGACATTTATATTCTGCCCTTCTCATGCCATATCTACATTAAAAACATACTATATTATTAGCATAATATTAAAGCATCACTCGTAATATTCGTACTATATAATATTATATTGTTGCTGCAGGAGGAGCAAATTTATCTCTTGATGGGTTTTTTTAACATTAATTAAGGGGGAAAAATCCCACAAAATCCCGAAAAAGCCACAATGACTCTAAAAAGAAATGAGGGAAAAAGTTGGCCATGACTCAAAAGTGAGGTAATGCACAATTATCGTGATGCGACCCTTGTGGCCTGATTCTAATGGACTTACTCAATATGTAGGTGGGAAGGCTGTTAATACATCGCCACAGCCTTCTAGTCCCACCCCAGTGAAATAAATCCCCCAGATGTTCCTGCATTGCTATTAGAGTGATTCATAACAGCATGAATAACAAAAGTGTTTCACCCTGGCCCTAATGATGAATGAGTTCTCCTATGCCACCAACCATGTGTATAGTGAGAACAAGGGCTATTTTAATGTTTCTGGCCTTCCTCCATGCCCTAACTACTTTGTCTTATTGCCTTTCTCCAGCAAATACCACAAAACAGAGGCGGAGAGCTGGAGGGAGCTCTTAAATTCGGCTTTGACTGCCAATGTACAATACAGATTCTTCCTCTGCTCACAAGGGGAGACTTCACTGCAAATACCTTCCTATTCAAGAAGCTAGAACATAATGCAAGAAATTACAGGCCCACCGTTATTCCAAAAAGCATTAATATCAAGAGAAAATAATATATCCGTGTTCCTAAGATGGTGGTGGTTCTCAATGGGCAGGAAACAGTGGCCTAAAGACACTAGAGAAGGTTCTTGGGATGTCTAAAAAACCAGAAGATCCTTATTTATTTAATCTCCCATTCAGTCACCCTACAAAAGTAGTTTCCTTATACAGTATGCTTGGCTCACAGAATATGACACAAGAAGAGCCATGCAGGATCCTTAGTCCAGCATTTTTGCCCACATCATTGATATTGGCAAGTTGGAATTTGTCCAGAGAAAAGCGACTAAAATGATCAAGGGTCTGGAGAACAAGCCCTATGAGGAGCGGCTTAAGGAACTGGGCATGTTCAACCTGCAGAAGAGAAGACTGAAGGGAGACACGATGACAGCCATGTATAAATATGTGAGGGGAAGTCATAGGGAGGAGGGAGCAAGCTCGTTTTCTGCTGCCTTGGAGACTAGGACGTGGAGCAATGGCTTCGAACTACAGGAAAGGAGATTCCATCAGAACATTAGGAAGAACGAACTGTGAGAGCTGTTCAGCAGTGGAACTCTCTACCCCGAAGTGTGGTGCAGGCTTTTAAACAGAGGCTGGATCGCCATCTGTTGGGGTTGCTTTGAACGCGGTTGTCCTGCTTCTTGGCCCACGAGGTCTCTTCCAACTATGATTCTATCATCAGGTGGAGATACTCCAATGAGAAGGAGACCATGAGGGCAACCAACTTGTCTTTTCTAGTGACAGAAGCATTTTGTCTCCACAGCTGGAAGTGAAAAATGTGTATGTATGTGGCAGAGGTGTCCAGTTATACAGACAGCCTCCCACCTTCACAAACAGGCTATCGTTCCAAGTGCTGAGAAGCCTCCAGCCTCTGCTTATAAGCCTCCAAAGAAGGAGCCTCCACCACACTTTGGGGTAGTGTTCCACTGTTGAACAGCTCTCACAGTCAGGAAGTTCTTCGTGTTCAGGTGGAATCTCCTTTCCTGTAGTTAGAAGCTGTTGTTCCGCGTCCTAGTCTCCAGGGTGGCAGCTCTAGATACTCTGGCTCTAGGGCCGGAGAGATAGCACAGCGGTAACAACAGCTGGGCTTGCAATCAGAAGGTTGCATGTACGATTCCCGGGCTGGTCTGGACACACAGCTGTGAGCCCTATCAACTATTCACCTAACAGTTCGAAAACAGCCCAGCTGTGAATAGATGAACTAGGGACCGCTAAGCGGGGAAGGATTTTTACGCTGTCGGAAGGTGGAATGCGGAAACAGAGGCTCTCAGTCATAAGGATGAAGCAACAGCACCCCCTTGTGACGTAATGACGTAATGGAGCAACCGCACCCTGTGACACAGCCAGAAGAAGAAAAAATCCTTCTAAATTGCACTTGTTGTATTGTAATTGTATGTGAAACGACAGGGATTGTCTGCCGTATGTGTAATGTAATTCGCTCTGAGTCCCCTTCGGGGTGAGAAGAGTGGAATATAAATAAAGTGTATTATTATTATTATTACTCCCAATGATGCAGGCCAAAATCCCATCAGCTTTTTTAGCTGCAGCATCACATTGTTGGCTCATGTTTAACTTGTTGTCTATGAGAACTCCAAGATCTTTTTCATATGTACTGCCGCTCCATAGGCACGCTCCATAGGCACGTAACCCTTACCCTTAAATCTTTCTGGAATGTCATCAGGGTTGACCCATTTCCTGTATTTTATCCACACATGTTCAGGTAGATGAGCATTTCTCATGTTGCCCTCCACGTTGATCTCCTTCCCAGTCAGAAACAGGGAACCAAGAATCAAGGCCTGTTTCTTGAACAATATACCTATACCTTTGCATTTCATTTTTTTCTGCCTAAGTGGAGTATCTTGCATTTGTGCCCAGAGAGATGGAAAGAGAGCGGCCAGATGTCGCCTTCAGCTGCTAGCCATGGCGAGTTCCATCTTGCCCCTTTTCTTGAAAGGAATAAGAGGAAACCTTGTGAAAGGATATGAGGCTCCCACAGCTGACTTTCTACCTTCTGGATCACAGCCAGCCGGGGAGACCATCACACATAGATGTGCCTCCCCCTTCACATACCACTGCAATCTGAATGACACCTTTAAAAACTGGCAAACTCGCATCTGTTCAGTAACCATTTCAGTTTCCGAATGAAAAGACAGCTGTGGAGTAATAAAAGGCTTCATTATCTTGCTCAGCACGAGGAAGTCGCAATTTGTTTAAGGCAGGAGAAGCGGTTGGGTTCATGAATGCCATCATTCTCTTTGCAGCAAGCAGATTTTACACTGTGCCCCACTGGGAACCAGAGACAGATAACAAGTTCGGCCTTATCCGGATGATTCCTAAACAAATAAACGTTTATCCGGGGTGCTCTAAAGTCCTAGGCCAATGTTTTCCAACCTTTTTAAAGCCGCGGCACATTTTTTACATTTACAAAATCCTGGGGCACACCACCAACCAAATTGACACAAAATGACACTCGAACACAGTAATACATATAGTTAGTATGTTTTTAAATGTATTTATGCACTCAGTGTGAAACCTCGGCCTGTTTCGATGAACACAACATAGATATCCTGGCAGGAATGGCAGAAAGACACAAACTTCCCACACAGAACTCCCATTACCAAGAGAAAATACTATAAGAGTTTGGTGGGCATTGACCTTGGGTTTTGGAGTTGTAGTTCACCTATATCCAGAGAGCACTGTGGACTGAAACAATGTTGGATCAGGACCAAACTTAGCATGAATACTCAATATACCCAAATGTGAACACAGATGGAGTTTGGGGAAAATAGACCTTGACATTTGGGAGTTACAGTTTCTGGGATTTATAGTTAACATACAATCAAAGAGCATTCTGAACTCTTGCAACAATGGAATTGAACCATATTTGGCATATTGAACTCTCATTACCAACAGAAAGTACTGAACGAGTTTGCTTGGGAATTGACCTTGAGTTTGGAAGTTGTAGTTCACCTACACCCAAAGAGCACTGTGGACTCCAACAATCTTATGTTATGTTGTTGTTTGTTTTCTATCCAGAATCACAATGTTGGAAGGAGGCTCACCACTTTAAGGTCCCTAAAACAGGCATGGGAAAATGTCGGCCCTCTGAGTGCTTTGGACTTCAACTCCCACCATTCCTAACATCCTGAGGCCCTTTCCTGCTTAAGTGGCTGAGGGCGGAAAAGGAAAAGGGCCTGAGGCTGCTAGGAATGGTGGGAGTTGGAGTCCAAAACACCTGGAAGGTCCAAGTTTGCCCATGCCAGCTTTTGACAGAGACCTCTTCCTCCCCCTTCCCTTCGCGCCCTTTCTTCCCCCTCCTGCCGAACACTTACTTTTTCTTCTACACTGCCGCTTCTGTCGCCATTTTGATCCGAGGGGGCAGCATGAGCATGTTTAAGAGGGGAGGGGGGAGGGAGGAAGACGTGACCCGTGCGGGCGCTACTGTGCAGACTCGCCCCAGAGCAAAGCGAGGCAAAGTGAGCAGAGCGAGACTGGGAAGAAGGATGCCCGAGTGGAGAAGAAAAAGTGTTCGGCAGGAGGGGGAAGAAAGGGTATTGGAGGGTCCAATTTCCCATGGCACACCTGATGATCGCTTGTTGGGAAACACTGTCCTAGGCAATACGTAGGGTGGGGGAAACAGCTTTCAAGATTGCTTTGGGATCCCCCCCCCAATCCCCAAGCTTTCATTCAAAAACAAAACCAATGCTTCTAGCTCTCCTCTCAAAGAAAAGCATATCTAAACCAATGAAGCCTTTGCTTTATCTTAGTCCATGGAGCCACCGGTTTTGCAATGGGTTAAACTCTGGTGTCAGCAGAACTGCTGACAGAAAAG
Organism: Anolis apletophallus; assembly: GCA_030556195.1. Lineage (NCBI taxonomy): Eukaryota > Metazoa > Chordata > Lepidosauria > Squamata > Anolidae > Anolis > Anolis apletophallus. Next base: position 17,417,390 of record JARBWK010000011.1, read on the forward strand.
TCAGCGGTTTGAATCCGGAGAGTGGGGTGAGCTCCCATCTGTCAGCTTCAGCTCCCCATGCAGGGACATGAGAAGCCTCCCACAGGATGGTAAAACATCCGGGCGTCCCCTGGGCAACGTCCTTGCAGACGGCCAATTATCTCACACCAGAAGCGACGTCCAGTTTCTCAGGTTGCTCCTGACACGAAAAAAAAACCACCTTTCTACTGTTCCCCACGTAAAGACATAAGTGCTCTATTTTATATTGCCCCCCATTCCTAATTTTGCACTTTATCTATCAACCTTGTCCTCACAACTGATTTGCACCAGCCCACTCGCCCGAGTCCAGAAACTGTTTATTTACTCAGGCCATTGGTTGTTTGCTCGATTGTTATATTGTTGATTGTTTTATAAGGTTGTTTTATGTACTTTATTGTGTTATATTTCAACTATGTTGATCGGGCTTGTCCCCCTGTAAGCCGCCCCGAGCCCCTTTGGGGAGATAGAGGCAGGATACAAAAATATTGTCGCTCCTGACACACACACACACAAATATATCAGAAATATCTCTGAGTGTGACTGCTTATTGCTTGATCATAGCAGGAAGCTTAACCGTACTGCCATAATATGAAAACCATACACTCATGAGCCATTTGAGCATCAGATGTTGCAGCGGAAGAGGAAATTAATTTTCTCCCTTGAAGGCAGGCACTTTGGTGGGTAACACCGGGAGTACTTCCTGAATGTTTTTAAGGGGGGGGGGGGGGGAGAGAGAATCTCTCAGTTACAAAACAGAGGACATTCATTTAACAAATTGGGGGTGATGCATCAAAGACAATTTCAGCAATCTTACAACAGCTGGTGTGCAGCAGGCCAGTCTTTCTCCTCTGATTTACCATACTGTCTATTATCTAGTCTGTGGCTTCAGGCAAGGTCTCAAAGAGGAATCTTCCATCTCACACCCTTCGTCACCCTCTACATCAGAGAAGCTTGCCCTCTGCTCAGGCACATACAGAAGGCGTTCAGTAGCATGTCGGCCCAAGAAGGAAGGCCTAAAATCCTATGTGATACCAATTCCTACGGCAAAATGACATTGTGCGCACAGAAAAATGCATAATCACGCACAGTCCATTTATGGCTCAGAGGTTACCAGCAGAAAGTCAAAAAGATGCTCTGGTTCCATGAATGTTCTGCCCCTGCGAATGTCACTTACATTACTTCCAACATGAGCTTCATAGTCATACAGAAGTATGCCAGTCTGCGAGGTGGGGTGGAGATGAAAAATGACTGTATATGTAATTGGACAGTTCTTAAGGTATTCATATTTATCGTATCAGAAGCGAACCTAGGATACAGTTGTAAAACCACAAAGTTTAAAAACTTGGCATTATGCTAACTGTCCTTTAACCACTTGGAGTGCCTCTGGGGCTGTTGTAAGAAGGTTCTGCATTGTGCATGTGGCAGGGCTCAGGCTCCATTGTAATAGGTGGTCTGTGGTTTGCTCTTCTCCACACTCACATGCCGTGGACTCCACTTTGTGGCACCATTTCTTAAGGTTGGCTCTGCATCTCGTGGTGGCAGAGTGCAGCCTGTTCAGCACCTTCCAAGTCGCCCAGCTTTCTGTGCACCCAGGAGGGATTATCTCATTTGGTTTCAGCCATGGATTGAGGTTCTGGGTTTTAGCCTGCCACTTTTAGACTCTTTCTTGCTGAGGTGTTCCTGCAAGTATCTCTTAGAAAACTATTTCTTGATTTAAGGTGTTGGCATGCTGGCTGATATCCGAACAGGGGATGAGCCAGAAATGTCACTGCCTTGGTACTTTCATTATTTATTTATTTATTTATTATTTACGATATTTCCATCCCGCCTTTCTCAAGCTAAAAGGCGACTCAAGGCGGATTACAAATTGACAGCAATTATTGGCTGCTACTTCTCAGCGGATGCTAGGAGGTGCAATACTGGCTAAACAGTGTAATTTATCCCGTGGTGTAGGGTGTAGGCATCCTGTGATATTGCAGCATATATCTCATTAAGAGCCACATCTACTGTTCTAGTGTGATGAGATGTGTTCCACAATGGTCCATGCTCTGGTTACATCCCGTATAGATTACTCCAGAGCTGTCCAACTTCTACCGGGCCCAGGGCCGGAATAGAGGTCACTGATGACCTCGGGGGCCGCTCAGCCCCGCCCCCGCCCCGCCCCCGGGCCCCGCCCTCAGCCCAGGCCCCGCCCCCTCCTAAAGCTGTCATTCTCCCTCCCTCCTCCTCCTCTTTCCCGGGCACCGCGGCTGTCCCGAGCGCCGCGGCGCCTGGGAAAGGCACGGCGCCCGGGAAAGAGGAGGAGGGAGGAGAGCAGAAGGCGGCGCCAAGGGCAGCGCGTCACGCCAGGCCTGTGACGCGCTGCCCTTGGCGCCGCCTTCTGCTCTTTCGGCGGCTCCCCGCCCCTAGGAAGGGCGGGAGCCGCCAAAGGAGTAGGCGGCGCCAAGGGCAGCGCGTCACGCCAGGCCTGTGACGCGCTGCCCTTGGCGCCGCCTACTCCCTCCTTTCGGCACGAGAGAGGCATGGAGGGGGCGGTGCAGGGAGGAGGAGCTAGCTCTCTTCCTCCTCCCTGCCCTGCCTCCCCCTCCCCCCGGCCACCATTTTTTTTAAAAAAAAAAATTAGAATTTTTTTAAAAATTTAAAAATGGCGGCTGGGGGCATAGCTGGGGCCATGCCCAACAGGCTGGGGGGCCGGATCCGGCCCCAGGGCCGCCAGTTGGACAGCCCTGGATTACTGCAATGCCCTCTACATGGGACTGCCTTTGAAGACTGTTCGAAAGCCTCAACTGGTCCAACGGACTGCAGCCAGGTTGATAACAGGATCAGCACTCAGGGAGCGCACAACTCATCTGTTGCGCCAGCTCCACTGGCTACCAGTTTGCTACTGGGCACAATTCAAAGTGCTGGCTTTAGCCTTTAAAGCCCTTAACGGTTCTGGTCCAACTTACATGTCCGAACACATCTTCCCCTATGACCCATCAAGATGTTTAAGATCTTCCGGAGAGGCCCTGCTCTCAGTCCTGCCTGCTTCGCCGGAGCGATTGGTGGGGACGAGAGACAGGGCCTTTTCAGTGGTGGCTCCTCGGCTCTGGAACGCCCTTCCTAGTGACATCAGATCAGCCCCCTCCCTCCTGACATTTTGCAAGAAGGTCAAGACCTGGCTGTTTCACCAGGCATTTGCAGATGTAGTATGATTATTAAGCGAGACCTAAGGAATGACGCCGCCACAATTGGAAATCGATTTAATAACAAGACGCTGATATTGTGTTTAATTTTAATTGCTAATTTGTATATGATGTGATTGTGTTGGTAACTGTTGATGTGTTTATCTTGGGCAGTCCTTGCCATATGTACACCGCCTCGAGTCGCCTTCGGGCTGAGAGGGGCGGCGTAGAAGCAAAATAAATAAATAAATAAATAAATAAATAAATAAATAAATAAATAAATGGGCATGTTCTCAAGGCGACATACTGAAAATTGAGACCTACTTTTATTTCTCCAAGGAGCCATTACAGCATCCCCTATGACATGGACCACTTTTCATGTCTTTGTATACTCTTCCTCTACTAAAGCTGCCTAATCCTGTAACAACTTTAACAAAGTGCTTTCCTAATATAACCCCCACCCAGCATAAGACTGCTCTGCCTTCACGATTGGGCAAAGGCTCAATGAAAGCCCTCACGTTCTGTTCACCTGCCTCTGCAACCTCAATTTTCCAACCAGTCACCTGTTCCTCCTTTTTTCCATCTCATTGAGATCCTTGTGTATCTATATTATTTATTTTTATTTATAACATTTATATGCCGCCCCTCTCACCCCGGAAGGGACTCAAAGCGGATTACAAGTAAAATGTAAATACAATATATTATATTATTGCCATAGCACAATATTAATATTATATATTACATTGTACTATAACATTATACTGTAATATCATTAGTAATATTACATGTAATATAAAATATATAATTATAATATCATATTATTATTAGCAGTTGTATATTGTATTACATTATAATATTATCAATATTATATGGGTATACAATGTATTATATTACTACTACTACATCTACTCAAAATGAAAGCCCTGTGGGTTAAATGGGGGGTTATTCCCAGCTGCAATTTGAATCACCAAAGCACAAGAAAAGGCGGTTCGGTAAGAACCACAGGCATTTCTCGCCCAGTCAGCCTTCTGCTCACATATTGTGCAGGACCCTAAATGAAAGAGGGAAACAGGTGAGAAAATGAACCAAAGAGCCGAGAAGGCAGCTGCTCCAGTTAAAGCAGATATTAATTAAAGCATTTACATAAATAGGCTTCATTACAAGTGGTGAGAGCTTGATTGACCTCATTGACCATCAAACATTCTGCCATTAATTTCTTTACAAGCCAAACCTAAGAACAGATGGCAAATGCTTCAATCCCAATACAGAACTCGAAAGAGCCCCACCCTGGAGAGAGCTGCTCACTCACTCTCAAACCGGTCCAGGCCATTAAGTATTCATGGGATGGAAGAAAGAGTTCAGGGTGGCACCAAGAGGCAAACCATACCCAGCTTCTCCTTCAGCCCAATGAAATATAGAAGAAACCAAAGATTACAAAATCTACAACAACCCTAAAGAGTTGAACAAGAAGGCGATTAGAGACACAGTCTTTGAAATAGATACAACTGACAATTTGCGGACTAGTAAACAGCAGGGTTTCACCACTTGGCATCCTCTATTTAAGAATGACCAATATTGTCAAGAGTATCTTCAAGACTTAATGTCTGTAGCCCTTAGAAGACCATTTACAGCCCTGCGCTTTCAAACAATGACATTCAGGCTGGATAGAGGGAAGATATAGAAGCATCCCTCATGGCCAACAACTTTGTATTTGTGAGTCCAGGGAAAGAGGGGATCTAATACACCAGTGATTTTCAACCTTTTTTGAGCCACAGCACATTTTTTACATTTACAAAATCCTGGGGCACACCACCAACCAAAATTACACTCTAACACAGTAATACATATAGTTAATATGTTTTTAAATGTATTTATACACTCAGTGTGAAACCTGGGCTAATCACCACACACCAAGCACAGCGGAGTCGGTACCGTCGCATCCTCGGTGAAAGTGAATCCAAATGAAAGATAGCTTTTGCTGTATTGCCTCGAGCTCACAGTCTTTTCGTTTTTCTTTTGCCCACCACTCATATTAGGGCCTTCATCCGTGTCATAATTTTGTCCAGGGCCCTGTTCAGCATTTGCATTTTCCCTTCTCAAAAACTTCTCCATCACTGTCACTCGCGTGTCTTGCTGTGATCCCAAATTGCCACTGTCACTTGACGCACAGCTGCAGCACTAACTCCTAACTTTGTTTACTTAGCCGCGTCTGAGCGAATCCAAGATGGCGCGACCATAGCACTCTCGCGTCACTTCTTAGGTGACGCGAGAGTGCTATGGTTCCATTTCTTAAAGGGACACATGCGCCTTATAATTTATATATGAATGAAGTTCGAAAATAATTTCCCACGGCATACCTGATGATACGGCACACTAGTGTTCCATGGCACACTGGTTGGAAATCACTGTAATACACTATCTCTTACATTGCCCTTTGTATAATGACTTTCAAAACAATCTCCTGGGAGCCCTTTTGGAAGAAAGGGCAGGATGGCAACAGTCAGTAGTTATCTGGGACTTGTTAGATCATTCCAAAAATATAACATTAAAGGTTGCCACATTTGCAGTCGCAGCCCAATAAAATCCGAGCTAAATTAGTAAAGTCCATAGCGGAGGCTAGAAAAGGAAATGGAGATAGTTTGGGATGATCCAAATTAGACATTTGTTATTGTTATCATGTCACTCCCATTATAATTTTAAAGAGTATATGGAGTAAGTTTTAATATTTATATCGGAAAGCGCTTATTGGACTTTTTGTATTGTACTTTTAAAGGTTGCATATAATGTGTTGTCATGGCCTACGGCTGGTAAACCATTAACAATAAACCATTCATTCATATAAAGAAGTAGATTTGTTCTTTTTGGGATATGGAAGACTGGCGTAATGAGATAGCAATGTTAGGATCACATGAGTTTCGTAAATCCTTGCCCAGGGGTTGTCCTGGCTTTTTGATTTGTCAACCTAGTCATCAATTAATGATAAATTCAAATTCATATGTGTTTCTACATTCACATTCATTCTCACTTTGTTGTTGTTTATTCGTTCAGTCGTTTTCGACTCTTCGTGATCTCATGGACCAGCCCACGCCAGATTTCCCTGTCCACCGTGGCCACCCCCAGCTCCTTCAAAGTCCAGCCAGTCACTTCAAGGATTACCATCCATCCATCTTGCCCATAGTTGGCCCGTCTTCCTTTTTCCTACCATTTTCCCAAGCATCATTATCCTCTCCAAGCTTTCCTGTCTTCTCATGATGTGGCCAAAGTACTTCATCTTTGCCGCTAATATCCTTCCCCCCAGGGAGCAGTTGGGCTTTATTTCCTGGAGTATAGACTGGTTTGATCTTCTCGTGGTTCAATGCTCTCTCAGAAATTTCCTCCCGCACCACAGTTCAATAGCCTCTCGTGTCCTTCGCTCAGCCTTCCTTATGGTCCAGCTCTCACATCCATAGGTTACTACGGGGAATACCATTGCTTTTACTATGCAGAGCTTCGTTGCCAGTGTGATGTCTCTACTCTTCACTATTTTATCGAGATTGGTCATTGCTCTCCACCCAAGAAGTCAACGTCTTCTGATTTCCTGGCTGCAGTCTGTGTCTGCAGTAACCTTTGAGCCTACAAATACAAAGTCTGTCACTGCCTCCACACTTTCTCCCTCTATTTGCCAGTTATCAATCAGTCTGGTTGCCATGATCTTGGTTTTTTATGTTTAAGTGCAACCCAGCTTTTGAACTTTCTTCTTTCACCTTGGTGATAAGGCTCCTCGGCTCCTCCTCGCTTTCAGCCATCAAAGTGGTATCATCTGCATATCTAAGGTTAATGTTTCATCCAACAATTTTAACTCCAGCCTTGGATTCGTCAATCCACGCACATCACATGATGTATTCTGCATACAAGTTGAATAGGGAGGGTGAGAGTATACAGCCTTGCCCTTACTCTTTTCCCAATCATGAACCAGTCTGTTGTTCTGTGGTCTGTTCTTACTGTTGCTACTTGGTCTTTATACAGATTCCTCAAGAGACAGACAAAGTGATTTGGGATCCCCATACCACCAAGAACTTGCCACAAGAACTTGCTGAACAGGGCATAGGGTTACAGCCTGTGTTGGATGGGGTTACACTCCCCCTGAAGATGCAGGTTCGCAGCTTGGAAGTGATACTGGACTCATCACAGAGCCTGGAACCCCAGGTCTCGGCGGTGCCCAGGGGAGCTTTTGCACAGTTAAGACTCGTGCGCCAGCTGCGCCCGTACCTTGGGAAGTCTGATCTGGCTACGGTTGTCCACGCTCTGGTCACATCCGAATAGATTACTGCAACACACTCTAGGTGGGGCTGCCTTTGAAGAGAGTTCGGAAATTACAATTAGTCCAACGGGCGGCAGCCAGATTACTAACTGGAGCTACATACAGGGAGTATACCACCCCCCTGTTGTGTCAGCTCCACTGGCTGCCTGTCCACTTCCAAGCTCAATTCAAAGTGCTGGTTTAGACCTTTAAAGCTCTATATGGTTCTGGCCCAGCTTACTTGTCCGAACGCATCAGCCTCTATGTCCCACATCGTAATTTAAGATCATCCGGGGAGGCCCTGCTCGCTCCCGCCAACTTCTCAAACGTGGTTGGTGGGGACGAGAGAGAGGGCCCTCTCGGTGGTGGCTCCCCGTCTGTGGAACGCGCTTCCAAGCGACACACGATCAATCCCATCCCTCCTGGCCTTCAGGGGAAAAACTGAAATCTTGACTGTGGGACTAGGCGTTTGCACATTAGCACAATGCAGCACTTTGGTCAGGATGTGTAATGGCAAGTTGATGGACATGGCTCAATGCTCCTGCCATGGACGAAATACTGTTTTTAACTTAAGATAATGTGTATGATGTGTTAATGTTAATTGTATTTTAATGTATTTTAATGCTGTATGTTTTTGGTTTTATATTGTATTTTGTTATGCTGGCATCGAATTGTGCCTTTTGTTAGGCCGCTCTGAGTCCCCCCTCGGGGGTTGAGAAGAACAGGGTAGAAATGTTGGAAATAAATAAATAAATAGTGTGTATATATTATACACAATGGATTCATCATTGGTTGAATAGTTTGATAAATGCAAACAGCGAAGGCAACCCTTGACTCTTGATGGAGACATCTGTGTATGCTGTATTTTATTTATGTTTGTTGACTGAAAATCTGTGAGTTCTCTGAGACTCTGCTTTTCACTGTGGGCATTTTGAAGATGGTCAATTATAAATGTGAACAAATCAAGTGAAGATACACACATATCAGCTTTGCCAGAGGCAGGCTTGTAGCCAGGGGGGCCTAAGGGGGCTTCACCCCCCCCCCGAAATTCTCAGGGTGGTCCACGAGAAGGCCTTACTGGTACATTATTTAAACTGTTATGTGCATTTATATCATGATCTGATCACCATGCTCATTATATCCCACATTCATGGGGTTATTGGGATAACAATACAAAAGGTTTGCTAGGGTAGATCCTCTTCCACCCAGTCTCAGCCCCCGGAAACAAAATCCTGGCTACGGCCCTGGCCAGAGGGTATATTAGAGGCTAGTTCTTCGAAATAACAGATTGTCAATGTGATCACCCAATCAAATACTCTGTTGATGAAATCAACAGCAGTTGTATAAATGCTATCTATAGTGACCCTCCTGAAGAACAGCTTTCCTATTCCTACGTTCGGGGCAGGAAGAAGACTCAATTTACTAGACATCCCAGAGCTTTCAGGGGAGGAAGACGTGGAAAGGTTTTCTTTTCTACGTCTTTGCCCAGCGTTGGGAGAAGGAATCAGCGAAAGCTCCCTCTCCCATTACATAACCTTGTTCCACCAGTCTGCCATTTAATTAAGATCTGCTCATCTTCTGCACAAAGAGATATTGCCTGCTAAGCTGGTGGGAACCTGACATCGCAGGCTGCCTGCTAATAGGAAACTGTGGATGCATTTCTACTAGTAGAATACCAATCGAGGCTTAGAGAGCTGCACAGCTGCAACTCCATTCCCCTTGCATCCAACAATAACATATCCTGTCGAAAGCCAGAGGCCCAGCGGAAGAAACAGAAGCAGTAAGGGCCAAGCCTAAATTCTGAAGCTGTGCTCGAGACAAAAAGACCTGCTCCAGGCACAGCAAAGCTCACAAAGGATGCTGCTGATTGCAGCTACCTTCTTCCCATGGCACCTTCCAAACCTGTGATGTATCCTGATATTACATGTTGGGCACAAGCTCAGTATGGAGAGTTTGGCACCTTTGGTGCTTAGAACAGTGTTTCCCAACCAGTGTGCCACGGCACACTAGTGTGCCATGAGCGATCATCAGGTGTGCCGTGGGAAATTGGCACTCTTCCCCCTCCTAGCAGCTCTTTCTCCCTCTTTCCCTCCCCAAAGATCCTCCTCGAGGCAAAGGAAGGGCTTCGCCGAATGCCAGGGCCAGGCCCGCCTTGAGGAAGCCTTCAGGAGCCTCGACTCAGCATGGGTCCATACTCTATACCAGGGGTGCCCATACTTTTTCAACATGCGAGCTACTTAAACTAAAACCAAGTCAGAAAGATCTACCAAGAGAGAACAGGGCGGAGCTGGGGAAGGGGGCGGGGCTTGGCAGGGCTTGGCTCCGCCCCCTTCCCCCTCTGGCTTCAGCATTTCCACTGCTTCTCCCAGGTAGAAGAGGTAATGCCAAGCCAGTGGTGGCATAGATAGCCACCACTGGCTTGGCATTACCCCCTTCTACTCTTGAGAAGCTGTGGAAATGCTGAAGCTGGTGGAGGGGGCGGAGCTTGGCGGGGCTTAGCTCCGCCCCCTTTTCCTCTGGCTTTAGCATTTCCACAGCTTTTCCAGGGTACAGAAAGGTTATGCCAAGCCAGTGGTGGCTATCTATGCCACCACTGGCTTGGCATTACCCTCTTCTACCCAGGAGAAGCTGTGGAAATGCTGAAGCTGGTGGAGGGGGCGGGGCTTGGTGGGGCTTGGCTCCGCCCCCTCCCCCTCTGGCTTTAGCAATTCCACTGCTTCTCCTGGATAGAGGAGTGTCATGCCAAGCCAGTAGTGGCATAGATAGCCACCACTGGCGTGGCCTTACCCCTTCTACTCTTGAGAAGCTGTGGAAATGCTGAAGCTGGTGGCGGGGGCGGAGCTGGCCGGGGCTTAGCTCCGCCCCCTTTTCCTCTGGCTTTAGCATTTCCACAGCTTTTCCAGGGTACAGAAAGGTTATGCCAAGCCAGTGGTGGCTATCTATGCCACCACTGGCTTGGCATTACCCTCTTCTACCCAGGAGAAGCAGTGGAAATGCTGAAGCTGGTGGAGGGGCCACGCCTCCCCTCTGGCTTTAGCAATTCCACTGCTTCTCCTGGATAGAGGAGTGTCATGCCAAGCCAGTAGTGGCATAGATAGCCACCACTGGCTTGGCATTACCCCTTCTACTCTTGAGAAGCTGTGGAAATGCTGAAGCTGGGAAGGGGCGGGGCTTGGCAGGGCTTGGCCGCCCCTCCCCTCTGGCTTCAGCATTTCCACTGCTTCTCCTGGATAGAGGAGTGTCATGCCAAGCCAGTAGTGGCATAGATAGCCACCACTGGCTTGGCATTACCCCTTCTACTCTTGAGAAGCTGTGGAAATGCTGAAGCTGGGGAAGGGGGCGAGGCTTGGCAGGGCTTGGCTCCGCCCCCTCCCCCCTCTGGCTTCAGCATTTCCACTGCTTCTCCTGGATAGAGGAGTGTCATGCCAAGCCAGTAGTGGCATAGATAGCCACCACTGGCTTGGCATTACTCCCTTCTACTCTTGAGAAGCTGTGGAAATGCTGAAGCTGGTGGAGGGGGCGGAGCTTGGCGGGGCTTAGCTCCGCCCCCTTTTCCTCTGGCTTTAGCATTTCCACAGCTTTTCCAGGGTACAGAAAGGTTATGCCAAGCCAGTGGTGGCTATCTATGCCACCACTGGCTTGGCATTACCCTCTTCTACCCAGGAGAAGCAGTGGAAATGCTGAAGCTGGTGGAGGGGGTGGGGCTTGGTGGGGCTTGGCTCCGCCCCCTCCCCCTCTGGCTTTAGCAATTCCACTGCTTCTCCTGGATAGAGGAGTGTCATGCCAAGCCAGTAGTGGCATAGATAGCCACCACTGGCTTGGCATTACCCCCTTCTACTCTTGAGAAGCTGTGGAAATGCTGAAGCTGGTGGAGGGGGCGGAGCTGGCCGGGGCTTAGCTCCGCCCCCTTTTCCTCTGGCTTTAGCATTTCCACAGCTTTTCCAGGGTACAGAAAGGTTATGCCAAGCCAGTGGTGGCTATCTATGCCACCACTGGCTTGGCATTACCCTCTTCTACCCAGGAGAAGCAGTGGAAATGCTGAAGCTGGTGGAGGGGGCGGGGCTTGGTGGGGCTTGGCTCCGCCCCCTCTCCCTCTGGCTTTAGCAATTCCACTGCTTCTCCTGGATAGAGGAGTGACATGCCAAGCCAGTAGTGGCATAGATAGCCACCACTGGCTTGGCATTATCCTCTTCTACCCAGGAGAAGCTGTGGAAATGCTGAAGCCAGCAAAGGGGGCGGGGCTCCGCCCCCTCAGAATCGTCCCATCCAGCTGGGATCGACCTCCCTGGGTCCCAAGATCGACCAGTCGGTCGCGATTGACGTTCTGAGCACCCCTGCTCTATACATTCAATAGATCTGTGTGGCCTCTTTCGCTGCCTCCCTCCTCCCTCTGCAAAAGCACTGGGCAGAAGTGATTGAGTTGGCATTTTCACGTTGGCTTGGATTTATCGCGAGAACAACCAAAGCCGGAAGCTCCACGTCGGTGAATTGGGCAGTGAGCGAACCTGGGAGCATCAGGAAGCTGAAGCATTCACAGGTTTCCAAGAAACAAATTGAGTCTCTCTGCTTGGAAATGTTTTTTTTTTTTTTACTATTTTACAGGATTTTTTGAGAGCTGCCTCCCCCTCCAAGGAACTGTTTATAACAGCTTCATGACATCCATAGTTAACTGGAAGCAAGTTTCACTCAAGGTGAAATTTCACAAGGGTCTAGAGAATAAGCCCTATGATGAGCGGCTTGAAGAGCTAGGCATGTTTAGACTGAAGAAGAGAAGGCTGAGAGAAGACATGATAGCCACATATAAATATGTGAGAGGAAGTCATATCTATGTTGTGTTCATCGAAACAGGCCCAGGTTTCACACTGAGTGTATAAATACATTTAAAAACATATCAACTATATGTATGACTGTGTTAGAGTGTCATTTTGTGTCATTTTGGTTGGTGGTGTGCCCCAGGATTTTGTAAATGTAAAAAATGTGCTGAGGCTCAAAAAAGGTTGAAAAACACTGGCTTAGAAGACTCCTTCTGAATGCCTTAGCCACCAAATATGGCTGCACACCTCTGGACCGATTACTGGAAAAGAAGCCTCAGCACTCAAGACTGCGCAAAAGAAAAGGTCTGAAAGAAGAAAAGAATGACGCAGATGGAAAACAGGATTGTAAACGTGATGGGGATCCAAACAAATGAAGCATCTCAACCATACTGACAGCTCATCAAGATAATGAGAAGTCAGATGAGTGAAATGCCCAGCCGAGGATAAGGCAAGTGCCATTTAGTTTATCTAAATCCTAATTTATTAATTGTCGACTAAAACTGAAGCAAGACCATATAAGAAGTGCCATAGGCGATTAGACCCAAAAGCCCTTCTAATCCAGTAAACAAAATTGAAGAGGTCAAGACAAATCCCAAGAAAAATGTGGAGGGAAAAACACAGGAACTAGTTTTTAAGTGGAAATGATGAAAACCCATTACAGCACATGTTTTGGATAAATAAGGTCCACGAGGAACAAACATAAACCTGCACATTTTAAGAGAAGCCAGAAGCATTTTAAAGAGAGTAAGTCTGTTACTGCACAATCAAGGAAACTGTGTTTGAAAGAAGTAGCTGAAAATATTTTCATAACTTTGCATTTGCACCACAAGAATGGAAAAAGGCCAATCATACAAATATACTATGTGTTGTCGAAGGCTTCCATGGCCGGACTCAATGAGTTGCTTTGAGTTTTCCGGGCTGTATGGCCATGCTTCAGAAGCATTCTCTCCTGACCAATAGACCCATTCTATCAACTATTGACTATACACATTATATTATATAATATTATAATGTAATATTATTACATTATTATTATTATTAACACCGGGAATGTGGCGCAGCTGGCTAAGTGTCAGCTGCATAAGATCTCTCTGACCAATAGGTCATGAGTTCGAGGCCTGCCTGGGTCAAGGTGGGTGCTCGACCTTTAAGTGTAGCCCGAAAGACAGTTGCATCTGTCAAGTAGGAGATAAAGGTACCCCATTAAGTGGGGAGGCTAATTTTGACTGAATTATGAGGCCATTAAAGAACTCCAGGAACGCTGAGGAATGCGGAAGGAACAAGGGACACTGGGAACGCTGAGAGATGAGGAGTGTGTCAGCTCCCCCTGATGGCCAGAGTTTGCCTCTGTTCGTCTATATGTTGTGTATGTGGAAAACAGCAGGGATTGTCTGCTAAGTATGTGTACCTGTAATCCGCTCTGAGTCCCCTTCAGGGTGAGAAGAGTGGAATATAAATAAAGTGTATTATTATACTAATAATAATATATAATTATATATTCTATATTACATGTAATATTACTAATAATATTACAGTATAATGGTATAGTACGTACAATATAGTAATATATAATACTAACATTGTGCTATGCTAATAATATAATATATTGTATTTACATATTACTTGTAAGCTGCTCTTGAGTCCCCTTCCGGGTGAGAAGGGCGGCATATAAATATCGTAATTAAATAAAAATGATTGGGCAGCTAAATTCCACTTATTCAATTACCTATTTTATTCAGGACCCACAAATGTTTTTAGGCCAATACAGTATATGGAAGATAAGGTTATCTCTGGCTAGTAGCCATGATGACTCTCCAATATCAGAGGCAGTTTGCATGTCATAGCCAGTTGCTGGCCCCTCTGTTTGTGAGTTTCTCATTCAGGTATCCATTTTGCTACTATAGTCTGACAAGGGTTTTTAGTGTAATCCTACCCCGTAACTCTGACAGTTTAAGTCTGATTTGATCCCAATCTAGTGCTGGCCCCCTACAACAGTCTGGCTGCAGAGAATCCTCCCCTATTGAACATACCCGTGGTGTTCTTTGAGCCACGTACCTTTAGCAGCCTGGTGAACTCACAGATCAGCACTTTCTTGTGCAACCAATACAGAATAGGCACTGCACAAACAGTTGCTATTGACATAACTCAACCGCCTGTAAAGGGATTCTATTTAAAGCCACGTCAATGCTTTCAGAAAAGCTAGCATTGGAATGAAAGCCATATAAATGGGCAGTTAGAAGAAAGAGAGATGTTTCTAGCTAGAGAGGGGAGAGAAATCTATCCTGCTTCCTTGTTGGGCTCCTTACAAATCACCTGTCCAGGGATAAGTGGCATAACTTCGTATTTTAAGTAAACTGGACAGGGAAGAAAGAATAACCTACAACAATCAATTGAGAAAAAATGACAAGTAGAAAAATCAATTTAAAGAAATTCACAGGATATAGATTGTGCTAGCCCAGCATTTCTCAACCTGGGGGTTGGGACCCCTGGGGGTTTCAGTGGGGTCACCAAAGACATATCTTTCTGATGGTCTTAGGAATCCCTTTGGCAGAGAAGGCTGAAGATCTCTCGATGGCCTTCTCTTCCTTTTTGGAAACAGACGGCGAATCCTCCCACCAAAAGCACTCTTCCGTTGTGATTGGTCGTCCTCTCAGCCGAGGGCTGCTTCTGAGACTCCAAGTGGGGAGGGGAGAGCAGGCATGCTCGATACATGGCAGCGTGGTGCGCATGTGCAGATAAGGGAGAGCGTGTAAGGCTGGAGGGAGGCTTTCGCCATAAAGTCTCTTCAAGGCATGGGGGTTCTGTGTGGGAAGTTTGGCCCAATTCTATCATTGGTAGGGTTCAGAATGCTCTTTGATCGCAGGTGAACTACAACTCCCAAATATGAAGGTCTATTTTCCCCAAACTCCACCAGTGTTCACATTTGGGCATATTGATTTGTGCCAAGTTTGGTCCAGATCTATCATTGTTTGAGTCCACAGTGCTGTCTGGATGTAGGTGAACTACAACTCCCAAACTCAAAGTCAATGCCCACCAAAAAAAACTTTCCAGTATTTTCCATTGGACATGGGAGTTCTATGTGTAAAATTTGGTTCAAGTCCATCATTGCTGGAGTTCAGATTGCTCTTTGATTGTAGGTGAACTATAAATCTCAACTATTACAATTCCCAGATAACAAAATCAACTCCCTCCCTCCCCCAAATGCCATCTGTATTCAAATTTGGGCGTATCGGGTATTTGTGCCAAATTTGGTCCAGTGAATGAAAATACATCCTGCATATCAGATATTTACATTATTATTCATGACAGTAGAAAAATTACAGTTATGAAGTAGCAACAAAAATAATGCACTGAGAATGTGGCGCAGCTGGCTGGGAGTCAGCTGCATAAGATCTCTGCTGACCAGAAGGTCATGAGTTCAAGGCCTGCCCGGGTTGGGGTGAGCTCTCGACCAATTGTGTAGCTCGTTGTCTGTCTATATATGTTGTATGTCTATGGCATTGAATGTTTGCCTGTATATATGCATTGTGATCCACCCTGAGTACCCTGCGGGGTGAGAATGGCAGAATATAAATGATGTAAATAAATAAATAATAAATAAATGTTATGGTTGGGGGTCACTACAACACGAGGAACTGTATTAAGCGGTCGCGGCATTAGGAAGGTTGAGAACCGCTGTGCTAGCCTGATATATTTTGTTTGAACACCCAGATTCAAATCCTACAAGCTCAGTTAAAGTATGCCAGGCAAAGATTTCCACTAGGAACAGACGGTGGAATTTGCAAGAACCAACAGTCCATGTAGAGAACAGCTTGCAAAGCACTGGGAAACAAGGCATCAGAGCCACAGAACCAGCACCCTGAAGCTCGTATCTTGACAGCCTACCAACTCCCACACTTTACCTGCCAAAACAACCATAATGTCAGCTTTAGCAATAAAAGGAGTCCTGCAACAGCTTAAGCAGGGGTCAGGTTCACCTCTTCTGCGGATACCATTTTGCAGGCTAAAGTGCGGCATTGTTTAAGACGTTGCTAGCTGTGAAGCTAGTCAAAAGTTAACAGGCTTACACCTTCTTCCTCAATAGGATGCCAAAGAAGAAATAGAAAACAGTCACTTATATAACTTCTAAAGATAAGGGATGCATATGCCCACCTCTGCATTAAAAGGCTAACAAATATGTGAGATATTAAATTTTGCCATAAATATGTTGGAGACCACATTAATAATAATAATACTTTATTACATTGAGTCGTCGTCCCCCCCACCAATTGGTTTTGTATGTGAGTGTGTGAGGAGTGACTTGAGAAACTGCAAGTCGCTTATGGTGTGAGATAATTTGCTGTCTGCAAGGACGCTGCTCAGCAGACACATGGATGTTTTGATGCTTTACCATCCTTGTGGGAGGTTTCTCTCATCGTCCCAGCATGGGATGGCTTTAATTAATTATTGTTGTATGTAGTGTTTTTTAATGTTTTTAATGCTTTTTAATGATGTTGATTATATGGTGTATTTTTAAATTGTATTGTGGTGTTGCGGCCTGTAGTGCTGCAAATGTAAGCCGTGCTGAGTCCCACTGCGGTGGTGAGAAGCTACGGGGTACAAATACCATAAATAATAATATCCAAAATATGAACGAAATTAAATGTTATGCATATCAAGAAAATTGGATAAAAATTATTTACAGGTGGTACTTTACACCGGAGAAACTGGCAAAAATTAATTTTAAAAAATAAGACCAAATTGCTGGAATTGTAGGGGGGGAAATGGAACATTTTTTCATATGTGGTGGTTCTGTGCAAAGGCAAAAAAATTGGAAAATGATACAAAAAGAGATGGAAAAAATTCTTTTTAAAAATAGAAAGGAAACCAGACTCCTTCCTTTTGGGAATAACTGATTCCTGTTCGGATAGAATGGACAAAAAGATCCTTTATAATAGCCACTACAGCTGCAAAAATGGTATACGCTAGATATTGGAAATCAAAAACAGCCCCAACTAAAGAGGAATGGATATTTAAAATGATATAGATAATTCAGATGGACTGGATGACGGAGGCGCTAAGGGAAGTGGATAACACGAAAAATATAAAAGCAAAGAGTAACTGGGATAAGATACAGGTGTACTACAAAAAGGAATTTAATGTAGATCTAAAAATTTTCTAAAGAAATGAACTTGTATATGAAATAATATGTTCTTTCTATTTTTCCTGTATATATCTTCATTTTCGGAAGCAGACATGAGACAATTAAATGAACTCGGATCACTTTTGAGATAATTTCACAAGCCGTATATCTCACAACACAAAGTATTTCCTATTATCTCTATAAACAACCTCTATTTATTTGTGTGAATGATGTCCAAATTTATTGCTATATAATATAAAGGATTATATTCAAAACTATGGTGCAATAGTTTACAAAAAGAATATGAAGTTAAGAGATGATAGGTATATGTTAAAAAGCTTTTTAGATGTTAGTTTTCCTCCTTGTGTTTTTTCTCTTTTTCGACTTATTTTTCTGTCACTGATATGTGTATCTATTCTTTTTAAATATGTTTGTTGTGATTGAGCCTCCAGCTGCTACTGATAGTAGTGATTCAGAAGACTCTGATGGCTCAGCATCTGGGGAGAGTATGGAACTGGGTGGGGCTGTTTGTAACAGGAGTACTAGTGTTTGCAGAAAGAGGCTTACTCGTGAGTGAAGTGAGTCAAGTGAAGAGGATCACTTGCAACTCAAGAGAGTCAAGCAAATAATTACAGCACCTACAGACTCTGAGGCATTTGAGGGAGTCTCTGGGAATGATAGGAGTCAGAGTACAGAGGACATTTCTACTGAAATGGATTGAACTCAAGTAAGAGAAACTCAGAGGGCTTGTGAGGAGCCCACAAGTTCATACACCTGGGTAGGATTCACTGATGATCAGGATTGGCCCTCAGAGTCCCCAGACAAGGGGGGGGGGGGGTGTTCTTAGTCTTAACCACAGGTGGAAATCTTGGAGGGTCAGCCAAAGGGCAGCAGCTGCTGGGAGAGTAACACCTGAGGATAATGATAGGGTGTCGACCTCATCAAATGGATCTGACTTGTAGTGAGCTTAAAAGGTGGGCATTTTGGGACTCTGTGGCTAGTAAGGAGTTGCCTTTGGATCCTAGGACTCTTGCATCCTGTCATCTTGCGTCTTGAAGCCTTGTTTCCAGACTGATTCTGCTGCTTCCTGTGGTGGGGTTTGAACTCCACTGGATTGCTCCCCAGTTGGACTGTGGGTTGTGTCTTCGCTTCTACGTCTATCTCCTCTCTTTGATCTTGGCCTGGCTCCTGGATTACGTCTCTCCTACGCCCGTTTGGATACCTTCTTGGACAACCCTTTGATGACTTCAATGCTGATGACCTTGGATTGATTCTGACAACGACATCTTCTCTGCTGCCCTCAGCGTGCCTTTCTCTGTTTGTTTTGCTTTGATTTTGCTAAAGAGTTTTTGGCGTTTTGAATGCAGGCTTTTTCTCCCTGTTTGTTTTCATGCCGGTTAAGGCTTCCTTTTGTTAGCGTTTTCACTGACCATGAAGTGCTTTTATTTTGCAAATACTTATCTCCAGAGACTCTGAATATTAAAACAAACTATTTACACTTCAATTGGGTTTGGCTCTCTAAACTGGCATCTGCTGCGACAATGTTTATCTGTATTTTGTCAGATAATTGTTGTATTTTAATTGAAACCCAATAAAAAGTATTTTAAATATATATATATATATATGTCAAGATCTAATTTCATTCAATTGGATCAAAATTTCACCTGAGAAAGCTAAAAGAGGAATAGGCTGACTAGTGCTGATCTGCTGCTCTAAGGTAGAGGTGTCAAAGCTTAAGGGAGACCTTACCAGACCAACTGGAACTTCTGGTGCCTCTTCATCTAGACTGCAGGGGCAGAGGGCTAATCTATTTGCTGAATATACCTACCAGCAACACAAGATCTCTATCATTATTGGAGTCATTACTTCAGCCAGCTCAATGAGTGAAGGAAAAAAGTCACCACAAACACTAAAGGCAATAATAAACAGTGGGAGAAATGTTTCCACAAATCCTGAACTTCAGGTAAATTCTCCCTCAGACGTTCCTGCTTTCTGCTGACAGCCTTACCTTTGCAGGGGACAAACCCTTGCCTCAATGTAAGAAGCCCAACTTGCAAAAATGATGCTCATCAGCAAAAGAACCTGGAAATCTGGCCTCGACCAGTTGTTCCAAGAACCTGCCACATATTGCTCCTTCCATGCCTCCAAAAACACAGATACGAGGGCGGGTCAATAAGTCCGTGACTTTTAGAATGAAACACAGGGTTTTGGATTAAAAGAATCATTTTATTTTTCAACGTAGTCTCCTTTGAGCTCTATACACTTTGTCCAGCATTTCTCCAATTTTTTTTATCCCTTCCAAAAAATAAGATTTGTCGAGGTCATTAAAATAGGTTTTTGTGTTTGAGATGATTTCAAAGAGTCAAATCTCTTTCCGCCGAGCCATTTCTTCAGGTTTGGAAACAAGGAATAGTCACTCGGGGCTAAATCCGGAGAATAGGGCGGATGAGGGAGAAGTTGGTATCCCAATTCAGGGATTGTTGCCATGGCAACTGCACATGTGTGCAGCCTTGCATTGTCCTGGTGCAAAATAACTTTTTCTTAGCCAAATGCGGTCATTTTTTTAATTTAAAAAATCCTCATTAAATCGACCCAATAAGTTGGCATAATATTTGCCATTGATTGTTTTACCCTTTTGAAGGTAGTCAATGTGGATTATACCAAATGCATCCCAAAAAACGGTCGCCATGACTTTATTGGCTGACAAACCCACCTTGGCCTTCTTTGGCGCCAATTCACCCACTGTTTTGACTGCTGTTTGGTCTCTGGTGTGTTGTGGTGGATCCACGCTTCGTCCACGGTTACGAAACGGCGCAAAAACTCGTCCATATTGCGGTTGAACAACGGCAAACACTCCTGCGAAATTGTCACACGATTGTGTTTGTGGTCGATTGTGAGCAAACGTGAAACCCTTCTTGCAGAAAGCTTTCTCATACCCAAGTGATCATTTAAAATTGAAACCACTGAGCCATATGAGATGCCTATGGCTTCCACAATCTCTTGCACTTTCAATCTCCGATCGACCAGCACCATATCATGAATTTTTTCAATGTTTCAGGTGTAAAGACCTCAACTGGGCGTCCAGAACGTTCGGCATCTTCCGTGCTTGTACGCCAACAACAAAATTCAGTAAACCACTTTTTGCCATTGAAATTGATGGTGCAGAGTCCCCATAGTATGTATCAAGCTGAGCCTTGGTTTGAGTGATGGACTTTTCCAAAAAAAATAATGCTTAATGAGCACACAAAATTCACTTTTTCCCATTTTCTCCTCAAATCACATAGTAATCTACTATCAATGGTTGTCAAACACAAACTAAATGTTGCAGCGTGTTCAAATTTTGACAGGAGTCAACTGACAGGTGCCTGTTGACAAGAGCAGTGTTGCCCTTTCAGTTAAGAGGCGGGAAATTCGAAAAGTCACGGACTTCTTGATCCACCCTCATGCACGACACCAATCCAAAGACAGATTCTGGATACAAGTACCCACTCACCACAGTCAAACTCTAACTACTTTCCATGCCAAAGCTGGCAGCATTCAAAGCTAATTCCAAGAAGGTCTACTGTACAGAAGGAAAGGTGACCCACCTTACAAAGAACCTGGGGCAAATTCCTGCTCTATCAGATTCACTCAATTGCCTTGAGTGAGAGACTGACTCTTTGGGAAAAAACTGCCCAGATGGTACAGTAATGGAGTCTGAACGGAACAGACAGATGAAGACACATGGGTAGAAGAGGACAAAGCTGGCACATGGCTAAGGATGCTGCTGATTTGCCAGCGGCCACAGGCCAAAAGCGCTATAGGACAGCGCAAAGAGGGATTTGTTGGCCCACACCTTCCCTCACAATTATTATTTGTGTTTTGTTATATGTCTACAATAATTACTAGTGGGGATTTCTTCATCTCCTGTGTATTCCACAAAGTACAATTCTTTTCCAGGTGCATATTCGGAAGACTGGTTTTATCCTCTGCTTTGTGAATCAGCAGCCCTGCCAAGAATTAGATCCCAAAGGCCAGGCTCCCCATCCCCAACCATGAACGCCTTTATCTATTTGGCATCGGCACAGCTAGGTCTGCTGAACAACATGTATATATTGATGCATGTTGTGAAGAAAATGGAATTTTATATCTCATATATGCTAACCCTGGGGTCATCTACTAAAGCTGCATGGTGGGAGATTCAGCACAGATAAAAAGCAAGCCTTCTTTACACAAGACACACAGTAAAGCTGTGGAATGTGTTGTCAAAAATGTAGCAGGGGTAACAAAATGGGACAGCTTCTAAAGCAGCATTTCTTAACATGGGGCTCGGGACGCCTGGCAGGGTCACGAGGGGGCATCCGGGGGGTTGACAAAGACCATCAGAAAACACAGTATTTTCTGTTGGTTGTGGGGTCCTGTGTGGGAAGTTTGGCCCAATTCTATCATTGGTGGGGTTCAGAATGCTCTTTGATTATAGGTGCACTATAAATCCCAGCAACTACAATTCCCAAATGTCATGGTCTATTTCCCCCCAAATTCCAACACAGTTATGTATATTGAGTAATCGTGCCAAGTTTGGTCCAGATCCATCATTGTCTGCGTCCACAGTGCTCTCTGGATATAGGTGAACTACAACTCCCAAACTCAAGACCAATGCCCACCAAACCCAGTATTTTCTGTTGGTCATGGGAGTTCTGTGTGCCAAGTTTGGTTCAATTCCATCGTTGGTGGAGTTCAGAATGCTCTTTGATTGTAGGTGAACTATAAATCCCAGCAACTACAACTCCCAAATGTCAAAATCGGTCGTCCCCCCTAATCCCACCAGTCTTCAACTTTGGGTGTATCGGGTATTTGTGCCCAATTTGGTGAAGTGAATGAAAATACATCCTGCATATCAGATATTTACATTACGATTAATAACAGGAGCAAAATTACAGTCATGAAGTAGCAACGAAAATAATGTTATGGTTGGGGGTCACCACAACATGAGGAACTGTGTTAAAGGGTTGTGGCATTAAGAAGGTTGAGAAACACTGTTCTAAAGGAAATCGTACAAAGAGTTTGGAACAATGGGCACTTGCTGCGTACGCTTTACTTACCACGCAACCAAAACATGGAAGTTCCACTGTGCTTTTGATTAGATAGCACGCCAGATAATTTTGGCCCCCAGCTATGACCCTAAATCGAATCCTTGCACTTTACTACTGTTCCTCACCCAGAGACACAGTGCTCTATTTTATATTGCTCTCCATTCCTAATTTTGTCATCTGGCTTTTGTACTTTATCTATCAGCCTTGTCCTCACAACTGATTTGCATCAGCCCACCTGCCCACCCGAGCCCAGAAACTGCTTATTACTCAGGCCATAGGTTGTTTGCCCGATTGTTGTTTTTATTCTGTGTTATGTTGTTTGTTTTCTATTGTTTTATTATGCTGCTTTATGTACTTTAGTATTTTATATTTCAACTTTGTTGACCAGGCTTATCTCCATGTAAGCCACCCCGGGTCCCTTCAGGGAGATGGAGGTGGGACACAAAAATAAAGTTATTGTTGTCACGAGAAGCATGTGAACATAGCATTGAACAGAACATGCAGAATAATCACAGGATGTCTTAAACCTACACCTGTTGATAAACTCTACAACAGGGGTGCTCACACTTTTTCAGCATGCGAGCTACTTATAAAACAACCAAGTCAAAATGATCTACCTACCCACTACTCAGAGAGCCATAAAAGCAAAATATTTGGAAATTTATTTTAGTGAGAACCATATAATATATTTTAAGGCTGAATTCAACTAAATGTGAGTATAATAAGCCCCTGAATTTATTCATAATAATAAGGATGATAATATTCATTCAGCCTCTGCTGCTGCTGCTACTACTACTACTACTAATAATAATAGTAACAACAACAACAATAGGTTCCTAGAGTAGAAGGAGACCTCCAAGGGCCATCCAGTCCAACCTCCTTCTGCCATAAGGGAAAAACACAATGAAAGCATTCCTCACAGATGGCTATTCAGCCTCTGATAATAATAATAATAATAACAACAACAACAACAACAACAGACTCCTAGAATAGGAGGAGACCTCCAAGGGCCATCCAGTCCAACCTCCTTCTGCACCTGGGCAGTGTTGGGAGCCTGTGGGGCAGGACTGAGCCTTCCTCCCGCCCTGCCTGCGATCTACCAGGACGCCCTCTGCGATCTACCAGTAGATCGCGATCTACCTAATGAGCACCCCTGCTCTACAAGCTAGTTCGCATTGCCCTCCCAACATGTGACGGGAGGTTGCTAACTGGGAGGGAAATAAGGTTGAGCACTGTGAAAACCATCCACTGTATGGCTATCAGCCTCTTCCCAGTAGACATAAGTTAAGGAAAAGCTTCATGAGAACCACCACTTCTGTTAACGTTCCCCCAGTAACAGCAGCTAAACCAGGAAATCCCAATTGGTTGCCCCCCCCAAGGGTCTGCCTCCAGGGGCAAACCAAGAATGGTCAACTTGTAAGTTCCTGAACAGACTCAGAAGGGGGAGTGGGTAGATCAAAAGACAACCTGGCAAAATGGCACTACCTAAAAGAATCATCCACCTTGTGTAACTGTGGGGCAGAACAAGCAACACAACATCTGCATGTTTGTCCTCTATGTCCTGCCTCACGTACAGAGGAAGAATTGTTGGAGGCTACAGACAATGTGTTTACTGTTGCCCATTTTTGGTCAAAAGATATTTAGCCACTTGTACTCCTACTATTTTTTTATCAGTTTTATACTAATTTATGCAATGCTTTTGATACAAAGTAAAAAATAAAGTATAAAAGTGTGCACAAAGCAGTCTACACAAATATTTAGGGGAAGATTTTGTTCATTCCAAATGCTCTGTTTTAACTGCTTTAACGAACTTGCATGTTATCTTGCACCATCCCCCCTATATCACATTCAGGTGCCTGCAATGGGAATATTTGGCAGGTAAGCACTGCAGGGAGTGGCTGTTTGTTTAAGGACAACTGCCCCTGGAGAGTCACTTATAGACCTTTAAATCAAACAGAACTCTCCCATTTAAACTTTGGCTTTTTTCCTCTCTAACGTGCAGGCTTGCCCTGATCAGGGGATGTTTTGAAACCGTACCTACAAGATGTTTCTGTATTAGCACCTGGGGAGAGGTAGCTGTCTTTCAGTGTAATAGTGAATTCTGCAGATAACAAAGCAAGTTTTCAACAGAGCTGAGGGACAGGATCAAATACACCTGGTAATGGAAACACAGTGTAAAACTGGCATCATCAAACTTATTTATTTACAACATTTATATACCACTCTTCTCACCCTGAAGGGGACTCAGAGCGGCTTGCAAGTAAAATGTAAATACAATATATTATATCATTGCCATAGCACAATATTAATATCATATATTACATTGTACTATAACATTATACTGTAATATACTGTAATATTATTAGTAATATTACATGTAATATAAAATATATAATTATAATAGCATATTATTATATTGTATTACATATGATATTTTACATTTTATATGTATATACAATATATCTATTTATCTATTACATATAATAAAAGTCAGTATTTGCGGACGGTGGGCGGGTGGGCCGAGCGATGGGAGGAAGATGTGCCAGCGTTTCGATTGGCTGCCACTCCGGAATTATTTGCATAAATGGCTCTGACTGGCCAGCCTCAGAACTCCAACCCTCTAAGGCACCAGACAGAGGAGATTGGTTGCCACTGAGGGAAAATTTGCATAACCGACTCTGCATGGCCAACATTCCAACATCCAAAATCTCAAAGGTGCCAGAAAGAAAGGCTTCCTTCAGCTGATTTAACAAACTAGGCCTCAGCCTGATTTGGTAGTAAGGCTTCCTCTACTTAATTTCCCAGACTAGGCCACAACCTGATTTGCCAGTAAGGCTTCCTCTACTTAATTTCCCAGACTAGGCCACAACCTGATTTGACAGTAAGGCTTCCTCAACTTCACTTTCCTGATCCAATGACGGATCAGGACCACACTTGCCACACAGAGGCCCAATGCAATACCAAGCTTGACACACACTGCCCCTATGACCCACACTACATTCTACTGCCGTATGGAGAAGAGTGGGACTGGAGGTACCTCCATGGATTATGGGATTTGTAGTACTTTCAAAGCCTTCATTTCCCACAGACCATAGCAGCCCTGAACAAAGACCTAAAAAGACTACACTTGGCACCCTGTGCCCCCATGACCCAGTCTCCATCCTTCTACAGTTTAAAGGAGGGTGGACCATGGATGATGGGACTTGAAGTACCAAAGACCAACCTTGGTACACAATGCCTTTCTCAAATAACCCGGGCACCGGCGGGTCCCCAAACTAGTTATATTATAAGCACAGTGCAGGAGGCAAGATGGAACTGCCTTCCTGGCCCTTCTCTTCACTCTGATCTCAGAGCAGCGATTGGTGCTTGGGGGGGGCGCTCCCAACTGATGACTGAGGCCCTCCAGCTGTTTGGGCCTCCGACTCCCAGAATTCCTGACCACTGAACAAGCTGGCTAGGGCTTCAGAGAGTTGGAGGCCCACAATTTGAGGATGCTTGGTGTTAATCATAATATAATAATAATAAACGTTATTTATAACCCGTCTCCATCTCTCCAAAGGGGACTCAGGGCGGCTAACATGAGGCCAAGCCCAAAAGAACAATACAAACACAATTAAACATAAAACAGCAAAGGAAAGAAGAAAAAAATTCATAACAAAATATATAAAATGACAAGTAAGATAAACAATATAGCAACACATAGTATAGTCAACACAGTTTAACCTTTATAGAGGGGGAGCTGCTTTCTCATGAGAGCGAGTTGGAGGTAGAAACAAATGATGGGTTGAATGGTCACTCTCCAAAGGCACATTGGAAGAGCCAGGTTTTTAGCTCTTACTTAAAGACTACTAGGGCAGGGGCTTGTCTGATCTCCCCAAGTAGGGAATTCCAAAGGCGGGAGGCCACAGCGGAGAAG
This sequence comes from Anolis apletophallus, assembly GCA_030556195.1. Lineage (NCBI taxonomy): Eukaryota > Metazoa > Chordata > Lepidosauria > Squamata > Anolidae > Anolis > Anolis apletophallus. The sequence continues at coordinate 17,443,775 of JARBWK010000011.1, forward strand.
GCCCTCTCCCTCATACCCACAAGTCGAGCCTGTGATAGGAGAGGCGGTCATGAATGTAGGAGGGTCCCAAACCGTTCAGGGCTTTATAAGCGATGACCTAAACCTTGAATTGGGACCGGAAAATGAATAACAGCCAATGGAGCTCCTTAAACAGGGGGGTTGGCCGCTCCCTGTAATTCGCCCCAGTTAGAAGACTGGCTGCCGAGCATTGAACAAATTGGAGTTTCCAGGCCGTCTTCAAGGAAAGCCCCACGTACAGTGCATTGCAATAGTCCAATCTAGAGGTAACTAAGGCGTGGACCACCGTGGTCAGGTCACGCTTCGCGAGGTATGCTCGCAGCTGGCGCACGAGTTTTAATTGTGCAAAGGCCCTCCTGGCCACCGCCAACACCTGCGCATCAAGTGTCAGTGCTGAGTCCAGGAGGACCCCCAAGCTGCAGACCTGCGCCTTCAGGGGGAGTGCAACCCCGTCAAGCATCATCTGTCCTTAAGTAAAAGATTTTGAATGGATGCACATTTATGGGCCCACACTCTTGGCTCCCCCTTTGCAGTACTTGAAAGTATACGAGGATGCCATGTGTATGATCTTGCCAAGTGGCTAGGGCTGTGTCAAGGAGCTCTTGACTGCATAAAACCTGATGATTTTCTACATTATTCTCATAGAGGCAATATAATCAGTAGCAGCAGACGACTGTACCTCTCCTCAACTGCCACTTTAAATTATGGACTGAACAACAGATGGATCCTACACAACTAGAGCTCTGTTTCCTACAGTCGCCATGTTCCTTTCCCGAATGTTTTGTACTGCAGCAATGCTTTAATCCCTCAAAGCCGTGCCTGAAGGCCGAAAAGCTGGAGTTGAAGACACACCTTCCCCACACAGACGTTAATGCGATGAGGGACATCTTCAAAAGAATAATGTTGTTTGCGAACCCCTGCTAGGTGATTTTAGGATTAAAATTTCATCCTTATTGGGACAGCTGGGGATCTGGAAGTAAAGCTTTCAAGCCCCTCATGTTGAGTTGTCTGCATAGGTCGCAAGGAGCCATATGTGCTCTCACAACCATCGGATAAATGAGCACATCTCAAATTCATTAGATGCCCAACCTATGGCTGCAAGAAACTAATGGAAACAATGAAGTAGGTTTGTTGTCGAAGGATTTCATGGCTGGAATCACTGGGTTGTTGTGGGTTTTCTGGGGCTGTCTGGCCATGTTCCAAAAGCATTCTCTCCTGATGTTTTGCCCACATCGATGGCAGGCATCCTGAGAGGTTGTGAGGTTTGTTGGAAACTAGGCACGTGAGATTTATATATCTGTGGAATAATGTCCAGGGTGGGAGAAAGAAATATTGTCTGCTTGAGGCACGTATGATTGTTGCAATTGGCCACCTTTGATTAGAACTGAATAGCCTTGTAGCTTCAAAGCCTGGCTGGTTGCTTTACCCCCGGATGTTTAACCTGGGGGAATCCTTTGTTGGGGAGATGTTAGCTGGCCCTGATTTACAATTCTATCAGTGTCGTTTAGTGGCTATCAGTGTCGTTTGTAGGCCTTACTCTGAATGTGCACAGACTACGTTATCATCAGCAAAGGGAGTGCGCCTGTTTTTTAAGTGTTGCTCCTTTATTAAATGCTAATCAAGCTGGCCTATTGCAACATCCAGACAATATTTATTTATTTATTATTTGGACTTATACGCCGCCACTCCCCGAGGGCTCGGAGCGGCTTACAGTCATATAAAAACATCAACAGAAATGAAAACAACAGTTAAGCTAAACTAAGAAGGTCTCCGGCTAGCAGTCAAAGGCTAGCCGGAAAAGATGGGTCTTGCAAGCCTTGCAAAAAGAAAGTAGGTCATGCAAGGCCCCGCACATCACTTGGAAGGGTGTTCCAGATTGACGGTGCTACTACTGAGAAGGCTCTGCACCAAGCAATGTGAGACGAATTGCTTTAAAGGATGGCACTTCCAAGAGGTTCATTTGTTCGGAACGAAGTGACCTCTGGGGTTGGTAGGGGAAAAGACGGTCCCTCAGATACAACGGCCCCAGACCATGTAAGGCCTTGAAAGTCAACACCGTCACCTTGAAAGTGATCCGATGCTCGACCGGAAGCCAGTGGAGCTGCTGGAGAATGGGTGTTATGTGACATCTCACGGGAGTCTCAGTGAGAAGTCGGGCAGCGGCATTCTGGATGAGCTTTAATTTCCAGATCACCGACAAGGGCAGGCCGATGTAAAGGGCGTTACAGTAGTCTAGTCTCGAGATGACCATGGCTTGGAGCACCGCGGCCAGGTCGTCTCTGGATAGGTAGGGGGCCAGACGCCTAGCTTGCCGCAGATGGAAAAAAGCGATTTTGCTGACGGTGGAGACCTGGGCTTCCATCAATAGCAATGGGTCGAAGATGACCCCGAGTTCTTTCTCCCACCTTGAACATTCCACAGATATATAAACCTGACTTTCCTGGTTTCCAAAGAAAAAAACCTCACAACCTTTGAGGATGCCTGCCACAGAGGTGGGCAAAACTTCAGGAGAGAATGCTTCTGGAACATGCCCATACAGCCCGGAAAACTCACAGCAACCCAATGAAGTAGGTTGCAATGTTAACTGTGTTCTGGCTAACATCAGGAAATAAATACAAAATGATTTAGTCAACTTCCAACTTTTGAGTAGGTAGCTGGACCATCCATTAGCTCTCAAATGCCTTTCTTCAATCTATCCTGCTCTTAAGCACTAGAACCCATTCAGGGAGTTGGACATTCTATTAATAACACAAGAGAAATATGATGTTGTGGCAAAAGAGTCAGAAGCATTCAAATAAAGGGCTGAGATAGAAGTCCAGGAGCCTGTGGATACAGAAGAGGTTCTTGGTGGACCGAATTTATCATTTTGAAATGGGATCCACCCATTGAAAAGACAATGCATCACTACAGCCAACTGATCTAGAATACACACCCAAATTCATGTAGGCCGGCATACCATATACTGTATGTCAATAAACATTACCATGGAAGTCTAAAACATAGAGATTTGATCACGATTATCAGAGGCCAATCTGCACTTTGGTCTCAGCAATTTCATTTAAACGCCGCCCAATTTCCAACAGGACTTGTGGTGAACTACATGTTAAGACAGCAGCTCAAAAGTTTGCCACATCAGATCAGACAATATATGTAAACCCTCCAGGTGTTCCCAACCAAAACTGAAAAACAGGTAATGTCCACCAAAATATTTAAAAAAGCACATGTCATATGATTTGATCCACTGTGTTTGTAAGCATCTGAAGATGAATTTTGATGAACATCTTAAAACATAGGCATTCAAATAAGATAAGTGATTTCCATGCCACTATTTCTTGCAAGTTTCTGGCCATTTCCTGACAGAACCCATACCAAGGGAATAGGTCCTAAACAATTCAGAAGTTACATGAACACAATCCTAAGAACCATGTTCATAAAGGCAAACATCTGGAGTAATTTTGGTTTCAAATCTCATCATGGATATATCCACTTTTTTTCATGTCAGGAGTGACTTCAGAAACTGCAAGTCGCTTCTGGTGTGAGAGAATTGGCCATCTGCAAGGACGTTTCCCAGGGGGACACCCGGATGTTTTACCATCCTGTGGGAGGCTTCTCTCATGTCCCCGCATGAGAAGCTGGAGCTGACAGATGGGAGCTCACCCCACTCCTCCGATTACAACTGTCGACCTTTTGGTCAGCAGTCCTGCCGACACAAGGGTTTAACCCAGACCTGGGTAATTGCCAGCCCTCCAGGTGTTTTGGATTTCAACTCCCAGAAATCCTAGCCAGTTTACCAGCTGTTAGGATTTCTGGGATTTGAAGTCCAAAACACCTGGAGGGCCGGCAACTGCCCAGGTCTGGTTTAACCTATTGCGCCACTGGGGACAATATTGACCACATGGGTCAATAAGACAGAATTCTAGCTTACAGTGCATGGGTTGCATGCTAATATACAGAGCTCTCATTCACTTCCAGTTTATTCTTCCCTATTAGTATGACCACCAAATCAGTCAAAATCCCAAATGGACATTGTGGCTTAATACCAAAGCCAAACCATGAAAAAGAAGGAACGAATTCATGTCTGGAATTCTGGCTAGCCAGAACAAGCCAGGATTCTGAGTTGAGACCATCTACTAAATCATTTTTCCCCAACAGTAATTTGAGTAGGGAGGAGCAAACCAAGCAAATGGGCTATATGAATTAACAGCCTGTCCTGGTTTATAATTCCATGCAAATACATCCATCACACTTCAAGCTCATCGGATTAGCCTCCATCTGACAGACCCATTAGCTTTTCTATGCCTTTTTTAGTTTAAAAAAAAAAAGAGGTTGCATGTATTGATATTTTAAGCCTAACCAATCAAAGCTATCATTGAGCTCACAATCTCTGCTTCTTCTCACTATAATAGGAAACCAGTTAACAGGTTTGCTGATCCCAAACACAGGTTTACAGGCCTTTATCAGCCCCCTATTATTTGTGTCCCTTGGAAGGTAAACAATCCCAATCTTCTCAGGCACTCAGGGGATTTTCCAAGCCCTTCATTGCCTGCTCTAAGAGCCACTTTCCTCTCCTGGCAAGTGCCTGCTGTGTTCTAACATGTCCATAAAAACAAAAGGGGGTTATTAAGCCCGTGTCTGAGTGCCCCCTGCCCCTAATGCTGTAAATCCCCCTTGCCATTGCCTGCTGCCTCCCCCTCCCCTCATTCACTGCACAGCTGTTCCTTCCACAGTATAATAGAGCCAATACCTTCAGGCAAAGTTGGCGAGTTTAAAATCTTCCCATTGAGTGTCGGTTTGTCCGTTCTGCTTCCTTTTAGCTGATTCAGCTTCTCTGACAACACAGACTCTTTGATTCCTGTCTCACTGGCAGATCTGACCCACAGAGAATACAGAGAGAAGAAAGATAAGGGGGCAATCACCTAGACTAGCCTTGGACCCAATTTCTCGCCAGGAGACACGTTTTGGCAAGTCCCCTCCAAGGAGATTAGGAATGCATTCTTCACCAAGTTCCCTCGATAGCACAAATGTATCCCTTTGTAGTTAGTGATTCAGGACCATTATAATAAAACCTTGGCCAAAGTCACCGTAGAGTGTAAGCTCCTGCCAAATCTGGGGCTGTAATCAGAATAATCGCTGTTCCTCTTGCAGCCAGAGAGAAACCCTGCACCTTTGGCCAGGCAAAGGTTACACAAGAGATTAACCCCCACCACGCCTCCGACAGCAACATGTGTAAACCTACCTGGGGAGAAATCATCTGTCAAAACACTCTTCCACGAAGCAGATCAAGTCTCCTCTCCACAAGACAAGCTCCTCTCTACCAACACTCTCACCTCGCATAGACACTGCTGGCGAGCGCAAAACAAAACCCTAACTGGGAACAAAGCACCCCTACACATTCTCTCGGGCAATATCCGACCCAGCCTGAATAGCCGATTGTCTGCAAAATTAGGTCAGTTAAACCCTGCAGAGGCTCCCAATGGGGAGAACCAGCGCTTCGGTTCCACAATCCCAACACCCACATAGCCAGGCATGCAAACGCACACCTCAAATCTGCCCGGGATAATGGAAGAAAACAAGACAGAGAAGTGAGCAATGCGAATGGATGAGTGGCTTGAGCAGATGATAGAAAGAGTGCAAGCCATGCTGAAGCTCTGCCGTAGTCCTGCAGCTTCGGGCCCTTCCACAATGCCCTATATCCCAGAATATCAAGGCAGAAAATCCACAATATCTGCTTTGAACTGGGTTATCGGAGTCTACATTGCCATATATTCCTGTTCAAAGCAGATAATGTGGGATTTCCTGTCTTGATATTCTGGGATATAGGGCTGTGTGGAAGGACCCTTCCTTGCTCCTCCTATACCGACATATCTGGCCTTCCAGTGATCTTATTCTCATGGGGATGAAGTTTTCAGTGGCAAGAGCACCTACTCAGACCCAGGACCCTTCCACACTGCCCTTTATCCTAGGATCTGATCCCAGATTATCTGCTTTAAATTGGAATATGAGGGCCCTTCCACACAGTCCTATATCCGACCTGGAATATCAAGGCAGAAAATCCCACTATATCTGCTTTGAACTGTGTTATCTGAGTCCACACTCAGATAATGTGGGATTTTCTGCCTTGATATACTGGGATATAGGACTGCATGGAAGGGCTCTGAGCCTCCATTGTCAGATAATAGCCTCATCAATTGCTCCACTGCAACTAAATGCAGTTATATCCCATTATCAGCATGAACAGGAGTGCAGTCTAGATCAGGCACGGTCAAACTTCACCCCCCCCCCCCAGGTGTTTTGGACTCCACCTCCCAAAACTCGTCAAACTACAAATCCCAGGATCCCATAGCATAGTGTCATGGAAGTTTATCTAGATCAGGCAAACTATGGCCCTCAAGGTGTTTGGACCAGCTGTTAGGAATTGAGGGAGTTGAAGTCTAAAACACCTGGAGGAGTAAAATTTGCCCATGCCTGGTCTAGAATGAGGGAAGCCACCACTCCGCTTCTATTCTGCTTTAGCCAGACCTCATACGAAATAACCTTGTGTCCAGTTCTGGACACCAACATTCAAGTATATGGACAAACCGGATGGTGTCCAGAGAAGTGCAACCAAAAGGCCTGGATGCCATGAATCCCTATGAGAAGGTGCTGTGCTTGTCTAGTTTGGAGAAGAGCGAGGAGACATAATAGCCATGTTTAAATACTGGAAAGAATGTCACACTGAGGAGGAGGCAAAATTGGGGGTATTTTTTTTCTAGAGATCAGGACATAATAATAATAACAACAACAATAATAAACTTTATTTATATCCCGCCATCATCTCCTAAAAGGGATTTGGGGCAGCTTACAAGACACTTCAAGTGCAGTAAATAACATAAATGGTACAATAAATCAAACAATATCACATAAAAAAACATTAAAACAACATTGGGCGATGAATTCAAGAACCTCCAGACGGTAATAGCTGTTTGACAGCAAAGTATGCTGCCTCAGAGCTTGGTGGAGTCTCCTTTTCTGGTTGGATGGCCATCTGTAAGGTGCTTTGAGTGCGAGTTTCCTGCTTCTTGGCAGGGGGTTGGATCGGATAGCCCACTAGGTGTCTTCCAACTCTATGATTCTAGGAAGACTTGGATGGTGCCCTTCTGCCTGACAGAATGGGGTAGGACTAGATAGGCCTTGAGGGTCTCTTCCAACACCAAAACTGGACTCAGCCCCTTTGGCCTCCATTTCTTCCTTCCTTCGAGGCCAATAAAGTTGTGGAGATCCAATCCATCCCACTATGGAAAGTAATGGCAATGGCTTGGCTCGCTACTGCAGTGCCATGCTAGGAGGAAAGGAAAGGGCCTGAGCCTATTAGGAATGGTGGGAGTTGAAGTCCAAAACACCTGAAGGGCCTAAGTTGGCCCATGCCTGGGCTAAAACAAGGTCTAACCATGCTAGGAATGAAGGAAAGGGCCTGAGGTTGTTAGGAATGGTGGGAGTTGTAGTCCAAAACACCTGAAGGGCCCAAGTTGGCCCATGCCAGGGCTAAAACAAGGTCTAGCCATGCTAAGAGGGAAGGAAAGGGCCTGAGGCTGTTAGGAATGGTGGGAGTTGAAGTCCTAGGAAAACACCTGGAAGGCCATGCTAAGAGGGAAGTTGGCCCATGCCAGGGCTAAAACAAGGTCTAGCCATGCTAGGAGGGAAGGAAAGAGCCTGAGGCTGTTAGGAATGGTGGGAGTTGAAGTCTAAAACACCTGAAGGGCCCAAGTTGGCCCATGCCTGGGCTAAAACAAGGTCTAACCATGCTAAGAGGGAAGGAAAGGGCCTGAGGCTGTTAGGAATGGTGGGAGTTGAAGTCTAAAACACCTGAAGGGCCTAAAACAAAGTTGGCCCATGCCAGTTGAAGTCTAAAAACAAGGTCTAACCATGCTATGCTAAGAGGGAAGGAAAGGGCCTGAGGCTGTTAGGAATGGTGGGAGTTGAAGTCCAAAACACCTGGAAGGCCCAAGTTGGCCCATGCCAGGGCTAAAACAAGGTCTAGCCATGCTAGGAGGGAAGGAAAGAGCCTGAGGCTGTTAGGAATGGTGGGAGTTGAAGTCCAAAACACCTGAAGGGCCCAAGTTGGTTGGCCCATGCCTGAAGGGGGCTAAAACAAGGTCTAACCATGCTAAGAGGGAAGGAAAGGGCCTGAGGCTGTTAGGAATTTTGGGAGTTGAAGTCTAAAACACCTGAAGGGCCCAAGTTGGCCCATGCCAGGGCTAACCATGCTAAGAGGAAGGAAAACAAGGTCTAACCATGCTAAGAGAGGAAGGAAGGGGCCTGAGGCTGTGAGGAATGGTGGGAGTTGAAGTCAAAACACCTGAAGGGCCCTAGTTGGCCCTTGCCTGGGCTATAACAAGGTCTAACCATGCTAAGAGGGAAGGAAAGTGCCTGAGGCTGTTAGGAATGGTGGGAGTTGAAGTCTAAAACACCTGAAGGGCCCAAGTTGGCCCATGTTAGGCATGGGCTAAAACAAGGTCTAACCATGCTAAGAGGGAAGGAAAGGGCCTGAGGCTGTTAGGAATGGTGGGAGTTGAAGTCTAAAACACCTGAAGGGCCCAAGTTGGCCCATGCCAGGGCTAAAACAAGGTCTAACCATGCTAAGAGGGAAGGAAAGGGCCTGAGGCTGTTAGGAATGGTGGGAGTTGAAGTCCAAAACACCTGGAAGGCCCAAGTTGGCCCATGCCAGGGCTAAAACAAGGTCTAGCCATGCTAAGAGGGAAGGAAAGGGCCTGAGGCTGTTAGGAATGGTGGGAGTTGAAGTCTAAAACACCTGAAGGGCCCAAGTTGGCCCATGCCTGGGCTAAAACAAGGTCTAACCATGCTAAGAGGGAAGGAAAGGGCCTGAGGCTGTTAGGAATGGTGGGAGTTGAAGTCCAAAACACCTGAAGGGCCCAAGTTGGCCCATGCCTGGGCTAAAACAAGGTCTAACCATGCTAAGAGGGAAGGAAAGGGCCTGAGGCTGTTAGGAATGGTGGGAGTTGAAGTCCAAAACACCTGAAGGGCCCAAGTTGGCCCATGCCAGGGCTAAAACAAGGTCTAACCATGCTAAGAGGGAAGGAAAGGGCCTGAGGCTGTTAGGAATGGTGGGAGTTGAAGTCCAAAACACCTGAAGGGCCCAAGTTGGCCCATGCCAGGGCTAAAACAAGGTCTAACCATGCTAGGAGGGAAGGAAAGGGCCTGAGGCTGTTAGGAATGGTGGGAGTTGAAGTCCAAAACACCTGAAGGCCCATGGCCCATGCCAGGGCTAAAACAAGGTCTAACCATGCTAAGAGGGAAGGAAAGGGCCTGAGGCTGTTAGGAATGGTGGGAGTTGAAGTCCAAAACACCTGGAAGGCCCTAAGTTGGCCCATGCCTGGGCTAAAACAAGGTCTAACCATGCTAGGAATGAAGGAAAGGGCCTAAGGCTGTTAGGAATGGTGGGAGTTGTAGTCCAAAACACCTGGAAGGCCCAAGCTGGCCCATGTCTGGGCCAAAACAAGGTCTAACCATGCTAAGAGGGAAGGAAAGGGCCTGAGGCTGTTAGGAATGGTGGGAGTTGAAGTTCAAAACACCCGAAGGGCCTAAGTTGGCCCATGCCTGGGCTGAAACAAGGTCTAGCCATGCTAGGAGGGAAGGAAAGGGCCTGAGGCTGTTAGGAATGGTGGGAGTTGAAGTCCAAAACACCCGAGGGGCCTAAGTTAGCCCATGCCTGGGTTAGAACAAGGTCTAGCCATGCTAGGAGGGAAGGAAAAGGCCTGAGGCTGTTAGGAATGGTGGGAGTTGAAGTCCAAAACACCTGGAAGGCCCATGCCTGGGCTAAAACAAGGTCTAACCATGCTAAGAGGGAAGGAAAGGGCCTGAGGCTGTTAGGAATGGTGGGAGTTGAAGTCCAAAACACCTGGAAGGCCCTAAGTTGGCCCATGCCTGGGCTAAAACAAGGTCTAACCATGCTAGGAATGAAGGAAAGGGCCTAAGGCTGTTAGGAATGGTGGGAGTTGTAGTCCAAAACACCTGGAAGGCCCAAGCTGGCCCATGTCTGGGCCAAAACAAGGTCTAACCATGCTAAGAGGGAAGGAAAGGGCCTGAGGCTGTTAGGAATGGTGGGAGTTGAAGTTCAAAACACCCGAAGGGCCTAAGTTGGCCCATGCCTGGGCTGAAACAAGGTCTAGCCATGCTAGGAGGGAAGGAAAGGGCCTGAGGCTGTTAGGAATGGTGGGAGTTGAAGTCCAAAACACCCGAGGGGCCTAAGTTAGCCCATGCCTGGGTTAGAACAAGGTCTAGCCATGCTAGGAGGGAAGGAAAAGGCCTGAGGCTGTTAGGAATGGTGGGAGTTGAAGTCCAAAACACCTGGAAGGCCCATGCCTGGGCTCAAAAACAAGGTCTAACCATGCTAAGAGGGAAGGAAAGGGCCTGAGGCTGTTAGGAATGGTGGGAGTTGAAGTCCAAAACACCTGGAAGGCCCTAAGTTGGCCCATGCCTGGGCTAAAACAAGGTCTAACCATGCTAGGAATGAAGGAAAGGGCCTAAGGCTGTTAGGAATGGTGGGAGTTGTAGTCCAAAACACCTGGAAGGCCCAAGCTGGCCCATGTCTGGGCCAAAACAAGGTCTAACCATGCTAAGAGGGAAGGAAAGGGCCTGAGGCTGTTAGGAATGGTGGGAGTTGAAGTTCAAAACACCCGAAGGGCCTAAGTTGGCCCATGCCTGGGCTGAAACAAGGTCTAGCCATGCTAGGAGGGAAGGAAAGGGCCTGAGGCTGTTAGGAATGGTGGGAGTTGAAGTCCAAAACACCCGAGGGGCCTAAGTTAGCCCATGCCTGGGTTAGAACAAGGTCTAGCCATGCTAGGAGGGAAGGAAAAGGCCTGAGGCTGTTAGGAATGGTGGGAGTTGAAGTCCAAAACACCTGGAAGGCCCATGCCTGGGCTAAAACAAGGTCTAACCATGCTAAGAGGGAAGGAAAGGGCCTGAGGCTGTTAGGAATGGTGGGAGTTGAAGTCCAAAACACCCGAAGGGCCTAAGTTGGCCCATGCCTGTTCTACACTGCCAGATAATCTGGGATAAGAAGAAAATCTGGGTTAAGGTCCTGGGATAGAGGGCAGGGTAAAAGGGGCCCAAGAGGGAGGAAAGCCACGGGCGTCCTCTTCCCACAAGGGATGCTGAAGGCCCAGCAGGGGAGCCAATAGGAAAGAAGGAAAGGAAGGGAAAAAAGAGCTCGCGCGGGGGCTGCTGGGAGTCGTAGTCTTTCCCATGCCCTCCGGCCATAACTAATCAACTAATCCTTCGCTCGCTGAGCCTCAAAGGTGGCACCTCATCCCTTCGCGTCGGGATCCAAGCTAGCCCTGCTCTGCCTTTGAATCAAATCCGTTTGAATCCAATCCAACAGCCTTGCAACGCTTCCTCCAGGGAACTACAATTCCCAGAATCCACTGCTGTGTAAAGCGGCAGTAATCTGAGGCGGTGAAAGTAGGCGGCGGGAGGGGGGGGGTGAGGAGGGGGAGGAAGCCATAACGACAAGGTGGGAATTGGTGAGGAAGTATTAGGGGAAAGAGGAGGATTTGGGAGGCAGAAAGAAACGAGAGGGGAAGGGTTAAAACACATTACATTCAGGGAGAAAGACACATTTTGTATATACTTCCCCCAATTCCCCCCCCCCCCATTGAAATAATGGTTTCGCCCAACGGTCGCGAGGCACAGCGGGTGGGGGGGGGAATAGAACGAGGGAGCTCACTCACCTGGCGCGCGCCTTGCGGAAGGAAGGCTTAAGAGCGAACGCGGCGCGAGGACACCGGAAGAATCCGCTGCAGCAACGCTTCTCTGCCTCTCCTCCTGACTGCTTCTCTCTCTCTCTTTCTCTCTCTCACTCACAAGCTCTCCAAAGGGGGCGGGGCCATACTAAGAGGTGGGCGTGGACCGAAAAGCCACGCCTCCTTTCCACTCCTCCCTCCTTTTCCCAAAGCCCAGAGGGAGTTCGAAGCGGCTCGAGTGGGCGGAGGAAAAAAGAAAGCCCCGCCCTCTTCTCCTCCCGGGCTCCGCCTTCTCTTTCGCTCCTCGTGTCTTAAAGGGACATGGACCCTTTTCTGTTTTGGAGTGTAGGAGTTTGGGAAAGGTGATGTCATGGGTGGAAATAGTAATTCAACCCGTTTCTGAGAGCTCCTTTTTTCAATCCACACAGCCCTATATCCCAGAATATCATAATATAATATAATATAGATTATAATATAATAAATTGTATATACATATATTTACAATATTTATAATATAATGTAATCTATTATATAAAGGGGTTCCCGTCATGGACCGACAGTCTCAAACAGAGAAACCATACAACGCAGAAACACCAAACTTGCCAACAGAAATAGGCCTCAAGCAAGGTATGTTTGTAGCAAAGAAACTTTCCCCCCCAAAACCTAAAAGGCCCCCAAAACAACGAGTAAAAAAACCTACATTTCCCAGCATCCTCCGGGGCTGCCAACGACTCTCCCAGCCTCTACATTCTGACAACATGATTGGCTGCCAATAAGGGTGGATTTGCATAACTCCTGTACTGGCCAATCAACATGAACATTCCGACCCATAATAAACTGTCAGAGGAGGATAAGGAGGACATCCACAAGCTATGCAGAACGCCAGCAACACCACACACCAACAACTCCCCAGGACTTCAACATCCCTGTCACGATCACGGACGTAGCGGGCCCCTTAATCACACACACAGAGACGTACTGAAGGCTAACTACTTTATTGAGTATAAAAACAGCTCCAAAGAGTATATAGTCCAATGATAAGCAATAGTTCAATATAGAAAGCAAGATTGTCCAAAAGGTAGTAAGCAATATAGTCCAAAGGAACGTAGCACAAAGGCTTGAAGCTAGGCAAGGCTCCACAAAGCTATGTGGATCAGGAACAAAGGCAAAGCTCCACAAAGCTATGTGGATCAGGAACAAAGGCAAGGCAAGGCTTGATGACCACGGCTTAGCTTGTGGTCCTACTCCGCTTCACGCCTATCCAGGAACGACGTGGCCGGAGAACTGGGGATGTGTTCCCAGGGACCCTATACTTAATCCTTCGGCCGAGGTCCGCGACGCTCTAGGCTTCTCCGTCTCCAATCTCTGCTCACGGACCTCGGCCTGTCTAGGACCCTAGACCAAGCCCTCCTGGTAGATTCGATGTCCCGTCTCCTATCGAAGGATCGACCTTGCCTCTCAGCAGCTGTGTCGCTATCTTCCTGAGAACTTTCCTCCCTGGCACTTTCCCATTCGGCTTCGTCCATGTTTACACTTTCAAACTCCTGGGAATTCCTCCCCCCTGGGTGTTCATAACTCCCTTCGCTGCTTCCCGTTTCCACCTGGTGATCGGAATCTATGCTGGGCCCAAACATCATCTCATCCCATGCCAAGCTCTCTGCAGGCGAGTGAGGCCCATCCGAAGGGCCCTGTGCTTCACCCCAGTCATCTAGCTCATCCTCTGAATCCACATCTGCTGCTGCAGGCCCTAAAGCTAATGGGACCCCAGGACCTATTCCCTGCCCTCCAGGCACGAACGAGAACTGCTGTGCTACAATCCCACCCACCAGAACAACCCACAACGACACAGCCAGGGCCCCAACAACACCATAACTAACAACAATTCCAACCCTTACATACTCAGACTTTCTCGCATCTTCTAAATAGGGCACAGCAACGCGTGCCGGGTACAGCTAGTGCAATATAAAACCAATAATAATACAATATTATAAATCTATATTTTATATTACATGTAATAGTACTAATAATATTACAATATAATGGTATAGTACAATATAATAATATACGGATATTGCGCTATGCTAATAATATAATGTATGTATATATCTATAATATATTGTATATACAAATGCACTCTATGCCTTTGCTAATCTGTGATCTATCTCTTTATCAATCTTGGCGTCTGAAGAGATGATGCTTCCCAGGTAGGTGAACTGCTGAATGGACTTAAGCACAGATTTGCCTATGCTGACGTGAGGATGGTGGTGTTCTTCCTGTGGTGCGGGCTGGTAGAGGACTTCCGTTTTCTTCAGGCTGACTTCCAGCCCAAACAGCTCTGCAGCTGTTGCAAAGCAGGATGTGAGGCTCTGCAGAGCTGCTTCTGAATGAGCTCCCTGAAACAACATCTCAGGCTCAGCCAGATTGATCACCAACAATGGTCCACCCTGGCCGCACATCGGGAGGCATGGAGACACACTATCCACAATGTTGCGGCCTCTTTTGAGAAGACACGCCAAATGGGTCTTGAAGAGAAACGACAACGCAGAAAGAACCGCAACTTGGAAACAACATCACCCAAAGAGACTTTCTGCTGTGCTTTCTGCAACCGAACTTGCCTATCTCTGATTGGCCTTTTTGGTCATTAACGCACTTGTAGAAAGCGTGGGATGAGTCCTTCCTAAGAATCTTCGTTCGCAATGTAATGCCGAGAGAATATATTGTATATGCATATATTTATAATATTATAATGTAATACAATATAAAACCAATAATAATAATACAATATTATAATTCTATATTTTATATTACACAAAATGTTACTAATAATATTACAATATAATGGTATAGTACAATATAGTAATATATAATACTGATATTGTGCTATGCTAATAATATAATATATTGTATGTATCTATATATATATAAAGGAAGACCCGTCATCGAACGACTGCCAGAGGCAGAGAAACCTTCAAAGGCAGAGACACCAAACTTGGCAACAAAAATAGGCCTCAGGCAAGGAAGTTTTTTAGCAAAGAAACTTCCCCCCCAAAACCTAGAAGGCCCCCAAAACAACGATTTAAAAAACCTACATTTCCCAGCATCCTCTGCGGCCGCCAGCGAAACCCATTGGCCAACATCGGCCCACACAAAATGCAGGGAGGCTGAGTTACCAACATCACTGGCAAAAGCAACACCCCCTCCACATAACAACCAGCACACAGCCAGACTGAGACAACTATGTCACCACAACACACACAAAATACACCCCACAAATACCTGACAACTTCCCCAACACAAAACCCAGGACTGCACTCACTACTCACCACCACACACACCTCCAAATACACACACGTCCCAGGCACAATACCCCAGCAATTCCAACCCACACAACACAACTTCCTAGCATAACCCTTCCCCCCAACCTTACGAGACCCCGCACACACAACACCTACCACCACCACAAACAAAAACCAACTCCACCTATACTCCAAACACAACACAACACTGCACTGTTACTCTACAAACACACTCAAACACCCAAAATACCCCACCCACACAAGCATCAACCTCTACATCAACAAAGCAGACGGAAAGACAAAAAACATTGTATATCCACAAGCTCTGCAGAACTCCAGCAACACCACACACCGACAATTCTCCAGGACTTGCAACATCCCACACACCAGAACAACCCACAACGACACAGCCATGACCCCACCAAGACCATAAGTAACATCAATTCCAACCCTTACATACTCAGATTTTCTCGCATCTCCTAAATAGGGCACAGCAACGTGTGCCGGATACAGCTAGTATATATATATATATATATATATATATATATATATCTATATCTATATCTATAATATATTGTATATACATATATTCATAATATAATGTAATGCAGTGTAAAGATAATACAATATTAAATTCTATATTTTATATTACATGTAGTATTACTAATAATATTACAATATAATGGTATAGTACAATATAGTAATATATAATACTGATATTGTGCTATGCTAATAATATAATGTATGTATATATATCTATAACATTTATAGGGGCTACAGTGTTGTTTGGGAAGTGAATCAGGTGAAGGTACTGCAAATCCCATCATTCGTGGCCCATCCTGCCCTAAACCACACCAGGTTGTGAAGTGGGCCATTGGGCCCCTGTGTGCCAAGTTTGGTCCTGATACGTCATTGCTGTGGGCTGCAGTGACTGACTGCCTGAGGCCTTTCCTTTTCCCTCTACCTCACCTTAGAATGTTGGAATGTAGATGGCCAATCAGAGTCCTTTATGCAAATACTCCCTCAGTGGCAACCAATCCCCTCTGTTGCCTTAGAAGGTTGGAGTTTTGAGGCTGGCCAATCAGAGTCCTTTATGCAAATAATCCCACAGTGGCAACCAATCGAAACGCTGCCACATATTCCTCCGCACCTCCCGCCGCAAACACTGACTTTTATTATATACATAGATAGATTTATTTATTGGGCATGGGCAAACTTTGGCCCTCCAGGCATTTTGGACTTCAACTTCCACAATTCCTAACAGCTGGCTGTTAGGAATTGTGGGAGTTGAAGTCCAAAACGCCTGGAAGGCCGAAGTTTGTCCATTCCTGATCTAGATGCACCCAAAGTCTTTCCATCTGGATTGCAGTCTACGTCTTTTTCTCCTGCCTTTTTTCTGTACTATCTTTTGCTTCATAGAATCGATGCTAGAGTTGGAAGAGACCCTACGGGCCATCCAGTGCAACCCCATTCCGACATAATCAAAGCCCTCCTGATAGATGGCCATCCAGTTTCTGCTTACAAACCTCCAAGGAAGGAGATAGCCAAGGCATCCTGTTCCACTATTGCAGTGTTTCCCAACCCAATCGGTGTGACACGGCACACTACTGTTCCATGACGGATCATCTGGTGTGCCGCGAAAAACATCTCCCCCCCTTTCTCCCCCTCCTTCCGAACTCTTGCTGCTTAGGGTAGGAGGAGGAGGAAGGGCCAGGCGGCGGTGAAGAAAAAGAAGAAGAGGCCGGGGCGCCGCCTCCTTCGGCCGTTTCCCCAGCCAGCCTCCAATCGAGGGAGGGAGGAAGGAAGGGTGACGTCGCTCGGGCCCCACCCCCTTCCCAGCGGCAGAAGCTTGCTCGTGCCTGATTGAGTCATGGCGGAGAGCGGGCACTGTCCCTGGCACCACTCTCCACCATGACTCCGGCCCCTCGCTCGCTGAGGCCGCGCAGAGGAGGAGGAGCATGAGCGGTGGACGGGCTTCAGTGGGTGGGGCTGAAGCCCGTCCACCGTTCATGCTCCTCCTCCTCTACGTGGCCTCAGCAAGTGAGGAGCCAGAGTCATGGCGGAGAGCGGCGCCGGGGATGGGGAATTGCCCCTTTCGCCCGTGAGCCGCTACCCGTGGCAATGGGAGTGGTTGAGGCCGGCGGCGGGACCCTGGGCCGGAGCCTGGGCTTGTTGGTGGCCCTCGGCCTGCTCTACTGCCTGAGGGGCCCGCTTGCCAAGTTTGGTCCAGATCCATCATTGTTTGAGTCCACAGTGCTCTCTGGATGTAGGTGAACTACAACTCCAAAACTCAAGGTCAATTAACGATATGTATTACTGTGTTAGAGTGTCATTTTGTGTCATTTTGGTTGGTGGTGTGCCCCAGGATTTGTTTTAATGTTAAAAGTGTGTCGCGGCTCAAAAATGGTTGGGAAACACTGCACTATTGAATCAGGAAGTTCTTCCTAATGTTGAGGTGGAATCTCTTTTCCTGCCCTTTGAATCCACTGCTCCAAAGCATGCAAATGTGCTTTGCAAAGAACCTCCTGACCCCTTTCCATTGCATTACTTTTCCAAAGGTAGCCAGAAGTATAGTTAACTCTTTGTGTATTTCCTTGGCTTTTTACCAGGATCTGTCTATGTTTTTCCTATGAAATGCACACTTCACCCAGGAGAGCACCATCCTGGGCCAAAAAATCCTGTTCAGCCTTGCACGATTTGGAGTAAGGGAAAGGCCTTTCGCCTGCTTCTGGGCTTTAGATGCGATGGAAGTGTGTCTCCTGCCTCTTCTTCCCAAACGAATAAAGAGAAGTGAAATGAATAAATGAATAGAAATGAGTGTGACAGCATGTAGTATTTTTTGTTTGATTGTTTTAACATTTCAGAACGCGCAAAGAACACCCAACGTGTTGTCGAAGGCTTTCATGGTGGGAATCACTGGGTTGTTGTGAGTTTTCTGGGCTGTCTGGCCATGTTCCAGAAGCATTCTCTCCTGACGTTTCGCCTGCATCTATGGCAGGCACCCTCAGATTGGGCGATTCTTTGTTGAGGAGTGTTGGAAGGAAACCATGAAAATGAACAAAATCTGGCTACCGGTATTAAAAACTCTAAAACAGTTAATTTTTTTTTGTTATTATTGAATCTTCTTTTTATATATATGCCCCGCCTCCACCAAACGAAATTGGTACTCTCTTGTCATCTACACTGTAGAATTAATGCAGTTCGATACCACTTCAACTGCCATGGCTGAGTACTATGGAATCCTAGTAGATGTGGTTCGGCAGAAAAAACTAAAGATATTGGGAAACTACAATTCCCATGATTCCATAGCATTCAGCCATGTGGTATCAAACTGCATTGATTCTACAGTGTGTAGATGCACTCTCTATACCAGTGTTTTTCAACCTGGGGGTCGGGACCCCTGGAGGGGTCGCAAGGGGGTGTCAGGTCACCAAAAACCATCAGAAAACACAGTATTGTCCGTTGGTCATGTGGAGTTATGTTTGGGAAGTTTGGACCAATTCTATCATTGGTGGGGTTCAGAATGTTCTTTGCTTGTAAGTGAACAATAAATCCCAGCAACTACAACTCCCAAATGTCATGTTCTATTTTTCCCAAACTCCACCAGTGTTCACCATCAATTGTTCATCATGCATTGTGACACTGAGTCCTTTGATGGAGTACTTCCTCATTAAAGTTTGGTCCAGATCCATCATTGTTTGAATCCACAGTACTCTCCGGATGTAGGTGAACTACAACTCCAAACTCAAGGTCAATGCCCACCAAACCCTTCCAGTATTTTCTCTTGGTCATGGGAGTTCTGTGTGCCAAGTTTGGTTCAATTCCATCGCTGGTGGAGTTTAGAATGCTCTTCGATTTGAGGTGACCTACAAATCCCAGCAACTGCAACTCCCAAATGACAAAATCAATCCCCCTCATCCCCACCTGTTGTGATCGAGCCTTCAGCTACTACTAGTAGTAGTATTGGGGAAGATGCTGGGTCAATAGCATCGAACAATAGTATGGAATGGGGTGAGGTTCTGGGTGATCAAGAGTCTGCAGCTGGGAGGAAAAGGGCTGCTAGTGATTCTAGTGTGGAAGGATCGGAACAGAGAAAAAGGATCTGGCAGAGCACCTTCTGATTCAGACACCTTCCAAGGTTTTCTTGGGGAAGAAGAAATGGGGTCAGAGGAAAGTGATACGGATTTAGACTCAACATTGGTTCAGGAAGTAAGGGATGTGTGTAACGAAGAGTCTCATTCTGACACCTTCTGTGGCTTTGACAGTGACTTAGACTGGCCTTCTGGGGGTTCAGAAACAGATTGGGACAATCTTAAGTTTTCAACAGCATTGACAATATTGGAGGTCTGCACAGAGCACAGCAGCTGTAGGAGATGCAGCAGCTGGTGCTCATGATCAAGGAGAGTCTTCAGAAGACAGTGATGTTTAAGTGCTAAATAAGAAATGGATTTTTGGGGCTGCATTTGTGGCGGTTAATGTCTGGTTCTTGTCTCTGACTTTCCTGTGTTCCTGATATCAAGTGCCTTGTTCCTGTTTCCTGATACTCGTGAGTTATGGGCTATTTCTCCACTTTGTTCTTGGGGTGAGCTGCTGTGGCAGCTCTAGCTGATGTTTGGGAAAAGGTGGGGGGTTTGGAATTCAATGTATGCTTTTATGTTTAGTTACCTGCTGTGTGTCCCTGAGACGGGGCTTGGTCTCCGCTGAGTTTACGTAAGTTCCTGCTACAGAATCTGGTATTGTATGAAATGGAGGGAGGTTGGCATTGTGTTTTATGGGGACTATGATTTGTGCTGTCCATGTATATTCAGCTCCTGATTGCCATGGATGGTCTCCTCCTTTTCATCTGCCTTTCTCCTGCCTTGGATTTCTGGACCGGATTTGCAACCACTCTTCTGGATTCTCCCTTCGGACTTCACAGACGGACGTCTGGTGTTTGTTTTGGGCTGTTTTGCTGCTTTATTTTGTGGGACTCTATCCTGAGGTTTTTGAGGGTTTTTGAGCCGAGTTGGCTACTTTTTTGTTCATCCTTTTTCCAGTTACTGTTCAATAAACCTTTTGTTATCCCCTTTTACTCCTGGGTCTGGCTTCCTTGGTCTCTGCACTACGACACCACCAGTATTCAGATTTGAGCATATTTGTGCCAAATTTGGTCCAGTGAATGAAAATACATCCTGCTGCATATCAGATATTTACATTACGATTCATAACAGTAGCAAGCTTACAGTTGTGAAGTAGCAACAAAAATAATTTTATAGCTTGGGGGTCACCACAACATGAGGAACTGTGTTAAGGGGTCGCGGCATTAGGAAGGTTGAGAAACACTGCTGTATACCTTCCGAGGCCTGGAGGACTGAAGGCGTTTCCTACCTTGACACAAAAGGAATACCTTTCTGCTGCAAGGGGCACCATATCAGCCGGCTGCTTCTGGCTCTCGGCCACAAAGAAGGCAGAAAATCGAGTTCAGCCGGTTCCTCACTGAGCTCCATGCCTTCCATCTGGATTTGCAGAGTGGGGCTGATGGAAAGAAAAGAAAGACGTTGACTGAACATGCATGGCCCGGGGAGGAAGAGAGGAAGGGCGCCAGGTCTTTTATTCAATGAGCAGGAGAAACGTCTTAGCAAACCTACCAAATAGCACCTGGGAAACAACCAAGAGGGCCATTCTCTCTTTATGTTTTCTTATTAGGGTTTGCATGCCAATGGGGCCTTGGAAGACAATGTCACTTGCACGAAAGGAGAAGCACCCAGGCCCTGTCCACAATGCCCTATCAGGCCATTTGAAACAGCATTGTAAGGTCACTGTGGGCTCACATGATGCAGTATAACTGCATTGCACTGCCCTATATGACTCTACACTACCAAATAATGCAGTTAAACTCCACTGGGATGCATAGTATGAGTCTACACTAACCATATCATGTTAGTTAAATGACATAGAACTGCATTAAATGGGCCTACACTGACCATATTATACAATTAAACTCCATTGATCTACATTATATGACTACGCCGACCATAAAATGCTATTAAATTGCACTGGACTGCATTATATGGGTCTACACTGCCATATAATGCATTGGACTGCATAATGTGACTCTACACCACCATATTATTTATTTATTTATTTACGACATTTATATGCCGCCCTTCTCACCCCGAAGGGGACTCAGTAAAATGTAAATAAAATATATTATATTATTGCCATAGCACAATATTAATATTATATATTACATTGTACTATAATAGTATACTGTAATATTATTAGCAATATTATATGTAATATAAAATATATAATAATATCATATTATTAGTAGTATTATACATTATAATATTATCAATAATATATGTATATACAATATATTCTATTATATTATCTATTATACTATTAGCATAGTGCAGGAGGCAAGATGGAACTGCCTTCCTGGGCCCTCTCTTCACTCTGATCTCAGAGCAGCAGTTGGTGCTGGGGGGAGGGGGCAGTAATAATGCACTGGACTGCATTATTTGAGTCTCCACTGTCATATAATGCAGTTAAACAGTATTGGATGGCATAATATGACTCTACGCCACCATATAATGCAGATGCAATAACTATATAATGCACTTATATTACATTGGACTGCATTATAAGAGTCTACACTGACCATATAATGCACTTATACTGCATTGGACTTCATTATTTGAGTCTACACCATCATATAATGCAGTTAAACAGTATTGCACGGCATAATGTGACTCTATACCACATATAATGCAGATGCACTAACTATATAATGCAGTTATATTACATTGGACTGCATTATAAGAGTCAACACTAACCATATAAATGCACTTATACTGCATTGAACTGCATTATTTGAGTCTACACTGTCATATAATGCAGTTAAACAGTATTGGACAGCATATTGTGACTCTACGCCACCATATAAGGCAGATGCACTAACTATATAATGCAGTTATATTACATTAGACTGCATTTTAAGAGCCAACACTAACCATATAATGCAATTGGACTGCATTATTTGAGTCTACACTGTCATATAATGCAGTTAAACAGTATTGGATGGCATAATATGACTCTACGCCACCATATAATGCAAATGCACTAACTATATAATGCACTTATATTACATTGGACTGCATTATAAGAGTCTACACTGACCATATAATGCACTTATACTGCATTGGACTGCATTGTTTGAGTGTACAGTGTTCCCTCACTTATTGCTGAGGTTAGGTTCCAGGACCTCCTGCAATAAGTGGAAAAACCATGATGTAGGGACGCTCTATTTATTTTAATATTTATAAATTATTTTAGTAGTTATACACTATTTTAAATCTTTATAAAATCCCATGAAGGACTGTGATGTTGTATCCCTACCTATGCCATGAGTTGTGTGTCTGTTGCCCTCTAGTGGCCAATCCTTGCCGTTGCAGCCGTGAAGGCGAGGATAACAGAGCCAGGGATCACTTCCTGTTACCTCCCATTCATGCCAAGAGAGGGAAAGTGGTCCATGATTGCCATGGCAACACCTTGGCCCTGCTCCAGGATCCTGGCCTAGTCTAAGGATGCTAAGAACTGGAGGCATTGCTGTATAGGAAAGAGAAGTTCATTAGGTGTTGCTTCTCACTCAAGAAACAAGTAACACCTCCTGATATTCCCAGTATTCACTCTGGCAACCTTACAAGAGCTTTGACATGCCAGAGCCAGGAAAGGGTTCAAAAAAATAGTCCAAATTTAAAGTCTGCAATTGTTGTCGCTATTATTATTATTATGTTATGTTTTCTACACTTTAAGTCCACATTTTGCAACTCCCATTACAAATACACATACCAATTCTTATATTCCAAGACTCATCTGACAATATTGCTTCTTGTATTCTCAAAGGTGGCGCAGCTAGTTAGTAGCCAGCTGCATTAAATCACTACTGACCAAGAGGTCATGAGTTCGAAGCCAGCCCGGGTCGGAGTGAGCTCCTGACCATTAATAGTCTAGCTTGCTGTTGACCTATGCAGCCCGAAAGACAGTGCCATCTGTCAAGTAAAAAATTTAGGTACTGCTTTATGCAGGGAGGTTAATTTAACTAATTTGCGACACCATAAAACCTTTCAGCAGCGTGCATAAGAATGAGGAAGTACTCCATCAAGGACTCGGTGTCACAAATGGACGGTGAAGTGGCAGCTTCCCCTGTGGCTGGACTCGAGCAAACCCTCATGAAGCTGAAATGTTAAATTGCCTCTGTGTCTGTCTATATATGTTGTATGTCTAAAGGCATTGAATGTTTGCCATGTATATGTGCATTGTAATCCGCCCTGAGTCCCCTCGGTGTGAGAAGGGCAGGATATAAATATTGTCAATAAATAAATAATAAATAAATACATTTTCATGGCCAGAATCACTGGGTTGCTGTATGTTTTTTGGGCTATATATGGCCATGTTCCAGAAGCATTATTTCCAGACGTTTCGTCTGCATCTATAGCAGGTATCCCTCAGAGGTTGTGAGGTCTATTGGAAAACTAGGAAAATTGGGTTTATATATCTGTGGAATGTTCAGGGTGGGAGAAATAAGTCTTGTCTGTTCGTGTTAGGTGTGAATGTTTCAATTGGCCACCTTGATTAGCATTTAATGGCCTGGCAGTTTTCAAGGTCTGGCTATTTACTGCCTGGCGGAATCCTGAGGTGATTAGCTGTCCCTGATTGTTTCTTGCCTGGAGTTCCCATTTTGGAATGTTGTTTACTGTCATGAAAACAAACAAAATCTGGCTACCACTATTTAAAAAACCTCTAAAATCAGGACAGTAAATAAAGAACAACATTAAAAAAAATAGGAACTCCTTTCCCTCATACATGCATCACCTAGCAGCAGCCAATCCACTTCACTCTCCCTGCCTTGTGACAGAAGGCTACTTAATCTAGCAGCAGCCAATCCGCTTCACTCCCCATCTTGTGACAGAAGGCCACTTCACCTACTAGCAGCCAATCTGCTTCACTCCCCCATCTTGTGACAGAAGGCCACTTCACTTAGCAGCACCCAATCCACTTCACTCCCCCGTCTTGTGACATAAGGCCACTTTACCTAGCAGCAGCCTATCCGCTTCATTCCCCATCTTGTGACAGAAGGCCACTTTACCTAGCAGCAATCAAACCGCTTCACTCCTCTTGTCTTGTGACAGAAGGCCACTTCACCTAGCAACAGCCAATGCGCTTCACTCCCCCATCTTGTGACAGAAGACCACTTCACCTACTAGCAGCCAATCTGCTTCACTCCCCCATCTTGTGACAGAAGACCACTTCACTTAGCAGCACCCAATCCACTTCACTCCCCCGTCTTGTGACATAAGGCCACTTTACCTAGCAGCAGCCAATCCGCTTTACCCCCATCTTGTGACAGAAGGCCACTTCACCTAGCATCAGCCAATCCGCTTCACTCCCCTATCTTGTGACAGAAGGCCACTTCACCTAGCATCAGCCAATCCGCTTCACTCCCCCCGTCTTGTGACAGAAGGCCACTTCACCTAGCAGCAGCCAATCCGCTTCACTCCCCCATCTTGTGACAGAAGACCACTTCACCTACTAGCAGCCAATCTGCTTCACTCCCCCCGTCTTGTGACAGAAGGCCACTTCACCTAGCATCAGCCAATCCACTTCACTCCCCCTGTCTTGTGAGAGAAGGCCACTTCACCTAGCAGCAGCCAATCTGCTTCACTCCCCCATCTTGTGACATAAGGCCACTTCACCTAGCATCAGCCAATCCGCTTCACTCCCCCCGTCTTGTGACAGAAGGCCACTTCACCTAGCAGCAGCCAATCCGCTTCACTCCCCCCGTCTTGTGACATAAGGCCACTTTACCTAGCAGCAGCCAATTCGCTTCACTCCCCATCTTGTGACAGAAGGCCACTTCACCTAGCAACAGCAATCCGCTTCACTCCCCCATCTTGTGACAGAAAACCACTTCACCTACTAGCAGCCAATCAGCTTCACTCCCCCATCTTGTGACAGAAGGCCACTTTACCTAGCAGCAGCCAATCCGCTTCATTCCCCATCTTGTGACAGAAGGCCACTTTACCTAGCAGCAATCAAACCGCTTCACTCCTGTCTTGTGACAGAAGGCCACTTCACCTAGCAACAGCCAATCCGCTTCACTCCCCCATCTTGTGACAGAAGACCACTTCACCTACTAGCAGCCAATCTGCTTCACTCCCCCATCTTGTGACAGAAGGCCACTTCACTTAGCAGCACCCAATCCACTTCACTCCCCCGTCTTGTGACATAAGGCCACTTTACCTAGCAGCAGCCTATCCGCTTCATTCCCCATCTTGTGACAGAAGGCCACTTTACCTAGCAGCAATCAAACCGCTTCACTCCTGTCTTGTGACAGAAGGCCACTTCACCTAGCAGCAGCCTATCCGCTTCATTCCCCATCTTGTGACAGAAGGCCACTTTACCTAGCAGCAATCAAACCGCTTCACTCCTCTTGTCTTGTGACAGAAGGCCACTTCACCTAGCAACAGCCAATGCGCTTCACTCCCCCATCTTGTGACAGAAGACCACTTCACCTACTAGCAGCCAACTTCACTCCCCCATCTTGTGACAGAAGACCACTTCACTTAGCAGCACCCAATCCACTTCACTCCCCCGTCTTGTGACATAAGGCCACTTTACCTAGCAGCAGCCAATCCGCTTTACCCCCATCTTGTGACAGAAGGCCACTTCACCTAGCATCAGCCAATCCGCTTCACTCCCCCCGTCTTGTGACAGAAGGCCACTTCACCTAGCATCAGCCAATCCACTTCACTCCCCCATCTTGTGACAGAAGGCCACTTCACCTAGCATCAGCCAATCCGCTCACTGTCTTGTGACAGAAGGCCACTTCAAGCAGCAGCCAACTTCACCTATCTTGTGACAGAAGGCCACTTCACCTAGCATCAGCCAATCTTGTGACAGAAGGCCACTTCACCTAGCAGCAGCCAATCCGCTTGACTCCCCCATCTTGTGACAGAAGACCACTTCACCTACTAGCAGCCAATCTGCTTCAGCTTGTGACAGAAGGCCATCTAGCATCAGCCAATCCACTTCACTCCCCCTGTCTTGTGAGAGAAGGCCACTTCACCTAGCAGCAGCCAATCTGCTTCACTCCCCCATCTTGTGACATAAGGCCACTTCACTTAGCAGCACCCAATCCACTTCACTCCCCCGTCTTGTGACATAAGGCCACTTTACCTAGCAGCAGCCAATCCACTTCACTCCCCTGTCTTGTGACAGAAGGCCACTTCACCTAGCATTAGCCAATGACAGAAGGCCACTTCACCTAGCAGCAGCCAATTCGCTTCACTCCTCCGTCTTGTGACAGAAGGCCACTTCACCTAGCAGCAGCCAATCCGCTTCACTCCCCCATCTTGTGACAGAAAACCACTTCACCTACTAGCAGCCAATCAGCTTCACTCCCCCATCTTGTGACAGAAGGCCACTTCACTTAGCAGCACCCAATCCACCTGTCTGACATAAGGCCACTTTACCTAGCAGCAGCCAATCCACTTCACTCCCCCGTCTTGTGACAGAAGGCCACTTCACCTAGCATCAGTCAATCCGCCTCACTCCCCCTGTCTTGTGACAGGAGGCCACTTCACCTAGCATCAGCCAATCCGCTTCACTCCCCCCGTCTTGTGACAGAATGCCACTTCACCTAGCAGCAGCCAATCCGCTTCACTCCCGTCTTGTGACAGAAGGCCACTTCACCTAGCAACAGCCAATCTGCTTTGTTCCTTTCCCTTTGCTCTGGGTCTGAAAAAAGTGTATTTCTTAGTTCAAACCCAGGGTGGCGCAATGGGTTAAACTCTTGTGCCTGCAGCACTGAAGACCGACAGTTCGGAGGTTCGAGAGAGCGCAGATGAGCTCCCTCTGTCAGCTCCAGCTCCTTATGAGGGGACATGAGGAAAGCCTCCCATAAGGATAGTAAAACATCAAAACATCTGGGTGTCCTCTGGGCAACGTCCTTGCAGACGGCTAATTCTCTCACACCAGAAGCGACTTGCAGTTTCTCAAGTTGCTCCTGACACCCCAAAAAAGTTCAAACCCTTCAATTATTTTAAATTGGATAATGACGGGTCAGTGTACCACGTTTGGTCCAGATCCATCAATCTATGGAGGAGCCTTTGTGGTACAAACAAATATACATACATCCCTTTGTTGAATTTTAAAAATATATAGATAGATAG
This sequence comes from Anolis apletophallus, assembly GCA_030556195.1. Classification (NCBI taxonomy): domain Eukaryota; kingdom Metazoa; phylum Chordata; class Lepidosauria; order Squamata; family Anolidae; genus Anolis; species Anolis apletophallus. The sequence continues at coordinate 17,471,042 of JARBWK010000011.1, forward strand.
ATAGATAGATAGATAGATAGATAGTAGATCATTGAAGGTAGAAGATTGTGTAAAGAGATTTCAATATAGCCTTTACAGACTGAAGTTTTCAATACAAATAAACCCAGTCTTTGGGGTCAACTTTTGGGGCCGGGCCGGGATTATGTGGGATTTTATTGCTGAAGAGATACAGAGAGCAACAGCTTAATGAGACAACCCGAGATTAATATTAAAGCCACAAACACGGATTATGTAACAATACATTAATAATGTAAACCTCTTACATCATTAATTCCTGCTTAGATGCCATAAACCTATGGAAACATGCCCAATATGGCAACACAATGCAGTTAAAAGGGATGCACCGGCAGCATTGGGGACCAGAATAACCCGATTTGTGTCAAGGAGGCAAATTCAATGTTTGCTCTCAAGGAGAGCTCAAGTAACTCTGGGTGAAAATGTCAAGCACCCTTCTGCTTCACATTGGGAAATTCTCAAAAAGTGCCCAAAAAGTATGGGAAGGAGGTGCACATCTCAAAAAACAACGTTCTTGCTTGCTTTCGTAACGTTATTCTAAGGTCATTTGCAAAGCGTTCCATTGTATCCACACTGTGAAATCAATGCAGTTTGATACCACTTTAATTCCCATGGCTCAATGCTAGTATAGAATCATGGGAGACGTAAACCCCTTCTATACTGCCATATAAAATCCAGATTATCTGCTTTGAACTGGATTATATGGCAGTGTAGACTCATATAATCCATTTCAAAGCAGATAATGTGGATTATGTGGCATGATAATTTGGATCATACAACAGTATAGAAGGGTCTTGGTCATACAAAGTGTTAACAGGCCTGGATTAAGGAAGTTTGGCGCCCTAGGCGACCTTCCTCCTCCGTGCCCCGCCCTCCTACCTTCAGTCAAGGAAGGAAGGCGGGGCGAGGAGGAGAAAGAGGCAGAAGGACCTCTGCCGCGCATGAGTGCGCGGCAGGAGGGCACCTTCTTTTTCTCCTCGCCCCGCCCTCCTTCCTTGATTGAAGGAAGGAGGGTGGGGCGAGGAGGAGAAATAGGCGGAGGAACCCCTGCCACGCATGCACGTGCGGCGGGAGGGTGCCTCTTTCCCCTCTGCGCCCCGCCCTCCTTCCTTGACTGAAGGAAGGAGGGCGGGGCAAGGAGGAGAAATAGGCGGAGGAACCCCTGCCGTGCATGCGCATGCGGCGGGAGGCGCCTCTTTCTCCTCCACGCCCCGCCCTCCTTCCTTCAGTCAAGGAAGGAGGGCGGGGCGAGGAGGAGAAATAGGCGGAGGAACCCCTGCCGCGCATGCGCGTGTGGTGGGAGGGCGCCACTTTCTCCTACGCGCCTCACCCTCCTTCCTTCAGTCAAGGAAGGAGGGCGGGGCGCGGAGGGGAAAGAGGCACCTCCCGCCGTGCGCGCATGCACAGCAGGGGTCCCTCCACCTCTTTCTCCTCCTCGCCCCGCCCTCCTTCCTTCAGTCAAGGAAGGAGGGCGGGGTGTGACGCAAAGGAGAAAGAGGCGCCCTCCCGCCCTGCGTGCTTGCTCACTTTTTTTTGGAATTTTATTTGGAATTTTTTTGAATTTTTTGGGGGAATTTTTTAAAAAACTTTTTGGGGGGGGGTCCAGACCTGCTGTCCCCACAAAGCTGCCGCCCTAGGCCATGGCTTAGGGTGGCCTTATGGGTAATCCGGGCCTGGGTGTTAAACCTTCTTTGCCAAAGAGTCCTGCAGATTAAAGTGGTACCAAACTGTGTTAATTCCATGGTAGAACAGGCTTGGGCAAACTTGGATTTTCCAGGCGTTTTGGACTCCAGTTCCCACAATTCCTAACAACCTCAGACCCCTTCCTTGTTCTAATTGTTTAAATTTTATCTGGAGGGCAGTAGTTGCCTTATGTAAACCGCATCAAGTCGCCTTCGGGCTGAAAGGGGCGGTATAAAAATATAGTAAATTTAAAAAAATCTCCTTCAGCTGCTTAAGTGGCTGAGGGGGAAAAGGAAATGGTCTGAGGCTGTTAGGAATTGTGGGAGTTGGAGTCCAAAACTCTCAGAGAACCAAAGTTTGCCCAGGTCAGGGCTAGATGGACCCTTAACTTACTGTTTTCTAAATGGACCAGTCTATGGGTGTATCTACACTGCAGAATTAATGCTGTTATGCACCACTTTAACTCCCACGGCTCAAAGATACAGAATCATGGAAGTTGTACATAACCTTATTCCATTTTCAAACTTTCATTGTCTTGCCTAAATCAATTCCACAGACAACGGGTAAAGCCCTTCTGTTGGTATTATTACACATAATATGAAAAACCTAAGGACGTTCCATTTCAGTGGATTCCTTTGCTGCCATGCTTCCTTGCTCATTGGCCACAAGGCTGTGATGTCACACTCCTGACTCTCCTTTGGGATTCCAAGGATCCAAACAGGTAATTCCTTTTTTCTTTGGTCCCACATGGTCCCACATGACAATGCCTCTGTCACCCACACTTTATGGATACACCCAGTTATTTTCCTTTTGCATTACTCTTATGGACTTTTGCTCATTCCCAAAGACTTTTTCCTTTCTGTCTAGGACCCCTTGGGCTATCTTTTATGAATCTAATAAACTGTGTATCTTTCTGGTGGGTAGGCAGGGGTGATCAGGATGGTATATTTTCCCCATAAACCCTAATGTATCTCCCCTCATGTTTCCCCCCCATGTATGTAATTTTAAAAATATGAAAGTGCCACTGTTTACCTTTAGCCAGCTACCTTGGGTGAGCCTTGCCAGCTGCAAGCTTATGATTCAATCACTCCTCCACTAGCCTCATTTGCATGACAATGGCAGGAGCCAGCTCTTCCAAAAGGGTCTTTCCCCCTTAGGCCAAAACTGGTTTTTGCTAACCAATAGACCAAGGCCTCTGAGTTTCGCCTACCTTGGGCTATTGATTGATAGGAAAAACTATTTCTATATTTCATAAACGGCCACCTCTATCAGCCTCGGAAACTGGTACATGGCTACAGCTTCTTCATTTGTTTACCATCCAAAGAACTGAGACCCTGCAGCAATATATTAATCTGTGTCTATCAAACAGAAAAACACAGATGAGGACATTTGATCATCACCCAAAAGACAATAGAATTGCTCAGCCTGAGAACAGGAGGGTTCTTGCTGAACACTTGGCCACTTGATCTACATATTTAATCCCATAAAAAATGTTTTTCTGCCTTCATTGCTCCAGTCATCACTCAACTCTTTGCCCCCATTGGCTGGAAAATGCAGCCAGCCAGCAAGATTCCATCCAATACAAAGCTGGTCTGGGGGCGGGAAGTGGGAAATTTGAATCTGTAACCTTATAAAATTGCATGTATTTTGAATGTAACTTTATGACTGCTTTGCGACAAGGATATTGCGATTGTCATCCTCCTCAGCTGAGGAGAATAAAGGCTTCGGTGGCATCTTCTTCCGGACCTCTTTGGTGAGATTATTTGGGAAAGGGGTCTTTTTAACTTGCCAAAGGTTCTGCTGAAATCCTCGCTTTAGGGGTACTTTAGGGGTACCTCTGCCCCCCTTTGGGCCAGGCCATCTCCAAATTGTTCGGTAACAATGGTGTGATGGCAACTGTCCTTGAATGTCTCCGTTGTATTTTATGAAAATGAATGCAGAGGGTGGTTGCTGTTAAAGCAGTAAGCGTGACACATTTGATAAGGGAGGCAGCAATTATAGTAGAGTCTTGCTTATCCAACATAAACAGGGCCAGAGAGATAGCACAGCAGTAACAACAGCTGTGCTGGCAATCTGAAGATCTGAAGATTGCAGGTTCGAATCCCGGGCTGGGTTGAACACTAGCTGTGAGCCCTGTCCACTGTTTACCCAACAGTTCGAAAACAGCTGAGCTGTGATTAGATAAACTGGGAACCGCCAAGCGGGGAAGGACTTTTTCAGCTGGAATGCGAAAAAACAGAGGCTATCCGTCATGAGGATGAAGCAACAGCACCACCTTGTGATGTAAAGACACAATCACAACCTGTGAAGCACCGTGATGCAGCTCTGTGACGCAGCTGTGATGCAGCCAAAGAAAAACCCTTCTAAAAATTGTACTGTTATGTATGTTGTATGTAATTGTATGTGGAACCGGCAGGGACTGTCTGCCGTATGTGTAATGTAATCCGCTCTGAGTCCCCTTCGGGGTGAGAAGAGCGGAATATAAATAAAGTGTATGAGCAAATATGTTGGATAATAAGGAGGGATTAAGGAAAAACCTACTGAACGTCAAATTACCAAAACATCATGTTTTACAACAAATCGGTAGAAAAAGCAGTTCAATACACGGTAACGTTATGTAGTAATTACTGTATTTACGAATTTAGCACCAAAACATCACAATGTATTGAAACAGCTGTGGATCCGGGTGGGAGGCAGATTGCATTGGATAATACAGAACGTTGTATGAGCGAAGGTTGGATAAGCGAGACTCTACTGTATCTGCTTGTAAACAACACAGAAAGACATCAAACACAATGCTAAATAAGATGGTTCTCCCCACCACCAGTTTCCTCCTCTCATTATTGGAAATTCCATAACCTATTAGAAGTAACCGCACCATAACCTGATTGGAAAGATAAAAATGACTTCACATCCGTTTGGCGAATGTGAATTTCCATTAACTTGTGAAGACTACCTTTTGAAATCCACTAGTGAAGAAAAGCATGACCTTGTTAGAAGTCAACCCTTTGAACGAGCGATATTCATAAGCATCCATGTAATGGCACACAGGTAACTCAGGTGTTAAACTGAAGAACCATGTCTTTAAACTGCCAAGGATAAGGACATGCCACTACAAATATATATTTGGTTAGCAGAGGATGGTTGGTTTGGGGTTTTTTTGAAGTTGAAATTGCAGTTGTCCAAAAGATATGCACTCACTTGAAACCTTTTAGTTAAAATATGCACTCAGAGATTTCTTTAAAAATCTTGTTTACTTACACAATAAGGCACATTTCACAATACTTCACAATACAGGCACATTTCTTATGGAAGTACAGTTATAGATAGGATGTAGGTTTCTTTGTGTTGAGTATACAGGGTATCATTGTTTATCAATAGTCCATAGTCTTTAAGTATAGTTGTACAGTGTTCCCTCACTTACCGTGGGTGTTACGTTCCAGGACCACCCGTGAAAAGTGAACATTTGCGAAGTAGGGACACCATATTAATTTTAGTATTTATACATTACCTTCTAGATCGGAACTACACAACTAGGCAGTAGTAAGGGGCCAAACATAAAATAGGCTTTGGGCCACGGATAGGTTTTTTAGCCCGCACTACAGGAAGAACACCATTATCCCCACGTCCGCACAGAGGCGGCCCCAGCGATTCCGCGACCTACACGGTCGTGTAGAGCGCCATCGGCTGGGAGGGCACCACCGGCTGGGAGGGCGCCGCCGCACCGACTCCGCGCCCCACCGCCGCAGCACTGCCCTGCGCCGTCTCTGCGCGCGCAGAAGCACCTACAGGCGCTATAGCGCCTGTAGACGCGTTTCTGCGCAAGACGCTGAATGCATGCATGCGCTCCCCGCCTCCGCCCGGCTGCTTTGGAGCCAGCGTGCATGCGCAAAGCCTGCACTGCACACATGCGTGCTGGCTCCAAAGCGGCAGGGCGCTTGGGAGCGAGTGCGTTGCCCTCGTATTCGCGCGTGCGCAGAAGCACCTACAGGCGCTATAGCGCCTGTAGACGTTCTGCGCACGCGTGAATGTACAAGCATGCGCACTGCTCCCTCCCGCGCCTGCCGCTTTGGAGCCAGCGCGCATGCGCAAAACCTGCACTGCACGCATGCGCGCTGGCTCCCAAAGCGACGGGCGCGCTTGGGAGCGAGTGCGGCGATCCTCGTACATTCGCGGCCGGCAGAAAGGTGTGCCGCGGAGGTGTGCCGCGGCCGATGGGGCCGGCGGCGGCGTGGCGGCGGCGGCATGGCGGTGGTGTGGGCGTGGCGGCGGCGGTGAGTGACGCGGCGGCGGGGGGGGACAAAATTTTGTTCGCGTACCCCCCCAAATTAGGTCGGGCCACCCCTGCGTCCGCATAGGCAAATCTGTGCTTAAGTCCGTTCAGCAGTTCACCTACCTGGGAAGCATCATCTCTTCAGACGCCAAGATTGACAAAGAGATAGATCACAGATTAGCAAAGGCATAGAGTGCATTCGGAAGGCTTCACAAAAGAGTCTGGAGTAACAAACACCTGAGGCAAAGCACCAAAATCAGTGTGTACAGAGCTATCGTACTGTCTATTCTCCTCTATGGGTCTGAAACATGGCTCACCTATCGCCAACACCTATGACTCCTCGAACGCTTTCATCAGTGCTGTCTTCGCACAATCCTAAATATACACTGGACCGACTATGTGACGAATGTTGCTGTCCTTGAGCAAGCAGGGATCACCAGCATTGAGGCCATGCTTTTGAGAACACAGCTGCGCTGGGCAGGGCACATCTCTAGGATGGAGGACCACTGCCTCCCAAAAATACTACTCTATGGTGAACTCGCCACGGGTCAGCACAAGAGAGGCGCTCCCAAAAAGAGATATAAGGATTCCCTGAAACAACATCTCAGGCTCGGTCAGATTGAGCAACAACAATGGTCCACCCTGGCCTCACATCTGGAGGCATGGAGATACACTATCCGCAATGCTGCGGCCTCTTTTGAGAAGGGGGAAACGACAATGCTGAAAGAACCGCAACTTGGAAACAACATCACCCAAGGAGACTTTCTGCTGTGCTTTCTGCAACCGGACTTGCCTATCTCAGATTGGCCTTTTTAGTCATCAACGCGCTTGTAAAAAGCGTGGGATGAGTCCTTCCTAAGAATCTTTGTTCGCGAAGTAATGCCGAGAGACATTACCTTCTACATCAGAACTACACAACTAGGCAGTAGTAAGGGGCCGAACCTAAAATAGGCTTTGGGCCACGGATAGGTTTTTAGTGCCTCACTCAGAATTTGTGATCCTTCTCACAAACCTTTCTCTCCGAGCGCTTCCCCTCAACATAGTGCCAGGTTGCAGTCCTTTTCTGAGGGAAAGAAGAAGTGTCTCAGTTCCTGCATCCACTGCGCTCCCTTTCTCTGTGCCTCTGGGTTGCTTCTGTCGTTACTTTCTCCTCTGGAGGGAAAAACCTCCATCTCCACACTGTTCATTTCCCACATTTGTGAGAAAGAAACTTAGCTTCACTATGAAATTCCCCACAACAAGAACATGAAAGGTTGGCAGTTCAAAGCCCAGGTCAGGGTGAGCACCCGCCCTTCAGCCCAACTCATTGTCCACCTAAACAGTTCAAAAACAGCTGTGAACTGTGAGTAGAGAAATGAGGTACCACTTCAGCAGGGATCTATTTTACGGCACCATAAAATACCAGAAAATGCCGGTGAGTAAAGGCAGGAGGAAGCCTGTGATCAAGGCTCTTCGTCATATAGAGGATGGAGCAACAGCACCTCCTGTGGCCGGAATCGAGCACAGCCTCCAGGATGCCAAAATTGGGAAAAATTCCGACATAATACCTCTATCTGTTGTCTGTCCTGTTGTCTGAATGCTTGCCATGTATGTGTTCTGTGATTTGCCCCCTTCAGTGTGAGAAGGGAAGAATATCAATGCTGTAAATAAATAAATAACCCCCCCCCCACCGAAAAATAGTCCAATATATATTTAAATGTGATCCATGCTCCCACTACTCCAACCCGAGTCCATCAGCCTCTCCAGACTGTATTTCCAACTGAAACCAGCACCTCCAGTATCCTAATGAGAGCTATCAAGGAAACATGACGCACAAGCTAGGAAGACCACCGTTATGTTTTAAAACTGTTTTATGTGTACTTCTTTTTTTCTTTATTTTTGTCCCCCACCCCACCCCACACTTCCTTTACTCTTCTCTCACATCCGTCTACTTCAGTTTTGTTTTTCTTCTATGCTCTCCTTTCCCCTGCTTGTGTATATATGTTGTTATTTTATTGAAAATTCAATAAAGAAAATTGAAAGAGAGCTATCAGTGGTGCCCCCTTTGCCACAGGTTAGTTTGGTAACTTTAATTGCTACTCTGTTATGAGAGCTGTTCAACAGTGGAACTTTCTGCCTCGGAGTGTGGTGGAAGCTCCTTCTTTGGAGGCTTTTAAACAGAGGCTGGATGGCCATATGTCATTAATTAAGCTTTTCCAGCATGGCAGGGGGTTGTACTGCATGGCCCATGTGGTCTCTTCCAACTCTATGATTCTATGTAGCACTGCATGTGACCTCCCTCTCTATGGCTTAGGCCAGGCCTGGGCAAACTTCGACCCTCCAGGTGTTTTGGACTCCAACTCCCACAATTCCTAACAGCCTGTCCAAAACACCTGGAGGGCCGAAGTTTGCCCAGGCCTGGCTTAGACTCATAGACTTTGAGGTGCCCTCCAGATGTTCTGAAGCAGAGCTCTCATAAACCTTGAGCATTGGCCATGCTGGAGGTCATGTTACATGGAAGTGGATTCATAGAATAATAGAGTTGAAAGAGACCACATGGGACATCTAGTCCAACCCCCTGACATGCAGGGAAAGCACAATCGAAGGACTCCTGACAGATGACCATAATTTATGCAGCTTAACAATTATCACCATAGTTAAGATACTATGAAATAGTTCAATTGGACTGAGCATTTCATATTTAGTGTATTTATAAAGAATTCTAATGGCTTTGATTATAATTTCCATGGGATTGAAAATGTTGGTGATTATTTATTTCTCATATCAGGAGCGAACCAAGGGTACGGTTATAATGTATTTGAAAAGCACAACGTTAAGAAAAACTTGGCATTGTATTAAATGTCCTTTGACCAATAGCTGGCCACTCTGAGTGCCTCTGGTGTTGCTCTAAGGAGGTCCTCTATCGTGCACGTGGCAGGGCTCAGGCTGCATTGTAGTAGGTGGTCTGTGGTTTGCTTTTCTCCATACTCACATGTCGTGGACTCCACTTTGTGGCCCCATTTCTTAAGGCTGGCTCTGCATGTCATGGTGCCAAAGTGCAGTCTGTTCAGCACCTTCCAAGTCGCTCAGCCTTCTGTGTGTCTCTCATTCAGTATCAGCCATGGATTGAGGTTGGTTCTGCTGGACCTCTCAGCGGCCTTCAATACCGTTGACCACGGTATCCTTCTGGGACGCCTCGCAAAGATGGGGCTTGGAGGTACTGTCTTGCAGTGGCTCCGGTCCTTTCTGGAGGGCCGATCTCAGAAGGTGTTATTGGAAGATACCTGTTCAACCCCACAACCATTGTCTTGTGGGGTTCCTCAGGGTTCAATACTATCTCCCATGTTGTTTAACATCTACATCAGGGGTGCTCATTAGGTAGATCACGAGCTACTAGTAGATCTTCGGCACTCTTCCAGTGATCTTCAGGCCTCACCAGCCGGATGGGGCACTGTTGCCATGTGCGCGCACACCCTGTGCGCATGCGCACTCCTGCTGTTGGCTTCTGCTCTTGCGGTGCTTCTTCCGCCTGTGGGGCATTGCAGGAAGGAGGAAGCACGGGGCGGGGCCTCCGGAGGGAGCGCCTCGCGCTCTGCCCTGCCTCTCTCTCGTCCTGAAGCAGCCGTGCAGCCTCCGCTGCCAGCGAGAGAGGCAGGGCGAAGTGCAAGGTGGGGCCTCCGCCTCGTGCTCCTTCCTTCCCACAATGCCCCGCGGGTGGAAAAAGCGCGCGCACGGTGAGGGGAGTGCGTGCAGGTAGGTCTTTGTGACTTGCTTCCTTTGAAAGTAGCTCGCATACTGAAAAAGTGTGGGCACCCCTGATCTACATGAAGCCGCTGGGGGAGGTCATCCGGAGTTTCGGAGTGCGGTGTCATCTGTACGCAGATGATGTCCAACTCTGTCACTCCTTCCCACCTGCTACTAAGGAGGCTGTTCAGGTCCTGAACTGGTGCTTGGCCGCTGTAACGGACTGGATGAGGGCGAACAAATTGAAATTGAATCCAGGCAAGACAGAGGCACTCCTGGTCAGTCGAAAGGCCGAACAGGGCATAAGGTTACAGCCTGTGTTGGACAGGGTTACACTTCCCCTGAAGACGCAGGTTCGCAGTTTGGGTGTGATCCTGGACTCATTGCTGGGCCTGGAACCCCAGGTTTCGGCGGTGCCCAGGGGAGCATTTGCACAGTTAAAACTTGTGCGCCAGCTGCGCCCGTACCTTGGGAAGTCTGACTTGGCCATGGTAGTCCATGCTCTGGTTACATCCCATAAAGATTACTGCAACGCTTTCTATGTGGGGTTGTCTTTGAAGACTGTTCAGAAGCTGCAACTAGTCCAACGGACAGCAGCCAGGTTGATAACAGGAGCGGCATTCAGAGAGCGCACAACTCCCCTGTTGTACCAGCTCCACTGGCTGACAGTTTGCTACCGGGCACAATTCAAAGTGCTGGATTTAGCCTTTAAAGCCCTAAACAGTTCAGGTCCTACTTACCTGTCTGAACGCATCTCTCCCTATGAACCATCGAGATGTTTAAGATCATCTGGAGAGGCCCTGCTCTCGGTCCCGCTTTCTTCGCAGGCACGACTTGCGGGGACGAGAGACAGGGCCTTTTCAGTGGTGGCTCCTCGTCTTTGGAACACCCTCCCTAGAGACATCAGATCGGCCCCCTCCCTCCTGACATTTCGCAAGATAGTCAAGACCTGGCTGTTTGAGCAGGCATTTGCTGATGAAATATAAAGCTTTAATTAGATATATGGAATGATGACGATGTGATGGAAACTGATTTCAACATGACGCTGAGACTGCAATTGTTCAATTGTTGCTATATGGTTATATATATTTTTTGGTTTGTTTGCTTGTGTTGTATTGAGGGCAGAGACTGCCTTGTGTAAACCGTCCCGAGTCGCCTTCGGGCTGAGAGGGGCGGTATAGAAACGTGACAAATAAATAAATAAATTGAGGTTCCAGGTTTTAGCCTGCCACTTTTGGACTCTTAGTTGCTGAGAGTGTCTCTGTAGATCTTAGAAAACTATTTCTTAATTTAAGGCATTGGTGTGCTGGTTGATATCCGAACAGGGGATGGACTGGAGATGTCACTGCCTTGGTCCTTTCACTATTGGCTGCTACTTCCCAGCGGATGTCAGGTGTTCGTGATCACCATCCACCTTAACTCCTACAATGAATCTGAACCGCTTAATAGTCAGTCATGGTTTTAATCCCACTCCACTGCCTTCTAGTTCTCCGCCTCCCGGTCCTCCTGTCTCCTTCCTGTCTCAAACTTATTAAATCATATCTTCCAATCCAGGTCAATATTATTGGTGTAGACTGTACTGCGATATCTCACCATGCTCCTGGGCCAGTCGTCTGCGGTTGCTAAACTTACCGAGGATCGGGAGAAGTTGGCTTTGGTGAAAGCCCCAGTTCGCATTGTTCCTCTATGGAAGGACCTCAAAGTCCAACTCATGGAAACCCTGGAGCTACAAAAGGTAGGGGAGACTGAATGCTACGAAATGAGAACCAAGGTTTTCTTTGTCAGTAGGGTAAGATCAAGGACAAGATGGATGGATGATATCCGTGAAGTGACAGGCTTGACCTTGAAGGAGTGGTGGGTGGCTATGGCTGAAGGGAGCTCTGGCGTGGGCTGGTCCAGGAGGTCACGAAGGGTTAGAAGCGACTGAACAAATAAACAACAACAGGGTAGGGCAGGGGTGGGCAATTATTTTTTCCAAGGGGCCACACGAGAGCCAAAAAATATTATGGAGGGCCGCATTTATTTATTTATTTACTATATATTACACATAATTAATATTAACATATTAATATATCAAGAAATATTCATATATTATTAGTATAATATCATAATTATTATATTATAGTATATATATATAGACATTATAATATATTGAAATTATAATAAATAACATTATTATATTATTTATTATTATATTATTATTATAAGCGGCTGAGGGGGGGAAAGGACAGGGCCTGAGGCTGTTAGGAATGCTGGGAGTTGAAGTCCAAAACCTCTGGAGGACCCAAGTTGGCCCAGGCCTGGTGGAGAATGAATGTGATGAGCCTTCATACCTGTTGGTGGGTGTGCTGGGCTCCGAGGCCCTGAATGGGGGGTGCGGCGAGTACGAGGGCGAGGCGGGCACGCTGCCCCCGCCGACCCTGGCTTCGATGCTCTCGTCGCGACTCTGGCGCCAGGGAAGGGCACGGAGAAGGCAGCGAGTCAGCCTCGGAGTCCTCCAATTCGCTCCGGTGCCGGCCCGTTGCCCAACGCAGCGGAGTCTTCTGGGAGTCGGAGTCCGGAAGGCGAGGCCTATAGGCACGCAAAAGCCTCGGGCTCATGTTATTCCCTTCCCCGAGAGCCTTCACGCTCCGTTGCTTCTCCCTCCTTGCTGCCCTCCCTCGGCCTGAATGAAGGGAAGGCTCCTTCCATGCGCCCTTCCCCTCCCACTCCCATGGAGAAAGCGGCAAGTACAAGGGTGAGGCGGGCACGCTGCCTCCGCTGACCCTGGCTTCGGCCAGCCCCTGGCGCCTCCTCCGACCTGTCTGCCGACACAGACCCCACCGAGCCTGTGATGGCATGGCGGCAGTGGCACATCTTCCTCTCGGCCCCACCCCCGACGCCCTTCTCCCCGGGCCGGACAGAAGTGGCTGCCAGGCCGGATCCGGCCCGGGGGCCGTAGGTTGCCCACCTCTGGGGTAGGGTGACGGAAAGAGATGTCTTCCAAAATTGGTACCAAATTTCACTGAGAAGATTCCTTCCTTATGCTCTTTCCAGTAGTTGAATTCTGTCCATCTGCCTTGTATAGTCAGACCTTCCTCCACGTCTGTCCTTTCCCCTTTCTGGAACTCACCACGTCCCTTCTTCTTGAATAGAGCATGGCAGGAACGGAAGGAAGCCCCATCTTGCTGAGCGACAGGCCCAGTATTATATTCCGAGAGAGCTGCCAACCCGATTCCATGCCGCTTGTCTTCTTCATTCGGGCAAGTGACTTCGAAAGCTACCTTGCATCATTCACCTGGAAGAGAGGGAAGGGAAGCAAGGTGAGAGGGAACATGGTGGTGCATGGGAGATGGGTATCTATGCCATGGTCATTCCCAACTTTGGATCTTTATATGCCTCCTCCAAAGGACAATAGAATGACCTAGTTGTTGAGTTATTGTTGTGGTTCCTCCACTCTGTTTCCAACTAGAAGGTGAACCTATTTCAGAGTTTTCTGAAGCTGAGAGTGTGTGATTCACCCAAGGTCACCCAATGGGTTTCCATGCCTGAATGAGGAATCAAACTGTGGTCTCTAGAATCCTAGTCCAGTGCTCCAACCAGGGGCGGTCTAAGGTCATTTTAAATGGTAAGCAAACACTATTTTGGTGCCCCCTCAAACATTATTTTGGCGCCCCCCCCCCCCATGTAAAACAAACCTTTCCCTACCTCTTCTTTCCTTCCTCTTCCTTCCTCTCCCTTTCTTTCTTTCTTTCTTTCGCTCTCTTTCAGAGGAGGAGGAGCTGCCACTAGGCTCAGGCCACAAGGAGGCGGAGAGGAAGGGGGCCGGTGAGGGATGAGGAGGCGGCGGCGCTATGCGGTGCTGCTTCTTCTTCCTCCTCCTCCGCCCCCTCCGCCTCGCCGCTCGGCTCAGCTACTAGGCATGCGCGGAGGTTTTCGCACATGCCCAGTGGCTCCGGAGCTCAACTTGAGCTCCGGAGCCACTGCGCATGTGTGAAAACCTTCGCGCATGCCCAGAAGCTGCTGCCGGCACTGAAGCCTGTTAAGCCTGCGGCTTCAGCGCCTGCAGGTGCTTCTGGGCATCTGCGGAGGTTTTCGCGCATGCGCAGTGGCTCCGGAGCTCAAGTTGAGCTCCGGAGCCACTGGGCATGCGCGAAAATCTCTGTGCATGCCCAGAAGCTGCTGCAAGCGCTGAAGCCGACGCAGCGGCTGCGCGGCCGGCATGGCCGCGGTGGCGCCTCCCATCCAAGATGGCACCCCACACAGCCGCGTAGTTCGCATATATGTAAGACCGCCCCTGGCTCCAACCACTGCACCACACTGTTTCTCAATAGGACCTATCTAGTTCAACATTCTGTTTCTCACAGTAGCAAACTTGGAGGCAGCACGTAGTCATCATAACATTTCTATCATCTTCCATTCTGCAGGAGACAATTTTGGTCTCCAAGAAATGGTCTTTCGAGATCCTAAGGTCAGGCACCACCTCACCTCCATAAGTAAAGATAAAGGTTTTCCTCTGACATTAAGTCCAGTCGTGTTCGACTCTGGGGATTGGTGGTCATCTCAATTTCTAAGCCAAAGATCCAGCGTTGTCCGTAGACACCTCTAAGGTCATGCGGTCAGCATGACAGAATGGAGTGCCGTTACTTTCCCGCCGGAGCGGTACCTATTAATCTACTCACATTTGCTTGTATATGTTGTGTATGTGAAAAACAGCAGGAATTGCCTGCTAGTATGTGTACCTGTAATCCACTCTGAGTCCCCTTCGGGGTGAGAAGAGAGGAATATAAATAAAGTAAATAAATAAATAAATAAAATTAATCTTACGATAAGCACTGCTTGGTACGATATGGAAGGGTCTCTTGATATTTGCTAGAAGCCATGCCCAGATTATCCATAAGGCCACCCTAGGCCATGGCCTAGGGCGGCAGCCATGGCAAGAGGCGGCAGGTCCGGACCCCCCCCCCCAAATTATTTTTTTAAAAAGTTCGATCTTTGGGCGCTTTTGCGCCTGCGTGCTATCTACGCCCCCCCCGCGCCCCTTCCCCTTTCTTGCACTCCTCCTTGCCCCCCCCCTGCACCTCCTCGCGGCTCCGCGCGCCCCGGAGGTGGGGCTTCCCTTCCTCCTCCTCCGCGACGCCGGGCGCATGGTAAGAAGGAGGAGGAGGAAGCCAGGCGTATGGCAAGCAGGAGGAAGAAGCAAGGGATGGCTCGTTTCCAGGGGCGAGCGAACCCTTCCTTCCTTCTCCTCTTCACCATGCGCCCAGCTTCCCCCTCCTCCGCAACACCGGGCGCGTGGCGAGGAGTCAAGGAAGCTGGGCGCGTGGCGAGGAGGAGGAAAAGAAGGCTCGCCCCCCGGGTGCGCGGAGGAAGAAGGAGGTGCACGGAGCCGCGAGGAGGTGAGGGGGGGGGTGCGGTAGAGGTTTGGGGGCGTAATTTGAAAGTGCGGCCTAGGGCGCCAACATTGCTTAATCCGGGCCTGCTAGAAGCCTTAGACATTCCTTTCCTAGACCCTGGCCTCTTTGTGGCATCTAATTTGCAGCTTTTAAGAAGAGAATATTTTCCCAAGTGAAGTGCATACATACATACTGTACATATTACTTTGTGATTTCATATATATATTCTAATTCCTATTTCTAATATGGTTACATCCAATATATATTTTCCAATATATGTATTATGTATTTCCATCATGCCTTCATCACAGGTACAGCTAATAATAATAATAATAATAATAATAATAATAATAATAATAACCTGCATGCCCCGCTGCCTTGAGCCTGGATCAAAGTCTGTTCTCTGACTCCCAGGTGGTCTGACTTCAAATATACTCTAGCTGAGTTCCTTTTCTCTTTACAGGTGCGTGCCTGGATATACAGCTCAGAGGTCGAGACCACAGTGACAGAGAAAGAGTATTCCATCATGAAAAACCCCAGGGTCCTCATGATTGTCCATATCAGCCATCTGCATCTGCTGGTCGCCTTTTGCGACGACATCCACTTGCGTTTCTTTGGAGACTACACTCAGGGGTTTCAGCTGCTCTCCGAGATGAGCTCGCCTTATTCCATCACCAGCTTGTGCTCCAACTCTGAGACAGGCGAATTGGTGACGGGGGCCATTGGCATTGTGACGTTCTGGTCTTTTGTCATCGAGGACGTTCCTTCCATCAATATCGAGCAGGAGGTGTTAATTGCGAGCGGCGAGTTTGTACACTTTCTCAGAGTGGAGCCCGAGTGGGGAGCGCTGGTCGCTTTGTGTGAGAACAATATCCGTGTGTACAACTACAAAACCAAGGTCCAGATGTGCAATTTCAAGGTCAGCCAAGGTGTGTCTCTGACGTGTTCCACTTCTAATTGTGCCCAGGGCTTCCTCTACACTGGAGACCTGGCTGGAGACATCACAGTGTGGGACTTTCTCAAAGGGAACCTGGTCAACCAATTCAAGGCTCACTTGAGCGCCATCACCACCATAATCAGCCGGATATCAGTCCATACCCTCATGACCTCATCACTGGACGGTTTCCTAAAGGAGTGGAACCTGACTACCTGTGAGCAGCTCCGGCGTGTAGACATTGGGGAAGAAGTCTTCCAGATGCAGTTCATCAATGAGCAGACGTTCTTCCTCCGTACTAAGTACACCTTTTCCATCCGTACTGTCAACAACTTCTACCAGCTCTTCAACAGGTCTAAATCTAGCCTCAAGAAGCTGGAACGGGTGCAGTGTGGATCAGACAAGGCACGCATCCTGGCAGAAACGGAAGACGGGGTTGTCCGATTCCTTTCTCCTGTTACAGGAGATATGTTGTTTGTCACCTGGCCCTTCCAATTACTCGAAAAGGCCCTGGACTATGTTTATGACCCTGAACAGGAGGAACTGTTTGTGACCTTGGGCACAAGTGATATCTATGTCATGGATACCTCCAGGAATCCTTGCCCAGTCAAGTGTATCCTGCATACTGCTGACTCCATAGACGACAAGGTGCTGTGTCTGGCCTACAGCCGCTTGGATCTGAATGGCCGCACTTCTAGCTTCATATTCAGTGGGTTCAAGAGTGGGAAAGTGCGTACGGTCACCCAGGATTTGTATCGGATGGGCAGTCGCAGAATTCATAATAACAATGTGGTGGCGCTCAGCAGCCTTTCAGCCTCAGGGGACCTCTCATACCATTCGCGAGAGTCCTCCTACCTGTGCTCCTACGGCCTTGATAATTACATTATTCTTTCCAATGTCATTTTGAAGAAGAGCAGTATTCTGGAGGTGGTACCTATGGTTTCTATCCCGAACCTCAAGTGCAGGATCAACAAACTCCTACTCATTCCTGGCTATATCTGTGTCCTCACGGATCAAAACCGTGTCCGGTTGTGGCGCCAGGCAACGCTAGTCCATGGCAAAAAGAATCCTTTCTGGAAAGAGACCGACGCCATGCATCCCACCAGCATCACTTCCTTTGATTACTGCCACACGCTCAGCCTCCTAGTGACCGGAGGTGCTGACGGATCTGTTCGCATCTGGGACATCCTGGGGAAGATGTTAGTGGAGTTTGACACGACCCTCAAATTCAGCCGTGTCTGCTTTGCCAACCAGCGGGGAGACTTGATCGTGGGCTTCAACCTGAACATCTATTTCATCCCATGTGTCTCGTACCTCCCCAACAGGCACCTCAGCATGTTGGCAACCCGGAGCATGAGAGATGATGCGGTTGAAATCCCGCTTCCATTCATGCCACGTTTCTTGCTGATGTTCGACATTGTTTTTGTGCCCAAGTAAGTCACGAGGGAAGAGGGAGGGACAAAGCAGTAGAAGATGTGACCCCTGTCTTAATACAGGCGGGTTTCTTCCTACCTTTGCAATTAGCATACCCTGTTTCCCTGAAAATAAGACAGTGTCTTATATTAATTTTTGCTTCTAAAGATACGCTAGGTCTTATTTTCAGGGGATGTCTTATTTTTTCATGAAGAAGAATTTAAATTATTGTTGAACAAAAAAATGATCATTTATTAGGCATACAACATATATAGACAGAGACAGAGGCAATTTAACATTCCAGCTTTTTCCAGCTTCATGAAGGTATGCTCAGTTCCAGCCACAGGGGGAGCTGCCGCTTCACCGTCCACTTGTGACACCGGGTCCTTTAATGGAGTACTTCCTTATTCTTCTGCAGGCTGCTGGAAGATTTTATGGCATTGTAAATTAGTTAAATTAGCCTACCTGCATAAAGCGGTACCTAAATTTCCTACTTGACAGATGCAACTGTTTTCGGGCTGCATAGGTCAACAGCAAGCTATGGTCGGGAGCTTGCTCCGACCTGGGCTGGCTTCAAACTCACGACCTCTCGGTCAGTAGTGATTTAATGCAGCTGACTACTAACTAGTTGTGCCACAGCCCGGTCCACTGTAGGAGAAAAACCCATGGAGTTATCAGATCTAATGGAAAAGTGGATAATTCCATGGGTTTCCCCCCTACATCAGGCATGGACAAACTTCACCCATATATTAAGAGAACCACTGACCACATGCCATGTTTTCCCAAAAATAATGCAGTGTCTTATATTAATTTTTTCTCCCAAAGATGCACCAGGTCTTATTTTCAGGGGATGCCTTATTTTTCCATGAAGAAGAATTCACATTTATAGTTGAACAAAAAAATTTATAACATTTATTATATATTGTAAAGTAGTTGTCAGTATATAATAAATATACTGGTCCTCATACACAGGGCCACAAAAAAGAAGGGCTATAAAGTACCTGGCTCCCACACACTGGAGACTGTAACAATCTCCCACAGCAGTTTCTGGATCACTTGTACAGCAAGGACAGTGTTGCAGCTTCCGGCCACCAGGGGGAGCATGCTTCCAAACAAAATTTTTGCTAGGACTTACTTTCTGGGGAGGCCTTATATTTAGCAATCTAGCAAAACCTCTACTAGGTCTTATTTTCAGGGGATGTCTTATTTTCGGGGAAAACAGGGTATGGTATAAATAAAGGGGCAGGAGCAAGTTTAGGTGTATAGCTTCAGTGTTCATGTCTCTATAGCCAAGAACATAAATCTAGGTTCATAAGTCACCCATCAAGACCTATTCACGGGGCGTATTTTGCTTTAGCCCAATGCAGCAATTCCTCTTTGCAAGGCAATGGGGAAGGCCAGTATTTGTTGTGCTCAAACTGTTCAAATGAATTCACCTTGGTTGGTTGTAGGGCCTGGAAACATGGTCTTTTGTGGAAGTCAGTCAGGCATAAGTAAGTATGGTCAAGGGATGGCTTCTTGACCTCAGCTCAGGCTCCAGCAATTGATAACTATGGTCATTTCCATACAACTAAATAGAATCCCACATTATCTGCTTTGAACTAGAATATATGGCAGTGTAGACTCAGATAACACAGTTCAAAGCAGATATTGTGGCATTTTCTGCCTTGATATTCTGGATTATATGGCTGTGTGGAAGGGCCCTAAGGCTCTAAAACTTGGCATAAGCATGGTTTTTCTACCCGGGGGGGAGGAGATAATACACTACGAATTTGTGGTCTAAATTCAGACCTTGTAAAACTACATATCCCAGATTCCATAGCATTGAGTCATGGTGGTAATAAGCATGGTGTTAAATTGCATTACAGTGTAGATGCACCCTGAAACACAAAGGCCCCTTCCACAGAGCTGAATAAAATCCCACATGTTCTGCTTTGAACTGGAATGTATGGCAGTGTGGACTCAGATAACCCAGTTCAAAGTAGATATTGTGGGACTTTCTCCCTTGGGTATTTCTGGGTTATATGGTTGTGTGGAAGGGCTCTCAGAATAATTAGTTTGAGGAGATAAGGAAGTCACAGGAGTAAGAGCGAAAGGCAATGGACTGCTAATGTATGTATCAGCCATAACACTAACTTGAAGACGTAAGTGACAGCTGCTCAAGGACGCCTCCTTTCCCCCATTATTTTAGTTTTCCAGCCAGTTTTTTTAATGCCGAAACTGCATTCCCCACTTCATTTTAAGCAGCGAATATCCCCACTCCTTCGCTTGAAAATGAAGTTCAACAGAGACAAATGCAAGATACTCCACTTAGGTAAAAAGAAATGCAAAGGTACAGAATCGGGGACGATGCCTGGCTCGACAGCAGTACGTGTGAGAAAGACCTTGGAGTCCTCATGGACAACAAGTTGAACATGTGCCAACAATGTGATGCAGTGGCAAAAAAATTCCAATGGGATTTTGGCCTGCATAAATCGGACTCAAGTGTCTAGATCCAGGAAAGTTGTGCCACCCCTCTATTCTGCCTTGGTCAGACCACACCTGGAATACTGTGTCCAATTCAGATCACCACAATTGAAGAGAGATATTGACAAGCTGGAATGTGTCCTTAGGAGGGCGACTAAAATGATCAAGGGTCTGGAGAACAAGCCCTGTGAGCAGGCCCGGATTAACAATTTTTTGCACCCTAGGCCACAATTTGGAATTACGCCCCCGCGTGTTGTGCTCCCTGCTGCCCCTCCCTCCCTCCCTCTCTTGGGCCCCCCTGTTGCGGCGAGCAGGCTCCAAACCCACCGCCTTAGGGAAGGAGGCTGGCCTTGTGCCCTGAGCACAGGCGCGAGTCCCGCTTGACCCTCCCTCTAGGCCCCATTGACCCGGCCGTTGCTCCCGAAGGCAGGCCCGCCCACTTGGCCTGCTGCTATTTCCCTACTGGGGGGTCACTGCCACCTTTCCTTCTCCCTCCCACCTTTACTCCTCCTGCACATGCACTGCGACCTGCATCCGGGCCACGGGAGGCCACTTCCCTGAGGGGGGCGTTCTCACGAGACACATCGATGGCGCCCTCCCTCTTTCGCTCCCTCCCTGGCGCCTCAGCTGCACAGCTCACTCCTCTCCTCCTGGGCCTTCCTGAGGGCGAGCTCCGCAGAGCCCGTTGCGCCCGTTGTCCCTCCCTCCGGGGCTCTGCCTGATGGCGTGTGTGGCGGTGGGGCTCCGGCTCTTCCTCCTCCTCTTCTCCTCCTCCTTCTCCCTGCGGGCGAGCCCCTCAGACGCTGCTATGCGGCGGAGGCGAGGCGGGGAAGCCACAGGCTGCCGGCGGCTCCACGAACAGGTTGGAGTCCAAGCTGGCAGCGGGAGAGAGCGGCATGAGGCGGAGGCAGCCCAGGAGCAGCGGCTTCCTTCCTCATCTCCATGCGCCGTAGCGTTTTTATTTGTTTCAACATTTGGGGGGGGGGTCCATGATCTGCGCCCCCCTCGGCGTGCGCCCCTAGGGCATGGGCTAGCCTGGCCTTATGGGTAATCTGGGCCTGCCTGCGAGGAGCGGTATAAAGAGCTGGGCATGTTTAGCCTGCAGACGAGAAGGCTGAGAGGAGACATGATGAGGGCCAGGTATCAATATGTGAGGGGAAGTCATAGGGAAGAGGGAACAAGCTTGTTTTCTGCTGCCCTGGAGACTAGGACACAGAACAATGGCTTCAAACTATGGGAAAGGAGATTCCAGGTGAGCATGAGGAAGAACTTCCTAATTGTGAGAGCTGTTCAGCAGTGGAACTCTCTGCCCCAGAGTGTAGTGGAGGCTCCTTTGAAGGCATTTAAACAGAGGCTGGATGGCCATCTGTTGGGGGGTGCTTTGAATGCGATTTTCCTGCTACTTGGCAGGGGGTTGGACTGGATGGCTCATGAGGTCGCTTCCAACTCTAGGATTCTATGATTCTAAGTGGAAACTGGCTGGAAGAAAGGGAAAAGGTGCATTGTGGCGCCTAATGTGGCGTCCCCAAGGGCTGGTTTCACATCTGCATTTTGTATTTAGTTGTATGGGTCTTTGTTCTATTGTCCAGCCATGTGGGCACTCAGGGGCGGAGTTGTGTCTTGGCTCCACACCTGATGTTACCGCCCCTCAGGGGTCCCAAGCCCCAGGTTGAGAAACACTGAAATAGAGGAACCATCACTCTGCAAACAAAGAGGCAAGTGATTGTAATCCCTTTTCAAGGACTTCCTTTGCAACCAACTAAGCATTTTGGGCCACCAGCATTTTCACTGGTTGTATTCAATAAACCTTGTTTGGTTCGCTATTTCTGAGTCTAGCACTCATTCTTATAGATATCCCAGGTCTCCCTGCATGTGGGAAGGCCTTTTCTCTACCTTCAGGGCCATGGTTTGCATGTCCATCCCTATAAAGCAGTGTTTCTCAACCTGGGGGTCGGGACCCCTGAGGGGGTCATGAGGGGGTGTCAGAGGGGTCGCCAAAGACCATGAGAAAACACAGTATTTTCTGTTAGTCATGGGAGGTTCTGTGTGAGAAGTTTGGCCATTCTATCATTGGTGGGGTTCAAGAGGCTCTTTGATTGTAGGAGAACTATAAATCTCAGCAACTACAACTTCCAAATGTCAAGTTCTATTTCTCCCCAAACTCCACTAGTATTCACATTTGGGCATATTGAGTAGTCATGCCAAGTTTGGTCTAGAATCGATCCATCATTGAGTCCATAGTGTTCTTTGGATGTAGGTGAACTACAACTCCAAAACTCAAGGCCAGTGCTCACCAAACCCTTCCAGAATCTTCTGTTAGTCATGGGAGTTCTATGTGCCAAGTTTGGTTCAATTCCACCATTGGTGGAGTTCAGAATGCTCTTAAGTTGTAGGTGAACTATAAATCCCAGCAACTACGACTCCCAAATGACAAAATCAACCCCCACCCCCATTCAAATTTGGGCATATCGGGTATTTGTGCCAAATTTAGTCCAGTGAATGAAAACACACCCAGCGTTTCGTATATTTACATTACAGTTCATAACTGTAGTAAAATTACAGTTATGAAGTAGCAACAAAAATAATTTTATTGTTGGGGGTCACCACAGCATGAAAAACTGGATTAAGGGGTTGCGGCATTAGGAAGGTTGAGAACCACTGCTATAAAGCCTATTTTTAGGCCCTGAAGGCAGAAAACCTAAACATATCCCAGCAATAAAATAAAGTGTGTGTGTGTGCGGGGTATAAAATAGTTTGCAGGGAAAGAAAGGATTTCCCACTTAGTTTAAGATGTTTGGAAGAATGATTTGGCTACATTAAAAAAAACTGGGGAATTGAGGGACCGGATGTAGGTTCTCGAAGAACTGGAGTAAGTGCAACACAGCAGCAACATTTAAGATACGGCATTGAAATTCTTGACTCAGAAATCCTTTCTTTTCAAGGTATCATCAGCTGGGCAAGCAGGCCAAGAAGTTTGAACGTCTGGAGCCCATAACCAATCACAAGGAGGTGGTGATGGAAAAAGGCGTCGCCAAAGTGATCGCATTCATTGGCAAGCAAGCGAGGGGTCTTCCCGGACAAGATTTCTATGGGCTTCCACCGGACATCAAGGAGTTGCACCCGGAGTTTGCTGTGGAATACCAACTCCTTTCGCGGCCCATTTTGGGGAAGAGGCACGCTCCGGCTGAGCCCCCACTGGCCCCGGCACCTTACCGTGGGCTCCCACCGCTGCCTAAAATTGTCCCCCTACACCGTAGGATACCTTTCCAGTTTGGACGCACTTGGCCCATTGCGCCTGATGGCTACATCCCCAATTCAGTGATCCGAGCCAAATTGTTTCCAACAGGGATCCCCGCAAGCCTTGAATGCCCCTTGATACCCAGCAGGGATCCCTTGCCAATGCGGAAGTTGGTCAAGATACAGTTGCAAGACTGGGATAAGTCAGAGGTTGTTGAGAAAGCCCGGAAGAAAAAGGCAGAAAAGTTAATGCGGCCTGCCTTCCAGGGACGCCGTCGGGATCTGCTGTCTGAAATTGTGACCAAACCATGGTTGAGACACAAGCCTAGTGATGCATCACTTCCTTCTGTCATTAAGGCCATTATAAACATAATGGACGATGTGCCCTATTCAACCTACTTGCAATGTACATCAGCCCTGGTCCAGCTTTCCGAGTCTTACGAGCTGCCAACGCCTATCCAAGAACAGGCCTATGACCGTCTCATCCAGGACACGAACCACAAAGAGGTCAGCATGGGCGTTATGAGGTGGGGCCAGTGGGATGTGGGGAAGCACAGAGGTACAGTAGAGTCTCGCTTATCCAACCTTCGCTCATCCATCTTATTTAGCATTGTGTTTGATGTCTTTCTGTGTTGTTTACAAGCAGATACAGTAGAGTCTCGCTTATCCAACCTTCGCTCATCCAACGTTCTGTATTATCCAATGCAATCTGCCTCCCACTCGGATCCACTGCTGTTTCCATACATTGCAATGTTTTGGTGCTAAATTCGTAAACAGAGTAATTATTACATAACGTTACTGTGTATTGAGATGCTTTTTCTGTTGATTTGTTGCAAAACATGATGCTTTGGTGCTTAATTTTTAAAATCATAACTTAATTTGATGTTTAATAGGCTTTTCCTTAATCCCTCCTTATTATCCAACATTTTCGCTTATCCAACGTTCTGTCGGACCCGTTTATGTTGGATAAGCGAGACTCTACTGCAGGGGCGCTCACACTTTTTCAGCATGCGAGCTACTCTTAAAGCAACCAAGTCCAAAAGATCTACCTGCCCCCGCCGCCGTGCACTCCCACGCGCTCCCGCCGCAACGCGCTTTTCCCACAGCGCTTCTTCCGCCTGCGGGGCATTGCAGGAAGGAGAAAGCACGAGGTGGGGCATCCAGAGGGAGCGCTCTGCCCTGCCTGTCTCGCCGGCAACGGAGACTGCACAGCTGCTTCTGGACGAGAGAGAGGCAGGGCTCTACCTCCAGAGGCCCCGCCTCGTGCTTCCTTCTTCCTGCAATGCCCTGCAGGTGAAAGAAGCACCCCAAGAGCGGAAGCCAGCAGCAGGAGCGTGCGTGCGAGCAGGGTGTGCGCACGCATGACAGGAGCGCCCCATCCGGCTGGTGAGGTCCGAAGATCACCTGGAAGAGGGCCGAAGATCTACTAGTAGCTCCTGAGCTACCTAATGAGCACCCCTGCTCTACTGTATATGCATTAGGAATTTTGGTGCTGTTCCAATATCCAGGTAGAGGCCACTAGGGGGAGCTAGAGAGAGAAGGATAGTCCATTTTACAGGGAGGGAGTTGAAGGAGGAAAACCATTTCCTCCATTTTTGCTGATTATTCCTCTTCCCCACGTCCCTTATCATAAACTAGGGTTCTTTCCACAACAGGGACATGGGTAGTTGGAATATCAGGAAAACAGAGGGAAATAATTTTGCTGGTTCAACTCCCTCCCTGTAAAATGGACTATCCTTCCCTCTCTAGCACCATCTAGTGGCCTCCTCCCCGATAATGCAACAGGATTTCAAGTAAGGATCATCCAAGGAGCTGGGATTTCAATCACCAAACTTGACCCCTGGTCATGTCACAGGAGTAGACCTTGGAGATGTTATAAAGGCAATCACCTCTCAACAAAGGATTCCCCCAGGCAGTAACAAGCCACACATAAAAAATGTGAGGCCATCAAATGCAAATCAAGGTGGTCAATTGAAACATTTACACCAGGGGTGCTCACACGTTTTCAGCATGCGAGCTACTTTTGAGCAACCAAGTTAAGAACATCACTTGCCGCGGGTGCGTGCCCACGCGCGCTCTTGCAGGCGGCTTCTTATTAACTTGGTTGCTCACTGGATCGGGGGGGGGGGGCAGGCCCTCCGATCCATGGCGCCTCTCGAGGCCCCCCGTCGCGCTCACCTCGCCTGTCTCTCACCCGGATCCATGGATCCAGGTGAGAGACAGGCGAGGAGGCGCGCGGGGGCCTCCTCCTCCTCTGTCGCCACCCTGCCATAGGGCGACAGAGGAGGAGGCCCCGCGCTCCCTCGCTCTTTTGCCCCGATCCATGGATCCGGGCAAGACAGGCGAGGGGAGCACGCGGGGGGGCTCCTCCTCTGTCGCCACCCTGCCGTATGCGACAGAGGAGGCGGAGGGCCCCCGCGTGCTCCTCGCTGCCTCTCTCTCACCCCGATCCATGGATCTGGGCGAGAGAGAGGCAAGCGGAGTGCCTCGGGAGGCCCCTTGCACGCTCCTCCTTGCCTCTTTCTCGCCCAGATCCATGGATCCGGGCGAGAGAGAGGCAGCGAGGAGTGCGCGGGGGGCCTCTTCCTCCTCTGTCGCCTATGGCAGGGCAGAGGAAAGCGGCGCTGGGAACGTGTGCACGCGGGAACGCGCATTGACCAGGTGAGGGCCTGAAGATCACCTGGATGAGGCCCAAAGATCACCCGGTCGATCGTGATCACCGTCTTGAGCACCCCTGATTTACACATACCTCAAACAGACAAGTGTTCTTTTTCCCACCCTGGACATTCCACAGATATATAAACCTAATTTTCCTAGTTTCCAGCAGACCTCACAGCCTCTGAGGATGCCTACCATAGATGCGGGTGAAACGTCAGGAGAGAATGCTTCTGGAACATGGCCATATAGCCTGAAAAACCTAAAGAACAAGTAGTTTACTATTCTTAATATGTGCAATGCAATCAGTGGTATTACTATTCTTAATATGTACAATGTACAGTGGTATCAACTCACATGTCTTTTTATGAGAGATTTAACATGGTCTTTCTTTGTCCATTTAGATAAACTCCTTCAGCAGCTCATGAAACGAGAGCACACTCCAAACTCTCTCTCTCTCTCTCTCTCTCGCTCTCTCTCTCTCTCTGCTTTTCTCTTCATCTGTCTCTGCACCTGCATAGCTCAAGCCTGAACAAAAATGTAATAGTAACCAAAAGTCCCAGGCTCGGCCATCTCCCCAAGCATTGCCTGACCAATCAGCTTCATGCATGTTATTTTACAGTTGACACACACACACTTGCTGATTCCTTGCATGCTCCAACAGTTCTTGATTTATTTATTGATTTGTTCATGTATTATTGTCAGCATCGAAATTTTGCCATTGTATATTTTGTTATGAGGCACCCTGGGTCCTTTCAGGGAGATAGGGCGGGCTATAAATAAAGTTTAATTCAAGTTGCATATTCTGTGACAAAATAACATTCATAATGAAGCCAACACCGGGAATGTGGCGCAGCTGGCTAAGTGTCAGCTGCATAAGATCTCTCTGACCAGAAGGTCATGAGTTCGAGGCCTGCCCGGGTCGAGTGGGTCCTCGACCTTTAAGTGTAGCCTGCTGTCGACCTTTGCAGCCTGAAAGACAGTTGCATCTGTCAAGTAGGAGATTAAGGTACCACATTAAGTGGGGAGGCAAATTTTGACTGAATTATGAGGCCATTAAAAGAACTCCAGGAAAGTGGAGGAATGCGGCAAGGAACAACAAGGGACACTGAGAGATGAGTGCGTCAGCTCCCTCTGGTGGCCAGAGTTTGCCTCTGTTCATTTATATGTTGTGTATGTGAAAAACAGCAGGGAGTGTCTGCTTAGTATGTGTACCTGTAATCCGCTCTGAGTCCCCTTCGGGGTGAGAAGAGCAGAATATAAATAAAGTAAATAATAAATAACAGGATGCAGTGTCTGGCATACCTTTTCAAGAGACTTTGGGCAGAGATAACACCCATCCGCTTTGTGGATTGATATTTTCTTGCTCTTTGTGATTGTTGAATCCATCTTTTGGTGCTCCAAGGGTTAAGACAATGCTGTGTTGTAGTAGGCTATTAGTGTAAGCATTTTGCAGAAGAGAAAACAGAGCGTGGTTTACTCATTGTCTATGGCAAAAAGGGTGTGCTAGTCCCTCTCATTGCTGGGCACTTCATGTGTACAAGTATTTGGATCCCATGTCTTGCTTGCTCCATAGGTAAGGATGAGGCTGGCGGCTTGGGAGGCATTGGGGAAGATAGGCCTGTTGACTGACCAGGAAGTGGTGCCACTCGCTCGAGCCCTTTTGGATGACAACAAAAAAGTGCGCGATTTAGCTCGGTCTCTCCTTGACTCCGTGGCTGGCATTACGGACAAATTTGTCCTGAAGAAGGAGGTGCAGCGGATGACAGGCACCAGCATGGATGACCTGTGAGTATCTCTCGTTGTCGGGTGAAGGGTAGAGGATGTGTTTCCATTCCCTGAAATCCCAAAAGGAGCATTTTTTCCTGACAGAACAAATGGCCAAACTGTACCACTTCATCACATTAGGCAGGGAACTGTGTGGCAGAGGAGAGCAGAGAAGTAGGCCTGGGCAATCATGGTTCTAA
The DNA here is from genome assembly GCA_030556195.1 of Anolis apletophallus. Classification (NCBI taxonomy): domain Eukaryota; kingdom Metazoa; phylum Chordata; class Lepidosauria; order Squamata; family Anolidae; genus Anolis; species Anolis apletophallus. Next base: position 17,498,783 of record JARBWK010000011.1, read on the forward strand.
ATGGTTCTAAAGTACTTACAAAACTAAAGTTCTGGTGGTGAACACTAGGTGGCGCTGGTGTTTTGCTTCTACATTGTTGCTAAAATTCTGGTGGTGAACATTTCAGAACTCTCAAACTTTCAAAGTTTCGTTATAAACGGCAGTACCTAATTGGTTCTGTCTTAACAATCGCCAATAATGAAATAATAATGAAGTTTTGAAAGTTTTGTCGGAGTTCTGAAATGTTCACCACCAGAACTTTAGCAACACTGTAGAAGCAAAGCACCAGTGCCACCTAGTGTTCAGCACCAGAACTTTAGCAGCACTGTAGAAGCAAAGCACCAGCGCCACCTAGTGTTCACCACCAGAACTTTAGCAACACTGTAGAAGCAAAGCACCAGCGCCATCTAGTGTTCACCACCAGAACTTTAGCAACACTGTAGAAGCAAAGCACCAGCGCCACCTAGTTTTCACCACCAGAACTTTAGTTTTGTAAGTACTTTAGAACCATTTGGAACCATGATTGCACAGGCCTACGAGAAGAGCTTAGTCTTACTCAGTTTTGTAATGAAACAGATGTTTTCCCTCCTTCTATCACACTGTTAAATGTCTCTCAGTTTCCTTTCAGTATTCTTTCACGCTGCAGAGATTTGGCCTCCGCCCACCATCCTCTCACTGCTCATTGTTGAAATCTGGGAGAGAGGGAAAGCAGCTATGCTCCCAACCCCTCCCCCCTCTCGGCTGCCCCACAGAGAAGGGGGTGGACCTTGGCACCCCCTAACTCCCAGGATTGCATCACATGGAGCCATGGCATTTAAAGTGGGGTGCAAGGGAATTCATTCCAAACTGTAAATACACCAATATAATGTTGTGGACCTTGGGAAACTCTAACTCCCAGGAGGACTCCATAACATGGAGCCATAGCATTTAAAGTGGGGTGCAAGGGCATCCATTCCATACTGTAAATGCACCAAGAGAAGGGTATAGACTCTGGAAAACGATGACTCCCAGGACTGCATAGCATGGAGGTATGGCATATCTTCAAATTCGGAGAGCGGGGTGAGCTCCCGCTGTTAGCCCCAACTTCTGCCAACCTAGCACTTCAAAAACATGAAAATGTGAGTCGATCAGTAAGTACCGCTTCTGCGGGAAGATAATGGCGCTTCATGCAGTCATGCTAGCTAGTAGCTACATGACCTTGGAATTGAAGATGAGCACCACCAATCTGAGTCGGACTCGACTCGACTTAATGTCAGGGGAAACCTTTACATTTCTCTTGTATATGAAAGACCTATGGTATAAGCATGAAATAAACTACTATAAGCAGAATGTAATGTGTGAATGTCCTTAACATTTCTGTCCAAATTTGTACAAGTCCAGGTTTAGCAAAAAAACAAAACAGTATTGTGGACATTTGTATCCAAACTTGTAAGAGTTCAGGTATAGCAAGAAGATGAATGTTGTGAAGGTTGGGATGGATTCTTTTGGTGGGGAGAACATTTTATTTAAGAACTAGCTTGGGGACCCGGCGGTGCCCAAGTTATTTGAGGAAGGCATTGTGTGCCATAGTTCGTCATTGGTGTGGGCCACAGTGCTCTAAGGAAGTGAATTAAAGTACTGCAAGTCCCATCATCCATGGTCCACCCTTCCTCAAACTGTACCAGGATGTAGGGTGCATCTTCGGGGGTCTGTGTCCCAAGTTTGGTCTTGTTCTGTCATTGTTGAGGGCCTAGTCAGGAAAATCAAGTTGAGGAAGCCTAACAATATCCCATGAGCTGAGGCCTAGTCAGGAAAATCAAGTTAAGGAAGCCTTGTTGTCAATTTTGGGCCTGGTCTGTGATTTATAGGGGCTGCAGTGTTGTTTGGGAAGTGAATGATGTGAAGGTACTGCAAATCCCATCATTCATGGCCCATCCTGCCCTAAACCACACCAGGTTGTGAAGTGGGTCCCTTGTTTGCCATGTTTGGTCCTGATCCGTCATTGCTGTGGGCCGCAGTGGCTGAGTGCCTGAGGCCTTTTGCTTTCCCTCTGAGTCACCTTAGAAGTGTATTGTGTGAAGGTACTGAACATTCCATTTCCAACAGAAAAAACTGTCAACTGGCTAACTTCAACTCCAGCCATTTATGCCTGCCTCAGGCCCTTCTCTTTCCTCTCTGTGCTGTGTTGGAATGTTGGGAGGCTGGCCAGTCACAGCCATTTATGCAAATAATCCCACAGTTGCAGGCAATCGAAATGCTGGCACATATTCGCTCGGTCGCACCACCCACCCACCACCCGCAAACACTGGCTTTTATTATATACATAGATAGATAGATAGATAGATAGATAGATATTTTATCAGATTTTAGAAGATCAGTGTTTCTCAACCTGCTAATCGAGACCCCTACGGAAGTCGTAAGGGGGGTGTCAGGGGGGTCTCCAAAGACCATTGGAAAACACAGCATTTTCTGTTGGTCATGGGAATTCTGTGTGGGAAGTTTGGCCCAATTCTATCATTGGTGGGGTTCAGAATGCTCTTTGATTGCAGGTGAACTATAAATCCCAGCAAATACAACCCCCAAACGCCAAGGTCTATTTCCCCCAAACTCCACCAGTGTTCACATTTGGGCATATTGACTATCCGTGCCAAGTTTGGTCCAGATCCATCATTCTTTTTGTCCATAGTGCTCTCTGGATATAGGTGAACTACAACTCCTGAACTCAAGGTCAATGCCCATCAAACCCTTCCTGTATTTTCTGTTGGTTATGAGAGTTCTGTGTGCAAAGTTTGGTTCAATTCCATCACTGGTGGAATTTAGAATGCTCTTTGATTGTAGGCGAACTATAAATCCCAGCAACTACAAATCCCAAATGACAAGAAAAAAAATCCTCCCCAACCCCACCAGTATTCAAATTTGGATACATTGGGTATTTGTGCCAAATTTGGTCTAGTGAATGAAAATACATCCTGCATATCAGATATTTACATTACGATTCATAGCAGTAGCAAAATTACAGTTATGAAGTAGCAACGAAATATAATGTTATGGTTGGGGGTCACCATAACATGAGGAACTGTATTGGGGGGTCGCGGCATTAAGAAGGTTGAGAACCACTGACCTAAGCAGTTTGAAAACAGTTGTGAGCTGTGAGTAGAGAAATTAGGCACCGCTTAAACGGGGAGGCATTTTACGGCACCATAAAAAAGAAAAGTACAGTTATAAAGTAGCAATGAAAATAATGTTATGGCTGGGGGTCACCACAACATGAAGAACTGTATTAAGGGGTCGCAGCATCAGGAAGGATGAGAAGCACTGATCTAAGTGCAAGGCTAGATCTCATATGGACTACACTCCTCCGGCATCCTTGCCTTATGCTCTCCCTTTCTTCCTATTTAGGACTGAAGTGAACCGTTCCCAAGTAGAACTAGCTTACCCTCGCAGGATGCGTGCTGCCGGTATCATTGCACAAACCCAAAGTGAAGCTTTCCAAGCCTTGACAGAAGAGTCCGAGAAGCTGATGAGCCGGATGGAGAATCAGCTGACGGCCAATCTATTCCTGATGACCGAGACTCCCACAATAGAAGCCCAACGCTTCAGCCGCCCACCCCGTGTCCGACGTAGAGCCTTGTCTCAAACAGGGCAGGAAGAGATCGCCAAGCCAGACTCCTCCTTGGAGGCCAAGGCCCGATGGCTGGGCCTCTTTGCCAGGACTGACAAGCTTCTGAAGACTCAAGGTCAGTATCAGGATGTATCTGCCTATCTTCCAACACCAATAGAAACCAGGACCTGTTTGGAAATGTGATTTGGGATACATTGTTCCCTTGGTACTTTGCAGTTCGCTTCTCGCAGACTCACTGTTTCACGGTTTTAAAAAAATTAAAATACAAGTACCGAAGGAACACTGTATATGCTGCCACAGACTTGAGTTGCTGAGTTACTCACAGACATGTGTGTGTGGCTGGTGAAGAGCCCCAAAGTTGCGCTGGCGAGGGGCACAGAGAGGGCCACCAAGACAGCTTCCGCCATGGCTTCTTCCCGGTTGCTTCCTGGGGCTTCTTCCTCCGGGGCCAGAGAGGGTCGACAAAGCAGCTTCCGCTGGGGCTTCTTCCCGGTCGCTTCCCGGAGCTTCTTCCTCTAGGGCCGGAGAGGGCCGCCAAGGCAGCTTCTACCGAAGCTACTTCCCAGTCGCTTCCCAGGGCTTCCTCCGGGGCCGGAGAGGGTCAACAAGGCAGCTTCCGCCGGGGCTACTTCCCGGTCACTTCCCGGGGCTTCTTCCTCCGGGGCCGGATAGGGTTGACAAGGTAGCTTCCGCTGGGGCTTCTTCCTGGTCGCTTCCCAGGGCTTCTTCCTCTAGGGCCGGAGAGGGCCTCCAAGGCAGCTTCCACCGGGGCTTCTTCCTGGTCACTTCCCGGAGCTTCTTCCTCCGGGGCCAGAGAGGGCCACCAAGGTAGTTTCCACCGGGGCTTCTTCCAGGTCATTCTTCCTCGGATGACCGGGTGAGAGCCCCATGCCAGTGGGCAAGCAGGGAGGGAGGGAAAAGGGTGGTTCCGACAAGGGGAGGGGGGAAGGGAGGGAAGGGGAAAGAGAAAAGGAAGAGAGAGAAATAGGAAGGGGAGAGAGGAGTGGGCGGAGCTATACTGTACATATAGAGTATTGCATCCCTACATTGCGGTTTTTCACTTATCACAGGGGTTCCTAGAACAGAACCCCCGCAATAAGTGAGGGATCCCTGTATTCTAAAGCAGGGGTTCCCAAATTCCTTCAGCGGTGGAGCATTTTTTAAAGCAAAGGTTTCTCATTGACCCCAGGAAATGGAAAGGGTTTTGGTGGTGAGAAAAAGAGCCTGGATAGCGAGAGAGGCAGGGGAAAGGATCTGGGCAGCAAGAAAAGGAGTCTGGACAGTGAGGAACGTGATGGGAAAAGGGTCTATGCCCTGGGAGGACAATGCTGCTGCTGTTTCAGCATCTCCAAACTTTAATTTCCCTGCATTTCTCAGAGCAGGAGGAAGGAGGAGGAGACAAGAAGCAGCATGGCACCGCTTCATGCACATGGAGCCACTTATTATCACTCATGTAGCCCCAAGGGCTCCTTGGAGCACAGTATGGAAATCCCTGTTCCAAAGTTTATCATTCCACAGCGGAAGGCTGGTTCACAGGCCTTCAAACTGTTGAGAGGCTGGACTATAGTTTGAACCCCCCCCCACTAATTCTTATGCATACTACACGTATTTTATTTTTAGTGCAAAAGTAAGAAAGAGCAATACAATATTTTAAAAGAAGAAGAATTTGAACTAACATAAACTTACCAGCATTTCAATGGGAAACATGGCCCTGTTTTTGGCTGATGAGATAGTCAAGTTAATAAGGATTGTTGTTGTCGAAGGCTTTCATGGCCGGAAGCACTGGGTTGCTGTAAGTTTTCCTGGCTGTATGGCCATGTTCCAGAAGCATTCTCTCCTAACGTTTCGCCTGCATCTCTGGCAGGCATCCTCAAAGTTTGTGGCTTCTCTGTGTAGCCTGACATGGTGGTTGTTAGAGTGTTCCAGCATTACTGTGTTCTCATATAATATGCTGTGTCCGGGTCAGGGGCGGTCTTACTACGCGGCCGTGTAGGGCGCCATCTTGGATCAGGGCCACCGCCGCGGCCACGCCGTCCACACCATCCACACCACTGCTGCGCATGCACAAAAATCTCCACAGTGCCTGCAGGAGCTTCTGGGCATGCGCAAAGGTTTTTGCGCATGCCTAGAAGCTGCTGCAGACGCTGAAGCCGAAGGCTTAACAGGATTCAGTGCCTGCTGCAGCTTCTGGACATGCGTGAAGGTTTTTGTGCATGCGCAGTGGCTCCGGAGCACAAGTTGAGCTCCGGAGCCACTGCACATGCGTGACACATGCGCGAAAACTTTCACGCATGCCCAGAAGCTGCTGCAGGCGTCGCGGACATTTTCGCGCATGTCCAGTGGCTCCGGAGCTCAAGTTGAGCTCCGGAGCCACTGCGCATGCACGAAAACCTTCGCGCATGCCCAGAAGCTTATCCGAGTGGCGAGGAGGAGGGGGCGGAGGAGAAGGAAGAAGCAACAGCACCGCATGGCGCCGAGAGAGAGAGAAAGAAAGAAAGGGAGAGGAAGGAAGGAAGACAAAGGAAAGAAGAGGTAGGGAAAAGGTTTGCTTTACATGGGGGGGGGGCAAAATAATCTTCGCTTACCAATTAAAGTGACCTTAGACCGCCCCTGGTCCAGGTTGGTTCATCAGGTGCTCTGCTATGGCTGACTTCACAGGATGAGTTAGTCTGCAGTGCCTTTCCTTGACTCGTGTTTGGGCAATGCTGCTGCGTTTGGGTGTCCATTTGTAGACTTGTCCACAGCTGCATGGTATATGGTAGACTCCTTCAGAGGTGAAAGGATCCTTCTTATCCTTTGCTGAATGCAGCATTGGTTGGATTTTCTTAGTGAGTCTGTAGATAGTTTGTAGGTTGCGTTTCTTCATGAGCTTCCCTATGTGGTCAGTGGTTCTCTTGATTTATGGTAAGAATACTTTTCATAGTGTATATTGTTTCAAATGTTGTTTCAGCATCTTGGTAGAAAGTCAAGGAATCAAAAAGTGTAATGAATGGAAAGCATGTCTTCTGTCCTGACTTAGGACTTCTCATACCTATCTCACTCATTGTTTTTCCCCATCAGTTGGCACACCAAAACAGATCAAAGATGAGAAGCGTCGTAAAATCAAGCAAGCACACGGTAAGTACCCTGGCCTGTTGTCTGGGATGGCTCCAATAGAAGGCAGTCCCATGTCCAGCAGCTCCAGCCCCAGCTCCAGCCCTAGTTCCAGTGCCAGCAGAGGCGTCCACAGCAGCGCCAGCAGCGCCGTCAGCAGCGGCAGTGGCAGTATTCGCATCCACCTCAGCAGCTCCGCGTGGCAGGGGGATCAGCGTCCCAAAAGGAAGGTCAAGGCCAAGGAGAAAACAGAAGAGCTCAAATTCACTCCTGCCCTTACCCAGGCAACCCGAAAGCCCAAGGTGCACAAACGGTTGCAGCCCATCCTCTTGCAGCGGCGTGACACCCGCACACAACTCTTCACTGAGATGCTGAAGCACCAGAAAGTCAAGAAAGAGCCAGCGGTTGCTACTGCACCCATGGAATCAAGGCAAGAGACTGCCCCTGTCCCACTGAAACCCAGCCCGTCTGCGGCAGCACCGCCGCCGCCGCCACCACCACCACCAGCACCTACAGTTGTCAAAGGCACCTTAATTGACCCTAATGAGAAGTACAACGTTGACCGGACCAAGTGGCGCAAGGACCTCTATAAGCTGATGACACTTCGCATTGGCAGCTTTACTGAGGGCCGCACAGCAGCCGAGGACTTCCTGGCATCCGCTCGTGCAGCCCTGAGCGGCCGTGCCATGTCCTGGGAGGCCTTCACAAACATCAGCCAGTCATTCCTCTCCTCTCAGGAGAAAATCACATCACAATCCTCTGGTTGGAAGAAGTACATGAGCGAACTCTTCAGGGCCTCTTCCAAGGAATCCAAAGAGTCAGTGGAAAGTATGGAAACAGTCTTGGATGTAAAAAAAGGAAAAGACATATCCAGAACTTCAGGGAGTGACGTGGAGAGCTTGGTGTTCAGTCAGGAGGATTCGGATTGGGAGAGAAGAAAGGAAGAACGAATGAGAAGAACGAAGGAGAAGAAGGAGCTTGACACAGCGGCAGCAGTGAAAAGAGATATGTCCATGGCCACCAAAATGCAAGCAGCAAAGAAGAAGATGGAAAGGGAAGAGAAAATGGCTAAAAGGTTAGCGAAAGAAGGAAGGTTAGCTAAATTGAAAGACCAAGACACGATGTCCCTAGAGAGAGAGCGGGAATTGTTGGCCACGGAAAAAGAATATGAGGTGGCTGAAGAAAAAGAATATATGTTGGTCAGGGGAAAAGAACGTGAGATGGTCAAAGGTAAAGAACAAGAAGCAGCCAGGAGAAAAGAGCAGGAGGCAGCCAAGAGCAAAAGGCAGGAGGCAGCTAGGGCAAAAGAGCATGAGGCAGCCAGGGGAAAGGAGCGTGAGGCAGACAAGGAAAAAGAGGATGAGGCAGCCCGGAGAGAAGCGCATGAGGCAGCCATGGAAGAAGAGCGTAAGGCAGCCAAGAAAGAACGAGAGGCAGCCAAGGCGAAAGAACGAGAGGCAGCACGTAAGCGAAGGGAACAAGAGGGCATCGCTGAACGGAAAGAAAAAGAGGAGGCCAAGAAGAAGCTGGCGAAGTTAGTTGATGAGAAAAGAGAGGTTTCAAAGGGGGAGAAATTCCTTAAGGAGGTAGACGAAAAAATCGATTCCATGATCAAGAGTATCAAGAAAAAGCGTGGGGACGAGACCCTGCTTACAGAGTCGGAAAGGACCCTGTTCAAGGTGACAGAAAGCACCATCGCTGAATTCCGGGAGGAAGCCAAAGAGAGGATGCTAGCAGAACTGAAGGAGCGAGCTCTGATTGAAGCTCACAAGGTAGCACTGGAAGAAGTGAAAGAGAGAGCATTGGCGGAAGCACGAGAGCTGGCTTTAGAGGAAGCAAGGAACTGGGCCTTGCTCCAAGCAAGGAAGATGTCCTTGATTGAAGCTTGGGAGAAGGTTCTGACTGACGCACGAGAGAAGGCCGTAGAAGAAGTGAAGGAACAGGCGTTGGCTGAGGCCCGGGAGAGGGTGCTGGCCGAAGCCCGAGAAAGGGCACTGGCCAGGGCGGCGGCAGCGGCGGAGGGGGAGGCAGAGGAGGGGGAGGAGGAGGAGGAAATAGAAGCCATCTTGGAAAAAAAGATCCAAGCACTGGCTGAAATCAGAACCAAAGAACTGGCTGAAGAAAGAGCCGTGGAAATGGCGTTGATGATGTCGCTAGAGGCGGATGACAAAAGGATTTCAGAATTGCTCGAGGCCTTACCAGTAGAAGTAGATGACGCAAGGGTCTTTGAGCTAGCTGTGGAAAGAGGAAGGGAGCTGACGGAGGCCAGGGCAATGGAACTGGCGGAGGAAAAAATGATGCAGCTCTCGGAGTCAGTCATAACGGAGATGGTTGAGGAAAAAATGCTAGAGCTGATTGAGGCTCAATTGAAAGAACTGGAGGAGGAGGAAGAAAAAATGGTTGCTCAAGAAAGATTAATTCCTGGCACCAAGGAGTTCATTTCAGCCAGAAAGAAATTAATTTCTGGCAAAAAAGAAGGAGAAGAAGAAGGAGAAGAAGAAGAAGAAGAAGAAGAAGAAGGAGAAGAAGGAGGAGGAGAAGAGGCAGAGATGTGGGAAGACTTAGAAGAAGAGGAGATTCCCTGGTCTCTTACTGAGCGTGAAGCAGAGGCTTTAATTGCCATGACCCAGAGAGAACTCGTGCCAGCACCAAAACTTGAATTTGCAGAACGTGCTCAGTTGATCCTGGATTTCTTGACTGGACCAGAGAAGTCGGAGAGCAAAGATTCTGAAGACTTTCAGCGCCTTTGTCAAGTGGTGACGTTGCTTGGGATCTCTTCGACAACAGATATTTCAGGACTGGCGGAGACTCTGTTCCAGAAAGTTGGAGAAACCATCAAGGAAGGTGAGGAGCAGCAGGCTCTTCTGCCTGAAGAAGATGTCTCTGTTTTGAGGGTGCTCAAAGACACATTCAGAACACGTCAGTCCTCGATATTGGACCCGTCACAGTTTGCCAGGAAGCTGAGCGGCCTCCTGAAAGCTGCCGAGACGGTTGTGCAGGCCAGGAAGTTGAAAGAGAAGCTGGACAGAGAATTCTGGAAAAAGTGCTGGGACGACAGAGCTAAGAAGACACTGGAAGCTGGTGAAAAGTCCAGGGGAAAGAAGGCCTTGCTGGGCAAGAAGCTGAAAGACGCCCTTAGGAAGTGGAGAGTGGAACAAGAAAAGGCTCATTGGGAAAAAAGAGAGAAGGAGCGCCTGGAGAAGCGCCTCAAGATCAGATCACGGCCCATCCTGCTCGATGCGCCTGAGAAGGAGAAAGAGAGTGTGACTGAGGAGGAGAAAGCATCGGAGGAGGAGGAGAAACAGAAGGAATATGAACAGACCACTCGTAAGCCCGGCCAGCTGGGTTGGTCACTGACTGCTCAGCGCCAAAGGGCCTGGAAGGTTATTCTGGAGATGGAGAAGCCAACTGAGGAGAAGCGCCGGCACCACAAACCCAAAGGTCACCGGCTTCCCAAAGAATCTTTCTACATGGCCGGCAAGCCAGTACTCAAGATTAAAAAAACAGTCCGGCGTGGTGCCCAGCAGCACATTTTCCGTCTCGATCACGAGAAAGGTGTGGACTGGGACTGTTTTATGAACATCTACCAGTCATTGATGGCCATAAAGGAAGAAGAAGGTGGCATGGACACAGCAGCTTGGCATGACCAGTCTGCCCTGTTGCTGGATCTCTATGGCACAAGCAACCTGCTCGTGCGGAATATGTTGCAGGCGCTCTTGTTGGGGCACCGCCGCCATCGCAAATATGTCATGGGTAGCACCCTTAAGATGAGAAAGGCAGAAGCCGATTTGGGCCAACGGATCCTCTATGAGTTGATCCATCACTCAGCCCGACTTCGTCCCAGGCCTCCCACCATACATGGCATCATTCCGCTCAGCTACCAGAACAATGTCCATCCCTTCAAGATGCGGGGGACGACCCGCTATGGCACCCTGGCCTTCAAGTGGAAGACCTACGTGCCCAAGGGGAGGTTGCCCAGGCTGCGCTTGTTGGTGCACTCAAATTCTTTATGAAAGAGCTTTAATTCCAAAAATCCTGTATCCACTTACATGCAGGCTCCACTACACATATATGTATATACTGCTTTATACTGATTTTTTTTTTGTACTACACATCCTGGCTTCCAATATGCCACATTTGTGAGATGCTTCCAGGGTAGTGAAGACTTCCTCAAACTTCCTGTTGAATAAAGGAAAAGTCAATGTAATTCGCAACCCTTGTTGAGTTTTCATCAGGATTGGCATTTCATTTATTTCAAGGTGGGTAAAATATAGAATCATAGAGTTGGAAGAGACCTCGTGGGCCATCCAATCCAACCCTCTGCCAAGAACCTGGAAAATCACGTTCAAAGCACCCCCGACAGATGGCCATCCAGCCTCTGTTTAAAAGCCTCCATAGAAGGAGCCTCCACCACACTTCAGAGGAGAGAGTTCCACTGCTGAACAGCTCTCACAGTTAGGAAGTTCTTCCTAATGTTCAGGTGGAATCTCCTTTCCTGTAGTTTGAAGCCATTGTTCTGCATTCTAGTCTCCAGGGCGGCAGAAAACAAGCTTGCTCCCTCCTCCCTATGATTTCCCATCACATATTTATGCATGGCCATCATGTCTCCTCTCAGTCTTCTCTTCTGTAGGCTAAACATGTCCAGCTCTTTAAGCCGCTCCTCATAGGGCTTGTTCTCCAGACCCTTGATTATTTTAGTCACCCTCCTCTGGACACATTCCAGCTTGTCAACGTCTCCCTTCAATTGTGGTGCCCAGAATTGGACACAGTATTCCAGGAGTGCTCTAAGCAAGGCAGTATAGAGGGGTAGCATGACTTCCCTGGATCTAGCCAGGGGTGCTCATTAGGTAGCTCGGGAGCTACTAGTAGATCTTCCAGGTGATCTTCGGGCCTCACCAGTCGGATGGGGCGCTCCTGCTGCTGGCTTCCGCTTTTGCGGTGCTTCTTTCACCTGCGGGGCATTGCAGGAAGAAGGAAGCACGAGGCGGGGAGCGCCCTGCCTCTCTCTCATCCAGAAGCAGCTGTGCAGCCTCCGTTGCCGGCGAGACAGGCAGGGCGGAGCGCTCCCTCTGGATGCCCCGCCTCGTGCTTTCTCCTTCCTGCAATGCCCCACAGGCGGAAGAAGTGCTGCTTGGGCGGAAAACAGCAGCAGGAGCATGCGCGGTAGCAAGGGCGTGCGGCGGCGGGAGCGCGCGGGAGCGCATGGTGGTGGGGGTAGGTAGATCTTTTGGACTTGGTTGCTTTAAGAGTAGCTCGCATGCTGAAAAAGTGTGAACACCCCTGATCTAGACTCTAGACTCCTATTTATGCAGGCCAAAATCACATTGGCTTTTTTAGCTGTAGCATCACATTGTTGGCTCATGTTTTTGTTGTCCACAAGAACTCCAAGATCTTTTCCACATGTACTGTTGTCGAGCCAGGAGTTCCCCATTCTGTATTCATTTGCATTTCATTTTTTCTGCCTATGTATCTTCATGGGCCTAATACACCTGTGGCATAGTTTAAAAAATCTATACAAGATGACAAAGATCACAAAATGGAGGTGAAGCTTCACTCATGTTCCACCTTAGGGTGATCTAGTTGACCATTGTTTGAACAGATCGTGGTTCTTGAGAGGCCTACCTCAGGATGATCCAGAGTAGATGTTTTTCTCTTCTGAAGTATAAACCATACAATGATGCTAAACCAGTGTTTCTCAAACTGGGGGTCGGTGTGAAGACTTTGCCGCTGAAAGCTAGCGACTTCACTTTAGGATCTTTCTATTAATCTGCTGCCACCATAAAAATATTTTTGCTGCCACCAATTTGTGAAGGAAGGCTGTTTTAAAACCGTGGCAGGGCAGGCTATCCCACTGCTGCCACCTCTATGTAAAGGTCCGTTTATTAGGAGGCTTGTATTTTCAAAATTTATTTATTTATTTATTTCCATCATTTCTACCCCGCTTCTTCTCAACCCCCGAGGGGGGACTCAGAGCGGCTTAACAACGGCAACGATTCGAAGCCACATAGTATACATATAATAAAAGCAAACAGTTAATAATAAAATACATTAAAATACAGCTAGAATTAAAATACATTAAAAATACAATTAACATTAAAATGCATCATGTACATTCACAACAGTTAAAACAGCATTCCATCCATAAGCATTAGGTCTTGTCCACCAGATTGCCATCTCAATCCAATCAAAGTGCCGTATCGTGCTAAAGTGCAAACGCTTGGTCCCATAACCAGGATTTCACTTTTTTCTGAATGCCAGGAGGGATGAACCTGATCAAATATCAATAGGGAGTGCGTTCCAGAGACGGGGAGCCACCACCGAGAAGGCCCTATCCCTCGTCCCCACCAACCGCATTTGAGATGTAGGCGGGAGCGAGAGGAGGGCCTCCCCGGATGATCTTAAGGTACAGGATGGGATGCAGCGGTTGATGCGTTCGGACAAGTAAGCTGGGCCAGAACCGTATAGAGCTTTAAAGGTCAAAACCAGCACTTTGAATTGAGCTCGGAAGTGAACAGGCAGCCAGTGGAGCTGACACAACAGGGGGGTGGTATGGTCCCTGTATGTAGCTCCAGTTAGTAGTCTGGCTGCCGCCCGTTGGACTAATTGCAGTTTCCAAACTGTCTTCAAAGGCAGCCCCACGTAGAGTGCGTTGCAGTAATCTATTCAGGATGTGACCAGAGCGTGGACCACCGTAGCCAGATCAGACTTCCCAAGGTACGGGCGCAGCTGCCGCACGAGTCTTAACTGTGCAAAAGCTCCCCTGGCCACCGCCGAGACCTGATGTCACTGAGAGACTTTTGAAGAACAAGAACTTGAATGGTTTATTTTCACAACAGCGTAGCGGTTTCAAAATGTACAGATCTTAGGTGGTTTCACTTCTTAGAGGCAAATGTCTTCTGGTTACTTAATTTCCAACACAATGTTAGATATACTGCCCCAAATAGGCTTCCTATCTATCTCTACTACAATCCTAATAAGCTTCCCAAGCTTAACTGCCTTTCTGCAGTATCAAAACACAGTCTTTTCCGCTTCCCTCAGGAAAGACTTCAGCAACCCTCCAAGTTGCTACCAGCTGGTCCCAACAGCTCTGACTAACTGCCAGAATTCAAACGTGCACCTGCCAAAGCCAGTATTAGGCTCTGCCTCAAGCAACCAAACATTCCGGGAGGCTGTGCACCGTTATATTCTCCCTTAACTCTCTGCAGTCTGTTCATCAAACAAACATTCAATACAACAAAAACCATACATTTAACCATAAATAAATACAAAACCCTCAATACATATAGTGTAGGGTTCCAGCCTGGTGGACTTGGGCAGACCCTGGGGGTCCCGGGCCAGGCACCAGGTGACCCGGGGGAGATAGAGGATGATGGGTGGCCTGATGCATTCGACTCTACGGAAGAGAGCCTGCAATGGGATAACACATGGCTGGAAGGTTATGGGACCGCAGATGAGTTTAGTCAGTCAGTCAGTAGCCTTTATTTCGGTCAACAAACCATCGGCTAAGTCAGGTGAAAGTAGAACAATAGAATACAACATTTAAGAAATTAATAACATCACATTTGGGTTATGATTAATAAAAAACAAGTGTCACAGTTCGCTATAGGTTAGATGAGTTTAGTGAAGATTCCATGGAAATAGATTCAGATGAATATGAAAGGCCGGGCGGCCTTGGGTCTCAAGAAAGAGTGGCTACTCCCTTTCCAGATGGTGAGATGGGAGACGGGGAGTTTTCTGGTTCTCACTCTGATAGCTATGCAAGCTGGGCCCGCTAATGAGATGGAATTCAACAGGAGGGCTAGTATCTCGGCTTCTAGGAAAGATTGGAGAAAGGGAGTGCGATGGACGCACAAGAGTTAGATTCCTATATCAATCCGGCCTGGGAAGGCTCTCGTCAGATCTGAAGCCACGTTTAGCTTGACCACGTCTCTCTCGTTCCAGTCTCCAAGTTCATGCTAGCCGCTGGGGTGGTTTGGACTCTGTTTCCAGTGACTGCAGTTGCGGCCGAACCCAAGTGCCACGTTTGACCGTAGAGCAGGGGTGCTCAGGACGGTGATCGCGATCGACCGGGTGATCTTTGGGCCTCATCCGGGTGATCTTCAGGCCATGACCAGGTCAATTTACCTGTTGCTGCTGCCGCACGTGCGCTCCTGCGTGCACACGCTCCCAGCGCCGCCTTCCTCTGCTTGCGCAGCTTTGGAGACCGCTTCGAGCGTTGGCGCATGCACACTGGGCGGAAGCAGATGGAGGCAGAGCGTGGAACTCTTGAGGTGCGGGCTGGGAAGGGCAGGGTGGCGACAGAGGAGGAGGAGGCCAAAGCAGCCCGAGGGGGAAGAACCAGTGCCGAAGCAGCCCGAGGGGGAAAAGAGCCAGGCCAGGCTCGGCCTCGGAGGGCTCAGCCTCCTGAGGGGTGATGCAATTGACAGCCAGCGAAGAAGGAAGAAGCCGCGCTGGCGGAAGAAGGCTGCGGCGGGAGAGCGCGTGGGGCTTCCGGCCTCTCTCACCGCAGCTTCCGGACAAGAGGCAGGGTGGAGGCCCCGCGCGCTCTCTGGCCTCCTCCTCCTCTGTCGCCGCCCTGCCCTTCCCAGCCCGCACCTCAAGAGCTCCACGCTCTGCCTCCATCCGCTTCCGCCCAGCGTGCATGCACCAACGCTCGAAGCGGTCTCCAAAGCTGCGCGAGCAGAGGAAGGCCAGCGACTACAGGTGATCTTTAGACTTTTTTTTTTTTAAGTAGCTCGCAGGCTGAAAAAGTGTGGGCACCCCTGCTGTAGAGTGTTTGCCATGTTTTGGAACTTTGCTTCATTGGGATTTCATCTGCTTGGATTATAACTCAAGGACTAAGCTGAACTCTTTGGATTGCTTCCTTCTTACCCTTTGGACTATTCTTTACCTATTCTTTACCTTTATCTGTATACCTTTATAAAACGGAATGTTTGTATGTATGTATGTGTGCGGAGGGTGGAAGGGCGGGAGGGCGGAAGGGCGGATATGTGGCAGCCACTTTCACAGGCCACAGCGACCAGCGCGGGTGATAGACCTGCACCAAACTTGGTACACCTAACCCCCCAACCCCCTTTACGTCCTGGTGCGGTTCGGGGACATGACCCACTTGATTATGGGATTTGTAGTACTTTCAAACACTTTGGTTCCCACAGACCACTGAGGCCACCAAAAAGGACCAATACAGACCACACTTAGCACAGCCCCCATGACCCACTCTACGTCCTGGTGCAGTTTGGAGGAGGGTGGACCATGAATGATGGGACTTGAAGTACCTCTACTCACTTCCCAAGTTCGCTGCAACCCTCATCCAATCACTGATCGAGACCAAACATGCCATACATAACCCCTATGACTGCCGTCACGTCCTGGTGAGGTTTGGGGGAGGACTGACAATGGATGATGGGATTTGTAGTACTTTCACACCCCTCTGTTCCCACAGACCGCTGTGGCCCCCAACAAACACTGATAAAGACCACACTTGGCACACAGAGCCCCAGTGACCCACTCTACATACTACTGAAGTTTGGAGGGGGCCAGAACATGGATGATGGGACTTGCAGTACCTTCCCTCACTTCCCAAGACTGCTACAAACCTAATCCTATGACTGATCAACACGAAACCTGCCACACAGAGCCCTCATGACCCACTCTACATCCTGGTGCAGATCAGAGGAGGGTGGACCATGGATGATGGGACTTGAAGTACCTCTACTCACTTCCCAAGTCCGCTGCGACCCTCATCCAATTACTGATCGAGACCACACTTGGCACACATAACCCCCATGACTGCCTTCACATCCTGGTGAGGTTCGGGGGAGGACTGACAATGGATGATGGGATTTGTAGTACTTTCACACCCCTCTGTTCCCACAGAGAACTGCGGCCCCCAACCAACACCGAGAAAGACCACACTTGGCACACAGAGCCCCAGTGACCCACTCTACATCCTACTGAAGTTTGGAGGGGGCCAGAACATGGATGATGGGACTTGCAGTACCTTCCCTCACTTTCCAAGCCTGCTACAAACCTAATCCAATGACTGATCAACACCAAACCTGGCACACAGAGCCCTCATGACCCACTCTACATCCTGGTGCTGTTTTGTGTGAGACGGACCACAGATGATGGGACTTGAAGTACCTTCACTCACTATCAAAAACAATGCAACCCTCATCCATTCACCAATACAGATCAAACTTAGCACACAGAGCCCCCATGACCCAATCTACATCCTACTACACTTTGGGGGAGGGTGGACCAGAGATGATGGGACTTCTACCTTCAGTAATTTCATGATACCACTGCAACTCCCAATAATGATGGATCAAGACCAAACTTGCCACACAGAGCCCCCATGACCCACTCTACATCCTGCTGCGCTTCTCAAATGACCCGGGCACCGCCGGGTCCCCAAGCTAGTTCTAAATAAAAGAACATTTATTGCAGCTGCCTGTGTGTGTGTGATCTAGGGGGGGCTGTCCGGGTTCTGAGGTGCAACATATAGTGACTTCACTACAGTTGGGACCCGGGGGGGTTGCAAAGTGGTGTCAGAGGGGTCGCCAAGGACCATCAGAAAGCAAAGAATTTTCTGTTGGTCAAGGGGGTTCTGTGTGGGATGTTTGGCCCAATTCCACCATTGGTGGGGTTCAGAATGCTCTTTGATTGTAGATGAACAATAAATCTCAGCAACTACAACTCCCAAAGGCAAGATCTAATTTCTCCCAACTCCACCAGTGTTCACATTTGCCCATATTGAGTATCAAGTTTAGCCCAGACTCATCATTGTTTGAGTCCACAGTGCTCTCTGGGTGTAAGTGAACTACAACTCCCAAACTCAATGCCCACCAGACCCTTCCAGTATTTTCTGTTGGTCATGGGAGTTCTGTGTGCCAAGTTTGGTTCAATTCCATAGTTGGTGGAGTTCAGAATGCTTTTTGATAGTAGGTGGACTATAAATCCCAGCAACTACAACTTCCAAATGACAAAATCAAGCCTCCCCAAACCCACCAGTATTCAAATTTGGGCGTATCGGGTATTTGTGCCAAATTTCTTTGGTCCAGTGAGTGAAAATACATATTGCGTATCAGATATTTACATTATAATTTATAACAGTAACAAAATTACAGTTATGAAGTAGCAACCAAAATAATGTTATGGTTGGGGGTCAGTGACCCACAACATAAGGAACTGTATTAAGTGATCACGGAATTAGGAAGGTTGAGAAACACTGTGCTATATGAAGGGCTCTGCTTCAGAGAAGTAAAATATCTGGGGCCAGTCCAGAGGGAAGAAGATAGTAGAGCTACAACAACAACCCCACCAATGCACACAAATGGGACAAAACCAGACCGGCTGGTTCCTCCAGTCCTTTGTGAACCCATTGGGGAGTGGCAACAGAAGGTGACACTCAGCTGGCTTGGTGCAACCTCTTTGCCAGAGAAACCCAAGGACATAGAAAATCTCTGTGATGAATGAGAAGCATAGAAGATTGCCTTACAATGATCCATCTAGCTGAGCACTGTCAACCATGGTTGGTATCAATGACTCGAACACAATGCTTTCCTATTTACACCTGAGAAGCCCCCAGAGGCACAGTGGGTTAAACCCTTGTGCTGGCAGGATTGCTGACTGCAAGGTCAGTGGTACGAATCTGCAAGGTGGGGTGAGCTCCTGTCTGTCAGCTCCAGCTTCCCATGCAGGGACATGAGTGAAACCTCCCGCAGGATGGTAAAACATCTGGGCGTCCCCTGGGCAACATCCTTGCAAATGGCCAATTCTTCCATACCAGAAACAACTTGCAGTTTCTCAAGTCGCTGCTGACACGAAAAAATAAATAAATCTATACCTGAAGGTCACTGATAGTCTCCCTAATGGTCACCCCTCCGAGGACGAATCAGGCTTGACCCTGCTTATTGTCTGAAATCAAACACGAATGAGTATTTTCCACGTAAAGCGCATTCCTGTAGTGGAATTTCACCAGCAGAGGCTCTTGCAGAAATCCTACTACGCTGGCATTGTACCAGATTGCCACGCCAGCTGGTGTAACAGATACACCTTGGCACAATTCACCAAATACTCTGGGAGAAGGATACACCGGAGGCGATGCTGTTCCCTCAGCAAAGATACACTGGCGAAGAAGCTGAAAAAGGGCAGAGTTGTGGGTGAGAAACATGGACCACATAAGAAGGGGTCCAATTGTGCCATATCCTGTACCCCTTCGATCTGCAGCCTTTTTGTGCCCTGTTGCTACCACATTTCGCTTCATTGGGGTTTTTATTTCCCAAGCAATGTTTCCTACGTTCAGTTCAGAGATGGATTGCTATATTAGTATACAAAAGGATCTCATAGTACCTTAGAGACTAACTGAGACCCCATCTACACTGCCATATAATGCATATATGATCAGTATATAAGTAAAAGTAAAGGTTACTCTTTGACATTAAGTCCAGTTGTGTCCAACTCTGGGACACAACTGGGTGCTCATCTCCATTTCTAAGCCGAAGAGCTGGCATTGTCCATAGATGCCTCCAAGGCCATGTGGCCAGCATGACTGCATGGAGCACTGTTACCTTTCCACCGGAGCGGTACCTATTGATCTGCTACCGTAGGTTGGCAGAAGCTGGGGCTAATAGCGGGAGCTCTCCCTGCTCCCCAGATTCGAGCCGCCGACCTTTTGGTCAGCAAGTTTAACCCGCTGCACCACCAGGGGCTCCCTAGGTAACAGATACACCTTGGCACAATATATACACCTTGTATATGGATAGACTCATATAAAGCAGTTTAACGGCATTATACAAATCTGCGCTGACCATGTAATGTCATTTCACACTGCATTTTATGCCCATGTAAACAGGGTCCCAGAGAACAAAGTTGGCTGCATAGGTTTTTGCAGATCCACTTCATCAGATGGATATATTATTATTATTATTAGCATTTGAATACTCCTTTCCTAAAAGCCAAAACCAAGGTCACAACAACATCTGTTATAGAACTCCAATATGATGATGACAATGTAGTTTGTGCGCATTCAGAAGAAGACCTATAAGCCACTCTAAACGTCTTTGCAGAAGCATATGGGAAGCTCAGCCTCTCATTGAACACTGAGAAAACCAAAGTACTCTTCCAGCAGTCACCAGCCAATCCCTTTGCAATGCCAGAAATACAGCTTAATGGTGTAACATTAAAAAATGTTGACCATTTCCGCTACCTTGGCAGCCACCTCTCTATAAAAGTCAACATTGACACTGAAATACAGCACTGCTTGAGCTCTGCGAGAGCAGCATTTTTCCGAATGAAGCAGAGAGTGTTTAAGGATCGGGAAATCCGTAGGGAGACCAAGGTGCTTGTTTATAAAGCTATTGTCCTCCCAACCCTGCTCTACGCCTGCAAAACATGGACTGTCTACAGACATCACACTCAGCTCCTGGAAGGATTCCATCAGCATTGCCTCTGAAAAATCCTGCAAATCTCTTGGGAAGACAGGTGGACAAATGTCAGCATGCTGGAGGAAGCAAAGACCACCAGCAATGAAGTAATGCTCTTATGCCATCAACTCTGCTAGACTGGCCACGTTGTCCGAATGCCTGATCACCATCTCCCAAAGCAGTTACTATACTCCCAACTCGAGAACGGGAAATGTAATGTTGGTGGACAGGAAAAGAGATTTAAAAATGGGGTTGAAGCCAACCTTAAAAACTGTGACATAGACACTGAGAACTAGGAAGCCCTGGCCCTTGAGCATTCTAACTGGAGGTCAGCTGTGACCAGCAGTGCTGCAGAATTCAAAGAGGCACGAATGGAGGGCAAAAGGGAGAAAAGTGCCAAGAGGAAGGTGCATCAAGCCAACCCTGACAGAGACTGCCTTCCACTTGGAATCCAATGTCCTCATTGCGGGAGAACATGAGGACCAAGAATAGGGCTCCACAGCTACCTACGGACTCACCGCCAAGACATTGAACTTGGAGGACCATCATCCTCGGGCCAAAGGATTTCCTAAGTAAGTAACTCCTTTGATCAACATAGGGACTTAAGACAATATATAACGTAAAAACAAGCAGAATTTAAAGGACTTGCTGTTGACTCTGACTTATGTGCATTCTACGCTATAGAATTAATGCAGTTTGACACCACTTTAATTGCCGTGGCTCAATACTCTGGAAGCATGTGAGTGATTGCTTTACAAGGTCTTGAACCTTCTCTGCTAATGAGTGCTAGTGCTTCAGCAAACTACAACTCCCTTGATTCCATAGCATTGAAGTTCAAGTGGTGTCAAGCTGCATTAATTCTGCAGTGTCAATGCACCAGCAGATAGGAAGACACAGTTTTTCTGATATAGGATTTGTCAGGCGTCACTTCACCATGGCAATGGCAGTATCCCACAACCTCTGGCTACGCCAGTGTATGGTTGTGCGTGCTTTTAATTAATTGGATGTTTTACAACAGACAATAGCTATTGGATAGCGGGGGGCTATACTGAAAGCCAGGGTCCCTGGGGCTTGCAGTAGGATTATTCGACAGAACCCAGACAGGTGCAAAGAGAACAGATCTGAGCAAGGTCCTGACACAGAAATGGCCCCGGATTATAGGCTTCCCTCGATAGGCAGCAGCGGGGATTAGGAGGCACGTGATGGCGGCATGGAGGCTTTGCAGCAATCGGAGCAGAGGGAACTGGTAGAGAGAGGCCTTTGGGGGATGATAGATGTTCCTTCTGGCCCTGGTGTGTTGGCACTGCTTCCCTTCTTCCAAATTATATCATTTGCATCTTACAGCATCTGCCATTGGAACAAAATGCTCCCAGAAAGGCTCCTGCAAACATATTGTCGAGACAGACCATGGCAATGTTAAAAGCTGCCCAGAATCATCCATATCCGCGCTCTCAAAACATCTTCACTGCACATCTCTGCATCCAACAGTTTAGGGCTAACATGCAGCAGCTTGAGATGAACGATTTGACCATCACAGATGAGGTTTACCACTTTTCATTGCCCTTAGGATTGCCAGGGTAGGAATGTCCCATATCCTCCGGCTTCCCAATTTGGCAAGGGCACTCCTTATTAATCCTCTGCTTTCCCACTTTTCAGCTGCTTTTAAAATGTCCCAGTTTCTCTCTCCTCCTCCCACTTTCCTCCAGTTTCTGGCAATGCTTCATAGGAAAGGAGTGCATGAGCAAGGCTGCAGATGATTCTGTGTCCATGTAAGACCTACACCAGTGTTTCCCAACCTTTTTTGAGCCGTGGCACACTTTTAACATTAAAAAGTCTGGGGGCACACCACCAACCAAAATGACACAAAATGACACTCTAACACAGTAAAGAACGGCTGGGGGATGATGGCCTGCTGGGAGCAGCTGCTGGGAGTGCCAAAGCCGGGGAGGGGGTGGAGCCAGGATGTGCCATGCCCCGCCCCCTACCCCCGGCTTCACCTCTCCTAGCAGCTGCTCCAGCCTTGAGGGGGCAGTGCCAAGCCAGTGGTGCCAGAGCCAGCACAATGCTGGCTTGGCACTGTCTCCTCAAGGCTGGAGCACCTGCTAGGAGTGCCGAAGCCGGGTGAGGGGGCAGAGCCAGGCCGAGCCAGGCCACGCCATGCCCCGTCCCTTCCCCCCAGCTTCAGCTCTCCTACAGGCCTCGCCATGCCCTGCCCCTCCCCCCAGCTTCAGCTCTCCTACAGAGGAGGAGCATGAGCGGTGGATGGACTTCAGTGGGCGGGGCTCCTCCTCCACACGGCTTCAGCGAGCGAGGGGCGAGAGTCATGGTAGGAGTCATGGTGGATTGGAGGCTGGCTGGGGAAATGGCTGAAGGAGGCGGCACCCCGGTCCCTTCTTCTTTTTCTTCGCCACTGCCCAACCCTTCCTCCTCCCCCAAGCAGCAGGAATTCGGCAGGAGAGGGGAGGAAGGGGGGGGCAGAGAGCTTTTCTCGCGGCACAGCAGGAGGTCCGTCACGGCACACTAGTGTGCCACGGCACACTGGTTGAGAAAGACTGACCTACACAATAAGTCTTTGTTTGAGGATTATCCTACCCTCAAGAGTTCAGGGAATTCCTCTCTGAGGTCAGTAAAAAGCAACTGACCCTGGTGTTTTCTGGCAGAAATAATGTACACATTTTGCTATAGATCAGGCATGGGCAAATTTCAACCCTCCAGGTGTTTTGGACTTCAACTCCCACTCATTATTATCAGTCTGTGTTGCACTTCAGACCAGAAGCTCCCCACCTAGTCACACACACACACACACACAGTCTGAATAAAAAAGCTTTTATTGACTAAAATATAGTGTCCAACAAAAGGGTTAAAAGAAGATCAATAGTAGATTATATCCAAAGTAAAATGCACAGTTCAAATAGTCCCAAAATCCAAAGGCAAAGATAGGATCCCAAAATCCAGAGGCAAAGGTAAAATGCTTGATAAAAATCTCATGAATAATACAAGGCAGCTGTAGGAGCAAAATGTGCACAAAGGCCTAGGCAAAATCAGAAGCTTGGAGACAAGACAAGAGCTGGCATGGTTTTCTAAACAAAGCCTGGAATCTAAAGACAATTTCCCAAGCAAGCTCTAATAAGGACAAATTAGTTTCAGTTCCCCAAACGGCCACTACGTCGTAGACTGGCAGCCTGCCGAGATTCTAGTATGTTATCTCTACGATTGAATGTAAACTCATTAAAATCCCCAGGTGTTCCGTTATCCCTCTGAAGGCCTTCAGACTCCTGAGCACAAGAATGGTCATCTGATACAGCCCTGGGAATTGGCCTATTCTCAGGGAGACAAGCCTCATCTGAAAGTTCACTTTGCAGTTCAGAGTTCTCATCATCAGCATTTACATTAACAGCATTTTCATCATCAGGATGCACATGAACACCAGGCTGAAACACCACAGTCTGGAATAAATAGAATGTATAGAATGCAGTTTAAAAAGATGACGGTTGAAGAATGAGAATTGAAGCGTGAGTCAGATTGAGTACAGAAGCCAGTGTAGGATAGAAAACTGTAGGATAGATAGAAAACTGTTCAGGCTTGAGTCCAGTGAAAGTAGATTGTTATCAAAGATCGCTGTACAGAGTAATTTTGAAGAGATTGATAAAGACTACAAGTTAAAGATACAAACTGGAACGTTAAGATACAAACTAGACCGGGCTGTGGTGCAGCTAGTTAGTAGCCAGCTGCATTAAATTACTACTGACCGAGAGGTCATGAGTTTGAAGCCAGCCCGGGTCAGCATGAGCTCCCGACTTTTAATAGTTTAGTTTGTTGTTGATCTATGCGCAGGGGCTGTCCGTCCATGTAAGCAACCTACGCGGCCTCATGGGGCGCCATCTTGGATGGGCGCCGCCACGCCGGCCGCACCGCCGGCCGCACCGCCGTAGCAAACCTCCCTGCTGCCTGCAGCAGCTTCTGAGCATGCACTGAGATTTTCACGCATGCCCAGAACCTCCGGAGCACTCTCCCTTGCCCTGTGCAACGCCCCGTGGGAGGGGCCGGCAGCGGGCACCAGGAAGCACTAGGAGAGGCCTTCGAGGCTCCTCCTAGCGCTTCCTGGTTTCCCCTGCCAGCCCCCCACGGGCGTTGCACAGGGCAGGGAGAGCGCTCTCCGCCTATGCAACGCCCCGTGGGTGGGGCTGGCAGGGGAAACCAGGAAGCGTGAGGGGGCCTTCAAGGCCTCTTCAAGCGCTTCCTGGTGACCACTGCCGGCCCCTACCATGGGCCGTTGCACAGGGCAATGGAGAGTGCTCTCCCGCCCTCTGCAACGCCCCGTGGGTGGGGCTGGCAGGGGAAACCAGGAAGCGCGAGGAGGGGCCTTCGAAGGCCTTCAAATTGCACAGGGCAAGGAGCGGTGGCGCGTGGGAGGAATGGAAGGAGCGCGCGCAAGGTACCAAGAAAAATATTTGGGGAGGGGCAAAAATAATGTTTGGGGGGGGCCGGGGCGCAAAATAATGTGTTTTGGGGGGGGGGCACCGAAATAATTTTTGCCTACCATGCGAAATTACCTTAGACCGCCCCTGTCTATGCGGCCCAAAAGACAGCTGCACCTGTCAAGTAGGAAATTTAGGTACTACTTTATGAGGGGAGGTTAATTTAACTAATTTACGATGCCATAAAACCTTTTAGCAGCGTGCATAAGAATGAGGAAGTATTCCATCAAGGATTCGGTGTCACAAGTGGACGGTGAAGTGGCAGCTTCCCCCTGTGGCCGGCATCGAGCATACCCTCATGAAGCCAGAAAGCTGGAATGTTAAATTGTCTCTGTGCCTGTCCATATATGTTGTATGTCTAATGGCATTGAATGTTTGCCATGTATATGCGCATAGTAATCTGCCCTGAGTTCCCTGTGGGGTGAGAAGGGCGGAATATAAATACTGTAAATAAATTAATAAGTTTAACCTGACATGAGATGTGCTTGTATATTTAAATACACAAAATTGTGAGTAAAACAAACATGTAGTTTTAAAAGAAGTCTACTTGAAGCTCTGTCTGTTGACAGGGCCGTAGCCAGGATTTTGATTCGAGGGGGGCTGAGTTCGGTTCGGGGGCTGAGACTGGGTGGAAGAGGGTCTACCCTAGCAAACTTTTTGTATTGTTATCCCAAAAATCCCATTACTGTGGGATATACTGAGCATGGTGATCAGATCATGATATGAATAAACATAACAGTTTAAATAATGTACCAGTAAGGCCTTTTCGCGGACCACCCTGAGACAATACAATGATGACATGGTTCTGAAAATGGACTGGCTTCGGATGAATTTGTGATTGCAGAACTTGGGCTATTTGTACTTTTAATTGGGTTTTTAATCTGATCAATGTATTAATTATAGTTTGTTTTTTTAATTGATTGTATATGTGGGGCATGGAATTGCTGCCAGTTGTAAGCCGCCCTGAGTGTCTCCCCGGGGGTTAGAGAAGGGTGGGGTATAAATATTTGAAATAAATAATGAATAAATAAATAATTAAATATTGTCTGTTGGAGACAGGTGTGAATGTTGCAATGTACCACCTTGATTAGTATTTAATCGCCTGCAGCATCAAGGTCTAGCTACTTCCTGCTTGGGGGAATCCTTTGTTGGGAGGTGTTAGCTGGCCCTGATTGATTCTTGTCTGGAATTCCCCTGCTTTTTGAGTGTTGCTCTTTATTAACTGTCCTGATTTTTAGAGTTTTTTTAAATATTGGTAGCCAGATTGTGTTCATTTTCATGGCTTCCTCCTTTCTGTTGAAATTATCCACATGCTTGTGGATTTCAATGGCTTCTCTGTGTAGCCTGACATGGTTGGTTGTGAGAGTGGTCCAGCATTTCTGTGTTCTCAAATAATATGCTGTGTCCAGGTTGGTTCATCAGGTGCTCTGCTATGGTTGACTTCTCAGGTTGAATCAGTCTGCAGTGCCTTTCGTGTTCCTTGATTCATGCCTGGGCGCTGCGTCTGGTGGTCCCTATGTAGACTTGTCTACAACTGCATGGTATACAGTAGACTCCTGCATAGGTGAGAGGATCACTCTTGTCCTTTGCTGAATGTAGCATAAGTTGGACTTTCTTAGTGAGTCTGTTGATTTAAAAAAACCAACAACCTACAAACGATCTAATGGCCAGAATCACTGGGTTGCTGTGAGTTTTCTAGGCTGTATGGCCATGTTCCAGAGGCATTCACTCCTGATGTATCGACCACATCTCCGGTGAGCATCCTCAGAGGTTGAGGAATCTTTTGGAAACTAAGTAAGTGAGGTTTATATATCTGATTAATGATGTCCACGGTGGGAGAAAGAACCAGAGGTACGTGTGAATGTTGCAATTGACCACCTTGATTAGTACTAAATGGCCTGCAGTTATAAGGCTGGCTGCGTTCTGCCTGGGGGAATCCTTTGTTGGGAGGTGGTAGCTTTGTTTTAGATTGTTTTATGATGAATTTGAGTGTGTTATATTTTGACTGTGTTGACCGGGCTTGTCCCCATGTAAGCTGCCTCGAGTCCCTGGCTA
The DNA here is from genome assembly GCA_030556195.1 of Anolis apletophallus. Taxonomy (NCBI): domain Eukaryota; kingdom Metazoa; phylum Chordata; class Lepidosauria; order Squamata; family Anolidae; genus Anolis; species Anolis apletophallus. Next base: position 17,525,416 of record JARBWK010000011.1, read on the forward strand.
TCAGTATTTTTAAAAAATTAACAAAACTCTAAAATCAGGACAGTAAATAAAGAGCAACACTCAAAAGGCAGGGGAAATCCACCAGACAAGAAACAGTCAAAGCCAGCTGATCGCCTCCCAACAAAGGATTCCCCCAGGCAGTAAGCAGCCAAGCTTTGAAGCTGCAAGGCTATTCAATGCTAATCAAGGTGGCCAATTGCAACATTCCCCATTGCCTCAAACAGATAAGAGTTCTTTCTCCCACCCTGGACCTCACTCGCCTAGTCTCCAACAAACCTCCCAACCTCTGAGGATGCCTGCCATAGATGTGGGTGAAACTTCAGAAGAGAATGCTTCTGGAACATGGTTATGCAGCCCTGAAAACTCACAACAACCGAATACCTCCTCTCACTATGATTTTTGTTCCTGGGTTATAAATGTCATTTCCTAATTGGTTCTATCATAAACACATGGGAAAAGTTTATTAAACTGCAAAAACTTTGTCTTTGCAGGAGGGACATCCTACTATAGCACATTTGGCTCGAATATATTTTTCAGCACTGGATGCATACTATATTGAGACAGGATGCATACTCGCCACATGACACCCGGTTATTAAGATTTGAAAATATTGCACTTTGACCCATCACATCACAAAAGGCTGGCTTTTCCCATTTTAATGCCTCCTTACATGGCTTAATCCCCCTAATGTAGCACAGTCAGGTAACCTGGAGGTCTCCAACTACCGTTCTCACAGGCTTTTAGCTGATGGAATGCATACCGATTTTCCAAATACATGTAAAAACAGCACTTTAGCAATATATAAAATTGCAGTAAATAAAAAAAATATGATTAGAACCTTATGTGCAATTACTCCATTTCTGTGATGCTTTGCAGAGATCTTGTAGCTTTTAATTTAATTTTAATGGTAATTTATTATGTTTTAACCTTTGTAGTCATGAAACAAATATTTCATTTTTTAAATTTTTGTATTCAAGCATATATGCATTTGTCTTGTTTGTCAAGTCGATTGTGTAGTGTCATATTATTGTGTAGTGTCCTGTATAGATTACTGCAATGCTCTCTATGTGGAGTTACCTTTGAAGACTGTTCGGAAGCTGCAACTAGTCCAACGGACAGCAGCCAGACTGATAAAAGGAGCGGTATTCAGAGAGTGCACAACTCCCCTGTTGTGCCAGCTCCACTGGCTGCCAGTTTGCTACCGGGCACAATTCAAAGTGCTGGCTTTAACCTTTAAAGCCCTAAACGGTTCTGGCCCAACTTACCTGTCCGAACGCATCTCTCCCTTTGAACCATCAAGATGTTTAAGATCATCTGGAGAGGCCCTGCTCTCGGTCCCGCCTTCTTCGCAGGCACGACTGGTGGGGACGAGAGACAGGGTCTTTTTAGTGGTGGCTCCTCGGCTTTGGAACGCCCTCCCTAGAGACATCAGATTGGCCCCCTCCCTCCTGACATTTCACAAGAAAGTAAAGACCTGGCTGTTTGAGCAGGCATTTGCTGATGAAATGTAACGGTTTAATTAGATATATGGAATGATGACGATGTGACGGAAACTGATTTCAACATGATGCTGAGATTGCAATTGTATGTTTTTAATTGTTAATTTGTTGTTATATGGTTATTTTTGTTTGTTTGTTTGCTTGTGTTGTATTGAGGGCAGAGACTGCCTTGTGTAAACCGTCCCGAGTTGCCTTCGGGCTGAGAGGGGCGGTATAGAAACGTGACAAATATAAAATAAATATTATTCTTAACTGCCTTGAGTCTATATCAGAAGAAAGACAGAATAATAATAATAATAATATTTTTATCATGTCAGATGCGACTTTAGAAGCTGCAAGTTACTTCTGGTGTGAGAAAATTGGCCGTCTGCAGAGATGTTGCCCAGGGGATGCCCAGATGTGTCACCATCCTGTGGGAGGCTTCTCTCATGTTCCTGCATGGGAAGCTGGAGCTGACAGGCAGGAACTCACCCTGTCTTGAAGATTCAAACTTCTGACCTTCAAGTCAGCATTTTAGCTAGCACAAGGGTTTAACCCATTGATCCACTGCAGCTCCAACAATAATACTAATAATAATGCTGCAAGAAGATCGCACAGACAGACTATAAGCAGAGGCATAATACTGTTGCTCAGAGGATCCACTGGAACTTGTGACACAAATACCATCTGACTGTGACAAAGAACTGGTGGGATCACAAGCCTGAAAAAAAATTGTAGGAAATTGTGATTTCAGGAGGGTTAGGAATCTGGGAAAGTTGAAAAAGTGGGTGCTTTTCTTTTATTGGAGACTTTAAAAGGTTTCCCCTATGAACCATCTAGATCAGTGGTTCTCAACCTTTTTAATGCTGCGACCCCTTAATACAATTCCTCATGTTGTGGTGACCCCCAACCATAACATTATTTTTGTTGCTACTTCGTAATTGTAATTTTGCTGGCTGGCTCTTTAGCTGCCAGAGGTTGCCCGGCAGCCATTCCAGGGACACAAAGGGGGCGGGGCCAAACGAAGCAGTCCCGCGACCCCTCAAAAATTGCCAGGTGACCCCTCTGGGGGTCGCGACCCCCAGGTTGAGAACCACTGATCTAGATGTTTAAGATTGTCTGGAGAGGACCTGCTCTCAGTCCCACCTTCTTCGCAGATCCGATTGGCGGGGATGAGAGACAGGGCCTTCTCAGTGGTGGCCCCTCGGCTATGGAACGCCCTCCCTGGGGACATTAGATCAGCCTCCTCCCTTTTATCATTTTGAAAGAGAGTTAAGACCTGGCTTTTGCAGATGAAGTATAACTGTTTAATAGAGATTTATGGAATGATATGACGATGCGACAGAAAACGATTTTAACGATGAGATGCTGAGAATTGCATTTTATGTTTTTAATTGCTAATAGTATATTGTTTTAATATGGATATTGGTTTTTTATTGTATTTTAACTTGTAGTCATTAATTTGCCATATGTAAACCGCCTCGAGTCTCCTTCGGGCTGAGAGGGGCGGTATAGAAATATAGTAAGTAAGTAAGTAAGTAAGTAAGTAAGTAAATAAATAAATAAATAAATAAATAAATAAATTTTCTGATACCCTGTCAGAGGTCCTTTGCTAATGTATTCTTGCACCAGCAACAGGTTGGACTAGATTATTGGGATATGGATTATGACCTGTAAGGATCATAACCTATTGGATAGCAGAGTTACGGAAGTGTTCTATTAGTTTATTGGGTAATGGATGATCTCTGGGAACGTAAATATCTGCTCTCAACAGGCAGGCATGTAACCAGGGGGTTAAGGGGGCTTCAATACAGTGTGTGTATATATATACAGTGTATATATATATATATATATATATATATATATAGAGAGAGAGAGAGCAGGCAGAAAAGCAAACATCACAGGGAAGCATGTCTGTGTAGGAGGGTGAACATTAGGAATAACTTCCTGGCTGTGAGAGCTGTTCAGCAGTGGAACTCTCTGCCTCAGAGTGTGCTTCCCCCTGGCTGCTCTCTTTCCAGCCGGCTTTCCTGCCATTCCTGCCAGGATATCTATGTTGTGTTCATCGAAACAGGCCCAGGTTTCACACTGAGTGTATAAATACATTTAAAAACATATTAACTATATGTATTACTGTGTTAGAGTGTCATTTTGTGTCATTTTGGTTGGTGGTGTGCCCCGGGATTTTGTAAATGTAAAAAATGTGTCGCGGCTCAAAAAAGGTTGGGAAACACTGATTCAACAGATATATAAACCCCACTTACATTCCGGAAAATGCATAGCAACCCGCCAGGGGCGGTCCTACAGGTAGGCCAAGGAAGCGGCCGCATGGGGCGCCATCTGGGAAGGGGTGCCATCTGGGATGTTCCTCAGGCAGCGCCGCGGCTGCCTGCTTTTGGGCCCTGGCCTTGTGCGCTCCGACGCCGCTTCTGGGCATGCGCGGAGGTTTTCACGCAGGCGCAGTTGCTCCTGAGCTGAAATTGAGTGCAGGAGCAACTGCGCATGCGCGAAAACCTCCGCGCATGCCCAGTAGCTCCATTGCGCAGAAGCCTGTAAGCCTGTAAGCAAAGCACTCCCTATCGGGCAGGCAGGGAGTGCTTCCCCTCTCCCTTTGTCTCCGCCCTGCTGCCGAATATGGTGACACAATTGGGCAGGCAGGGGGCAGAGACAAAGGGACAGGGGAGTGGAGCCAAAGGGATATTGGCGACGTATTGCCTCCTGACAGTCGCCACCAGAAGTAGCCGCCGCGCGCTGAGGGAACTCCCTCGCCAGGCCCAATCATGTGTGAACCCTACCACACCCGCCCACCTCCCCCCGTGCATGCGCGCGCCGGCCGGGAGCATCAAGGAGAGACAGGCGCAACTGCGCAGGCAAATAGTAATATATAATATTTTATTTTACTTTATTTTGGGCTATTTGAGTTTTATAGGAGTAATGAAAATATTGAGTAGAGGATAATTTTATTTAAATAAATAATTTTATTTATTATTTTGTAATAATAATAATATAATAGAACGTTATATTATATTATAATGTCAATATATTATAATATAATTATATTGTTATGTAGTACAGTGTTTTTCAACCTTTTTTGAGCCGCAGCACATTTTTTACATTTACAAAATCCTGGGGCACACCACCAACCAAAATGACACAAAATGACACTTTAACACAGTAATACAGATAGTTAATATGTTTTTAAATGTATTGATACACTCAGTGTGAAACCTGGGCCTGTTTCGATGAACACAACATAGATATCCTGGCAGGAATGGCAGAAAGACACACACAAAGGTCTTGCTCAACAGCTGGGCATTATAGTTCACCCGCAATCAAAGAGCATTCTGAACTCCACCAATGATGGAATGGAATCAAACTTCCCACACAGAACTACCATAACCAAAAGAAAATACTATAAGAGTTTGGTGGGCATTGACCTTAAGTTTTGGACTTGTAGTTCACCTATATCCAGAGAGCACTGTGGAGGGGAGGGAGGAAGAGGTGGGGCGAGTCTGCGCAGTAGCGCCCGCACGGGTTACGTCTTCCCCCCTCCCCTCTCCCGCAGAAGTGGCAGCGTGAGCAAAGCGAGGCAAAGCGAGCAGAGCGAGGCTGGGAAGAAGAGAGCCCGAGTGGAGAAGAAAAAGTGTTTGGCAGGAGGGAAAAGAAAGGGTATTGAGGGTTCCATTTTCCCACGGAACACCTGATGATCGCTCACGGCACACTGGTTGGGAAACACTGACGTAGTATAATATAATTATGATATAATATAGTATGAGTATGCACTATAATATATTGTACTAGCTGTACCCGGCACGCGTTGCTGTGCCCTATTGTGGAGATGCGAGGAAGTCTGAGTATGTAAGGGTTGGAGTTGTTGTTAGTTATGGTGTTGTTGGGGTCATGGCTGTGTTGTTGTGGGTTGTTTTGGTGGGTGGGATGTTGGAGTCCTGTGGAGTTGTTGTTGTTGTGTGGTCTTGCTGGCGTTCTGCATTGCTTGTGGATATACAATGTTTTTTGTCTTTCCGTCTGCTGTGTTGATGTAGAGGTTGATGTGTGTGGGGTACTTTGGAAGTGAGTGGAGGTACTTGAAATCCCATTATCCATGGTGTGTCCTCTTCTAATCTGCAGTCGGATGGAGTGTGGGTCATGGGGGGCATTGTTTGCCAAGTTTGGTCTTTATTGGTCTTGGTTCTGGGACACAGTGGTCTGTGGGGAGTGATGGGTTTTGAAGTATTCCAAATCCCATTATCCATGGAGGTACCTGCAAGTCCCATAATCCATGGTCCACCCTCCTCCAAACTGTAGTATAATGTAGCGTGGGTCATAGGGGCTCTGTGTGCCAAGGTAGGTTACTGTAAATTCAGGCCATACACAGTGTCCCATGAGCTGAGGCCTAGTCAGGAACAGCAAGTTAACGAAGCCTTACTGTCAGTTCAGGCCATACACAATGTCCACTGAGCTGAGGGCTAGTCGGGAGAATCAAGTTAATGAAGCCTTACTGTCAATTCAGAGTGTAAACAGCATTCCATTAAGTGAGGCCTAGTCAGGGAAATTAAGTTAATGAAGCCTTACTGTCAATTTTGGGCGTGGTCTGTGATTTGTGGGGGTGTAAATTTTCTGTGGGAAGTGAATTGGGTGTTTGTGTTTGTGCCTCAGCCCTGTGCCTTATCCTCCTCTGACAGTTTATTATGGGTTGGAATGTTCGTGTTGGCTGGCCAGTACAGAAGTTATGCAAACCTGCCCTTATTGGCAGCCAATCATGTTGTCAGAATGTAGAGGCTGGGAGAGTCGTTGGCAGCCCGGGAGGATGCTGGGAAATGTAGGTTTTTTTTACTCGTTGTTTTGGGGGCCTTTTAGGTTTTGGGGGGGAAAGTTTCTTTGCTACAAACGTACCTTGTCTGAGGCCTATTTCTGTTGGCAAGTTTGGTGTCTCTGCGTTGTAAGGTTTCTCTGTTTGGGACGGTCGTTCCATGACGATTCTTCCTTTATATATATAGATATACATTGATACAATATAATACTACTAATGGTATTGTGATATTATAATTGTATATTTGTTTTACATGGGGGGGGGAGGCAAAATAATGTTCGCTTACCATATAAAATTACCTTAGAGCGCCCCTGCAACCCGCTTGACCTGTTCAGTGGGGTGAGTGAGATGGCAAAGTGGGCTCCAGGGCTCCATGAGTGGTGCAGCAAACCAGCTTGCTCCTTCTTCAATGGGGCATCCTTTCAGATATTTGGACAAGGGCTCTCCAGTGCCCACCTCTCGGTCTTCTTTCCTCCAAGCTGAAGCCAGCCACCCCGCTTGGCAAGCCCTGGAACTACGAGTCCCATCATGCCCTTCCTTCCAAACAGCCAGCCTGCCAGGAGCACCTCCCCTCCTCCTCCTCCTCCTCCTCCTCCTCCTGCCCAGCCGGGCACCAGCTGACAGGTCCTCCCGCGACGGCTGCAAGGGAGGGAATTGCGGGGAAGGAGGGACCCCCGGAGCCTTGCCAGGGGGGAGAGCAACCCCTGGGCTACCCTTGGGTACCATCTCTTCCCTCTCCTTTGCTTCCTTCCCTCTCCCCCATCGGTGGGAACCAAAGCCGCATCTCCGCCGGGAAGAGCATCCAAGGAAGAGAGAGGACCACCAGCCTCGCCTCTTTCCATCCCCTCCTCTCTTTTCTCTCTCGCCAAAGGGGAGGGGGCTGCTGTGAGGGTTGCCCCCTCCTCCTTTTTGCCCCACAGACTGGCAAGCAGGTGAATGGATGGAGAGAGAGAGAAAGAGAGAGAAAGAGAGAGAAGGAGGCACCTTGCAAACTGGTGAGATTCCCTTTATTTTCTAAGAAAGGTAAGCCAATGAAGGTTGTGGGTTTTCCGGGCTGTATGGCCAATGTTTCTAGAAGCATTCTCTCCTGACGTTTCGCCTGCATCTATGGCAGGCATCCTCATAGGTTGCGAGGGCGGCGACGAGGTTTGGATCTTCCCATTGCTCACCTAGGCCTCACCCTCTCCATCCTTTGCCCAATGGAACAAGGCGCGCACCCTCCGTCCCGCCACTATCGCCCACCAACATCTTGCATAAGCCCCCACTCTGCCCAGGCTTTGTGTGAGAGAGATAATACCTATGACCTCACAACCTCTGAGGATGCTTGCCGTAGGTGCAGGCGAAACGTCAGGAGAGAGTGCTTCTAGGATAAGGCCATATAGCCCGAAAAACCTACAACAACCCAGTGATTCCAGCCATGAAAGCCTTCGACAATACCTATGTAATTGGGAAGGCATCACTGGTTTGTGAGGGTCTCTCCTCTTTATTTATTTCATTATTATTATTATTATTATTATTATGTTTTGTGATGCTCCAAGCCACCAGGAGTAGAGATCCCTCTCTGAGCAAAGACATGGCAAAATGGGAGGAGAGAAGGGCTCTTTTCTGTTGTTGTTTGAATATGGCTTTGCATTGATATATTTCTTTGCCTGTCCTCGGAGGGTGGTGTTGGTGGGGCACATAATGGCCTCTTTCTTCTCTGCATTCAGCTGGGAAGAGATGGGCAAACCAAGGGAGGTTGCAGGGATTGTTTTCCTTTAAAGGGGCAGATTAGAATAAGGCGAGCTTGGCCTTTCCACATTTTCACCTCAAATCCCACATTTTCTGCTTGGAACTGGAATATATGGCAGTGTGGACTCAGGGCCCTTCCGCACAGCCCTATATCCTGGAATATCAAGGCAGAAAATCCCATATTATCTGAGAGTGGACTCAGATAACCCAGTTCAAAGCAGATATTGTGGAATTTTCTGCCTTGATATTCTCGGATATAGGGCTGTGTGGAGGGGCGTTTGGATAACCCAGTTCAAAGCAGATAGGGTGGATTCTGTGCCTTGACATTCTGGGTTATATGGCTGTTTGGAAGGCCACTCAGACCCCTTCTACACAGACCCTATATCCCAGGATCTGATGTTTAGCCTGAAGAAGAGAAGACTGAGAGGAGACATGATAGCCATGTATAAGTATGTGAGAGGAAGTCATAGGGAGGAGGGAGCAAGCTTGTTTTCTGCTGCCCTGGAGACCAGGACGCAGAACAATGGCTTCAAACTACAAGAAAGGAGATTCCATCTGAACTTTAGAAAGAGCTTCCTGACTGTGACAACCGTTCAGCAGTGGAACTCTCTGCCTCCACGTGTGGTATTGTCTCCTTCTTTGGAGGCTTTTAAACAGAGGCCATCTGTCGGGGGTGCTTTGAATGCAATTTTCCTGCTTCTTGGCAGGGGGTTGGACTGGATGGCCCATGAGGTGTCTTCCAACTCTATGATTCTATGATCCCAGATTATCTGTTTTTCCCAGACTATCTGGCAGTGGAGACTCAAATAATCCAGCTCAAAGCAAATAGCCTGGGATCAGATCCTGTGAATTGTGGCCTTTCCACAAAGCCCTATCCAGGCTCAGATTAACCCCTTTTGGTGCCCTAGGCCATACTTTGGAATCACGCTCCCAAACCAACCTCTACCGCACCCCCCACCTCCTCCTCCTTGCGGCGCCACGCGCCCTCCTTCCTTGAGTCAAGGAAGGAGGGTGCAAGGAGGAGGAGGGAAGCCCCGCCCCCGGGGCTGGCAGCGACCACGGGGGCGGGGCTTCCCTCCGCCTCCTCCTCTTCGCAGCGCACCCTCTTTGCTTGAGTCAAGAAAGGAGGGCGCGAGGAGGAGGAGGCGGAGGGCATGCGCAGCAGGAGGGTGCGAGCGCCTCTGCCTCCTCTGCCATGTTCCTGGGTGCCGCGCATGCCTGGCAGCGGCCCCGGGGGCTTCTCTCCACCTCCTCCTTCTTGCGCCCTCCTTCCTTGACAAGGGGGAGGGGGCAATAATGAGGGTGGGCGCCATTCAATCCTCCCCTGCCCCTCGCAGCGCTCTCCCTCGCCCCCCGAGAGAGAGAGAGAGAGAGAGAGAGAGAGAGAGTGAGTTGTGTTGCGGTTTTGTTTCAACATTTTTTTGGGGTCCCTGTGAATTGCGCCCCCCTTGGCTTGCGCCCTTAGGCCATGGCCTAGGGTGGCCTTATAGGTAATCCGGGCCTGCCTATATCCCATATTATCAAGGTAGAAAATCCCACAATATCTGCTTTGAACTGGGTTATCTGAGTCCACACTGCCATATATTTCAGTTCAAAGCAGATAATGTGGGATTTTATTCAGCTGTTTTAACCCAGTTCAAAACAGATATTGTAGGATTTTCTAGAAGCCTTGATATTCTGGGTTATAGGGCTGTGTGAAAGGGCCCATAGTGTAGTGTAGAAAGGGCCTCAGGTCACTTTTATACATCCCACATTATCTGCTTTGAACTGGATTATCTGGCAGTGTGTACTCAGGGCCCTTCCACACAGCCATATATCCCAGAATATCAAGGCCGAAAAGCCCACATTATCTGAGTGTGGACTCAGATAAACCAGTTCAAAGCAGATATTATGGGATTTTCTGTCTTGATATCCTGGGTTATATGGCTGTGTGAAAGGGCCCTTGGTTGCCTATTTGTTAGTCCTATTTCGGTTTCTGTTTGGACCCGGTGACTCCAAAAATAGCACCAGCTTTCTCCTATCAACACAGATACAGGACATATGCCATATTGTATTCTTCATCTGCTCGTCCATGGAAAATCATGATAACCATATCGAAGGACCCTTTGGGCCCTTCCACACAGCCCTGTATCCCAGAATATCAAGGCAGAAAATCCCACAATATCTGCTTTGAACTGAGTTATCTGAGTCCACACTCAGATAATGTGGGATTTGTTTGATATTGTGGGATATAAGGCTGTGTGGAAAGGCTCTTCCACACAGCCGTATAACCCAGAATATCAATAACTGACCGAAAGGTCGCAGGTTCGAATCTGGAGAGCAACGTGAGCTCCCGCTGTCAGCCCCAGCTTCTGCCAACCCATCAGTTCGAATACATGCAAATGTGAGTAGATCAATAGGTATCGCTCCGGTGGGAAGGTAAGGGCGCTCCATGCAGTCATTCCGGGAACATGACCTTGGAGGTGTCTTCAGCTTAGAAATGGAGATGAGCATCATCTCCTAGAGTCAGACACAGCTGGGCTGAATGTCAGGGGGAAACCTTTATGTATTTATTTTTACATCATTTATATTCCGCCCTTCTCATCCCACAGAGGACTCAGGGCTGATCACAATGCACAAATACAGGCAAACATTCAATGCCATAGACATACACTCAGAGGCAATTTAACATTCAGGCTTCTGGCCACCAGGGGGAGCTGTCACATCCCTTCATTCTTTTTCATACTTCCTGGAGATTTTATGGCTTTGCAAATCAGTTAAATTAGCCTCCCCACAAAGTGGTACCTAAATTTCCTACTTAACAGATGCAACTGTCTTTCGGGTTGCAAAGGTCGACAACAAGCTACACAATTTGGTCGAGGGCTCACCCCGACCTGGGCAGGCCTCAAACTCATGACCTTCTGGTCAGTAGAGATCTTATGCAGCTGACTCCCTGCCAGCTGCGCCACAGTCTCGGTATTATTTACCTAACAATAATATTTATTTATTTATTTATTTATTTATATCCTGCCTTATCTCCTCGAGAGCACTCAGGGTGGTTTCCAACATAGGGCAAAACATTCAATTGCTGTACGACACAAAAACCATACAAAAAAATGACCATTGTGAAACATAATCATAATCCTATTAAAACAATCACAAACATTTAAAAGCCAGTTTCAGTTTTACTCCATCAGATGGGATTTAAAACACCAATGGCCAGAATTATGAAGTGGACCTAGTCAGCTATGAAAGGGCTGGGCAAGGGTTGGTGCAGCGAAGAGGTATAGATTTGGGGAAGTGGAGAAAATGCAGAGCAGGGTCTTAGCTGATGGCCGGTGAAGGGTCTGGGGCTAATCACTTTCAAAGGCCTGCTGGATCCACCAAGTTTTCAGGTCCCTACGGAGGGAGGATAGTGACGGGGCTTGTCTTATGTCTCTGGGGAGGGTGTTCCAAAGTCAGGGGGCCACCACCAAGAAGGCCCTCTCCCTCATCCCCACCAACCATGCTTGTGATGGTGGTGGAAGGGAGAGGAGGGTCTCTCCGGCAGATCTTAGGGCCCTTCCACACAGTCCTATATCCCAGAATATCAAGGCAGAAAATCCCATGTTATCTGAGTGTGGACTCAGATAACCCAGTTCAAAGCAGATACTGTGGGATTTTCTGCCTTGATAGTCTGGGATGTAGGGCTGTGTGGATGGGTCCTAAGAGTCCACACCAGTTCATAGGAGATAGGCAGGGCCTGAACCATTTAAGGTTTTGTACCTTGAATTGGGCCTGGCAACTTATCGGCACCCAGTGAAGCTGCTTTAGTAGTCAGGAAATCCCACAATATCAGCTTTGGACTGGCTTATCTGAGTCCACACTGCTATATATTCCAGTTCAAAGCAGATAATGTGGAAGCAGCCTCAAAAAATAGAGCTGATGTTGTCTATTCCATGTTCTGAGTGAGTTCTCCAAATAACCTCAGAAGGAGTCCTAAAAACTAATATGCCACATGTTGTTGTTGTTGTTTTTGGTTGTGTAATAGTAATTCTGATAGTGATCACCTTTTTCTTTGCAGGTTTTCCTCCCCTGTTCAAACATCTTCGGGGCCTAATATGCTTTTTGATTGATCAGAAACTTTCCAGGAAAGTTGTTGTTGTTGCTGCGTAGGTTCCGAGTTTGGGGGAAAAAATGGAAATAACAAAGGAAGTTAAAGGGGAATTCTTGAAAGGAAAAGGATGGCAAGCCCAAAAGGAGAGAAATTGTGGAGGATTGAGAAAATTGGGATCCAAAGGAGCTGTGGCTGTCCTTTTGACCCCATTGGACCCATGAGGCATTTAAGGCTGTGACCGGTGGCAAACAGGGCCTGCATTGGTCACCATCTCCATGGAGCCAGCATGCAAGGAGGCGCAGGACGCTTGGAATACTGGCCCAATGACCCCCAACCCGGTCTGGACAGCTGTCTTTGACTATGAGGCTGCGGCGGAAGAGGAGCTGACCTTGCGGAGGGGAGACCGGGTGGAAGTCCTGTCGAAGGATTCCACTGTCTCTGGGGACGAGGGCTGGTGGACGGGCAAACTCCAGGACAAGGTGGGCATCTTCCCGAGTAACTACGTCACCAGCAACCACAAGTACACCCAGATCCAGGGCTCCCTCATCTGCCCACCTCCCCTGGAAATTTCTTTCCAGGAGCTGGAACTGGATGAGATCATTGGAGTGGGGGGTTTTGGGAAGGTCTACAAGGGGCTGTGGCGTGGGGAAGAGGTCGCCGTGAAGGCCACCCGCCAAGACCCCGAGGAGGACATCGCCGTGACGGCGGAGAGCGTGCGGCAGGAGGCCCGGCTCTTCGCCATGCTGCGCCACCCCAACATCATCGCCCTCAAGGCTGTCTGCCTCAACCCGCCCCACCTGTGCCTGGTGATGGAGTATGCCCGCGGAGGGGCGCTCAACCGGGCGCTCGCCGGCAAGAAGGTGCCTCCCCATGTGCTGGTCAACTGGGCTGTCCAGATTGCTCGGGGCATGAACTACCTCCATAATGAAGCCATTGTTCCCATCATCCACCGAGACCTCAAGTCCATCAACAGTAAGTCCCATGAGGTGGGAGATCAGGCTCTGGAAGGGGGAAAATGGGTGCAGTGTTGCCATACCATGGGGAAACTATGGCCCGTGAGCCACATTTGGCCTTCCTCTGAAGCTCTTCCAAGTCCCTACATTGAACCAATTTTTTTTGGTGAAGGTGGGAAATTGCTCGAAATAAGCACTTTGGGGAATAACTCTAAAATTTAGCAGCATTTCTCAACCTGGGGGTTGGGACCCCTTTGGGGGGGGGTCACAAAGGGGTTTGAGAGGAATTACCAAAGACCATCAGGAAACACATATTTCTGATAATCTTAAGAACTTTAGCAGCAATTACAACTCTCAAATGACAAAATCTATACCTCCCCAATTCCACCAGTATTCACATTTCGGCGTATGAGGTATTTGTGCCAAATTTGGTCCAGATCCATAGTCGTTTGTGTTCATAGTGCTCTCCAGAGGTAGGTGAACTACATCTCCCCTAAATCATTATCAATTCCACAAAATTCCTCTAGTATTTTCTGTTGGTCATGGGGGTTCTGTTTGGGAAGTGCGGCCCAATTATATCGTTGGTGGGGTCAAGGGGCTCTTTGATTGTAGGTGAACTATAAATCCCAGTGACTACAACTTCCAAATATCAAGGTATGTTTTCCCCAAAATCCACCAGTGCACACATTTGGGAATATTTATTGAGTGTTCGTGCCAAGTTTGATCCAGATCCATCATTGTTTGAATCCTCAGTGCTCTCTGAATGTAGGTGAACTACAACTCCAAAACTGAAGGTCAATGCCCACCAAACCCATCTAGTATTTTCTGTTGGTCATGTGAGACCTGTGTGCCAAGTTTGGTTCAATTCCATCATTGGTGGAGTTCAGAATGCCCTTTGATTGTAGGTGAACTATAAATCCCAGCAACTCAAGTGTGAAATTGCTGAAATTCTAGCCAAAATATATAACCTTTCTCTAAGATCAGGCACTGTACCCGAGGACTGGAGGGAGGCAAATGTAACTCCGATCTTCAAGAAAGGATCCAGGGGTGATCCAGGAAATTATAGGCCAGTTAGTCTAACCTCAGTTCCAGGCAAAGTGATGGAAACCATTATTAAAGAAAAAATTACTAAGCACATAGAAGAACAGGCATTGCTGAAGGAAAATCAACATGGTTTCTGCAAAGGCAAATCATGTCTTACTAACTTGTTAGAATTCTTTGAGGGTGTAAATAAACACATAGATAAAGGGGACCCAGTCGATATTGTTTACCTTGACTTTCAAAAGGCTTTTGACAAAGTCCCTCACCAAAGGCTCCTAAATAAGCTCTTCAGCCATGGAATCAGAGGACAGGTCTTGTCCTGGATTGGAACCTGGCTAAACTGTAGGAAACAAAGGGTGGTAATAAACGGACATTTCTCTGGATGGAAAGAGGTGAGAAGTGGCGTACCCCAAGGTTCAGTTTTGGGTCCGTTACTTTTTAATTTATTCATTAATGACCTGGATGTAGGAGTAAATTCTGAGGTAGCAAAGTTTGCAGACGACACTAAATTGTTCAGGGTAGTTAAAAATGAAACTGATTGTAAAGAGCTCCAGAAAGATCTCTTGAAATTGAGTGAATGGGCAACAAAGTGGCAAATGCATTTTAACCTAAACAAGTGTAAAGTCATGCACATCGGGGCAAAGAACCCCAACTACACCTACCAATTGATGGGGTCAAAGCTTTCCGAGACAAACCAGGAAAGGGATCTTGGGGTTTTGGTGGACAGCTCAATGAAGATGTCAACCCAGTGCGCAGCAGCAGTGAAAAAAAGCAAATTCTATGCTAGGCATGATCAGGAAGGGAATCGAAAATAGGTCGGCAAATGTTGTATTGCCTCTCTACAAATCTATGGTAAGGCCACATTTGGAGTACTGTGTACAATTCTGGTCTCCGCACCTTAAGAAGGATATAACGGAACTGGAAAAGGTACAAGAAGGGCGACAAAAATGATCCAAGGGATGGAGCAGCTCCTTATGAAATCAGGTTGCAACGCCTTGGTCTTTTCAGCCTTGAAAGACGGCGTTTAAGAGGTGACTTGATCGAAGTGTATAAAATCATGCATGGGATAGAAAAGGTGAATAAAGAATAAATATTTTCTCTGTCACAAAACACTAGGACTAGGGGGCACTCCTGAAGCTCCAAGGTAGGAAAGTTAGAACTAATAAAGGGAAATATTTCTTCACCCAGAGGGTCATTGGGTTATGGAACTCACTTCCAGAGGAGGTTGTGACAGTGGTCAGCCTGGACAGCTTCAAGGCAGGATTAGACAGATTCATGGATACCAAGGGAATCAGTAGCTACTGAAATGGACATCCAAGTGCCACCTCTGTGTTGATGGAGGCAGGCAGGATTTCCCGGGTACTGGTTGTGGGGGTCGGGAGCAGGTGAGGTTTTGCCCTCCTTTCTGCTAGAGATCCCTGTGTACAACTAGTGGGCCACTGTGTGACACAGAATGCTGGACTAGATGGGCTGAGGCCCGATTCAGCATGGCTCTTCTTATGTTCTTATGTTCTAACTAGAACTCCCAAATGACAAAATCAAGTTTGGTCCAGATCCATGACAGTGCTCTCTTGATGTAGGTGAACTACAACTCTCCCAAATCAAAGTGAATTTCCCTCAAAGACCTCCAGTATTTTTTGCTGGTTGTGGGGCCTCTGTGTGCCAACTGTAGATCTCCATGTGGTTTAAACGAACAGCATCTGAAACTGTCGTAAGAAATTAGACTCCTGCTTGCTGGATGAAGTTTCCCAATGTGATCCTTCAGTTAGGAGTGCAGCTCATGCATCCCTTTCGATGCCATGCCTGGGCCGAAACTCCCAGCACTCTTTTCCATTGACCATGCTCAAAGGGATGCCGTGACTTGCAATCCAACCACATCTGGAATAGAGCATCTGAATTCATGTCCTTTGGAGAGCTGTTTAGAGAGGTTAGTATGTTTAGCCTGGAGAGGAGAAGGTGATGTGATAGCTTGTTTAAATATTTGAAAGGGTGTCGTATTGAAGATATGACACCCTCTTTCCTTCCTCCTTCCCTCTTTATCCATTCTTTCTCCCTCTTTCTCCACCCCTCCATTCCCTACCACCCTTTTGTCGTTCCTTCCTTCTCTCTTTCCTTACTCCTACCTTCCCCTTCCTTCATTCTTTCCTCCATTCTCCTTTTCCTTTCGCCTTCCCTTCCTTCCATTCTTCTCTTTCACCCTTTCTTCCTTCCCCTTTGTCTTTTCTTCTCTCTTTCCTTCCTCCGTATCTCACTCCCTTCCTTACCTTCCTCTTTCTCCTTCCATTCTTCCTCCATTTCATCCTTCCTTCCCTCTTTCTGATCTCTTTCCTCTCTCCCTCTTTCTCCTTCCTTCCTTCCTCCCTCTTTCTCCACCCCTCCATTCCCTTCCACTCTTTCGTCGTTCCTTCTCTCTTTCCTCCTTCTTTTTCTTTTTCCTTTCTCCTTCTCTTCCTTCAATCTTTCCCTTTCATCCTTCCCTTTCACCCTTGCTCCTGTCCTACCTTCCTTCCTTCTTTCCCTTTTGTCTTTCCTTCCTTCTTTCTTTCTCTCCTCCTTACCTCCCTCCCTTCCTTACCTCCCTCTTTCTCCTTCCATGCTTTCTCCCTTTCGCCCTTCCTTCCCTCTTTCCTCTCCCCTTCCCTCTCTCCCACTTTCTCCTTCCTTCCTTGCTTTTTCTCCACCCCTCCATTCCCTTCCACCCTTTCGTCGTTCCTTCCTTCTCTCCTTCCTTCCTTGTCTTTTTTCTTTCTCTTTCTCTTCCTTCCATCCTTACCTTTCACCCTTACCTTTCACCCTCCCTCCCTTCTTTCCCTTTTGTCTTTCCTTCCTTCTATCTTTTTTCCTCCTTACCTCCCTCCCTCCCTTCTTTACCTCCCACTTTCTCCTTCCATCCTTCCTTCGTCCCTTATGTCCTCCCTTCCTTCTCTCTTTCCTTCCTCCTTCCCCTTCTTCCATCCTTCTCTTTCACCCTTCCTTCTTTCCATTTTGTCTTTCCTCCCTCCCTCCTTTTTGTCCTTCATTCCCTCCCTCTTTCCGCTCTCCTTCCCTCTCTCCCTCTTTCTCCTCCCCCTTCCCCTCCCCCTCTTTCTCCATCCCTCCATTCCCTTCCTCCCTTTTGTCGTTCCTTCCTTCTCTCTTTCCTCCTTCCCTTCCTTTCCTCCCTCTTTCTTCTCTCCTTCCCTCTCTCCCTCTTTCTCCTTCCTTCCGCCCTCTTTATCCATCCCTCCATTCCCTTCTACCTCTTTGTCGTTCCTTCCTTCTCTTTTTCCTTTTTCCTTCTCTTCCTCTCATCCTTGCCTTTTACCCTTGCCTTTCACCCTTCCTTCCATCCTACCATCCATCCATCATATCTTCCTTCCTTCCTTCCTTCCTTCCTTTGTCTTTCCTTCCTTCTTTTTTCCTTCTTCCTTACATCCCTCTTTTACCTCCTTCTTTCTCCTTCCATACTTCCTTCCTCCCTTTTGTCATCCCTTCCTTCTCTTTTTCCTTCTCTTCCTCTCATCCTTGCCTTTCACCCTTGCCTTTCACCCTCCCTTCCTCCCTTCTTTTGTCTTTCCTTCCTTCTCTCTTTCCTTCCTCCTTACCCCCCTCCCTTACCTCCTCCTTTCTCCTTCCATCCTTTCTTTCTCCCTTTCGTCCTCCCTTCCTTCTCTCTTTCCTTCCTTCCTCCTTCCCTTCCTCCCTTCCATCACCGGACAGCCATTCCTCTTAGCACGGAGTGCTAGCTAGTGTTCCCCCAAGTTAGAAAGTTTGCCCTTGCCTTCTCTACAAGATTTCTGATAACTGGGATGTGTGCGGCCAAGCGACATCAGAGTGTGGTCCGGGTGGACAAGATTATATATGAAGAAGAACAAACAAGCTAGGGGAACTACTGGGAAAGTTCACCCCCCGTTCTGTGTTTCGTGGAGTGTCAATGACATTTGCATCTTGATCTTAGTTTGCTTCTTTTACCAGGCCAGGATTACCCATAAGGCCAACCTAGGCCATGGCCTAGGGGTGCAAGCCGAGGGGGGGCGCAGATCACGGACCAAAATAATAATAATAAAAATGTTGAAACAAATAAAAACACAACGCGCATGGAGATGAGGAAGGAAGGATACCGGAGGTCCTACTTTTCGGCGGCGCCCCTGCCCCTTCCTGAATACCGGCTCCTGCCTCTGCTATTGTTGCGCAAACGGCGTATGAGCAGGGGCTCTTGACACTGGCGTCGACGTCGACAGGAGGAACAATTAACTTCCTTGATGCCGACATCATCCACTTGCTGGCTCCTTCAGTGCAAGTATAGAAAACTCCATTGCGCAGTCTGCGCATGCCCTAACACCATGAAAGCTGGTATTCCTCCTCCAACACAAGGAGGAGACTCCTCCTTACTGGAGAGAGAAGCGCAACTGCCGGCTATGGCACATGTGCAAACCCCAGTACAGGAGAGAAGCCCAACGCGACAAGCCCCGGTATCGGGGAGAAGCGCGGCTACAGCTGCTGACTACAGCGCATGCGCAATCCCTGATACCGGGTAGGAGCCAAATGCCTCAAGCCCCGGCATCGGGGAGGAGGCTCCTTCCCCCATGCCTGCATCCATAGTGCCTGCCGAGAGGCAGGGGCGGTCTAAGGTAATTTTAAATGGTAGGCGAACATTATTTTGGTGCCCCCCCAAAACATTATTTTGCCCCCCCATGTAAAACAAATATACAATTATAATATCACAATACCATTAGTAGTATTATATTGTATCAATGTATATACAATATATTATACCATACTCATACTATATTATATCATAATTATATTATACTACATTACAATATAATTATATTATAATATATTGACATTATAATACAATATAACATTCTATTCTATTATTATTATAAAATAATAAATAAAATTATTTATTTAAATGAAATTATCCTCTACTAAATATTTTCATTACTCCTATAAAACTCAAATAACCCAAAATAAAGTAAAATAAAATATTATATATTACTATTTTGTACAATACCACTATACTGCAATATTGTTTGTAATATTACATGTAATATAAAATATATCATTATTCTATTGTTATATTGTATTTGTATTATATTGTATGACAATATTAAGCAGAACTGTATAATAATCAACAGGAAATGCAATGCAAATGCATCAAAATCAGAATATATTACCTACCACCCTTCTCATAATTCATAGGAGTCTCCCATAATTCCAAAATTAGGGTCCCAATGTAAATGTAAACAGAAAAACAGCCAAAATGTTCAAATGAGGTCGAATACAGGCAGCGCGGCCTGGGCAAACTTGGGCCCTCCCTCCTTCTAGGTGTTTTGGACTCCAACTCCCACAACTCCTCATAGCCTCAGGCCCCTCAGGTCTAGACAGAAATAGAGCCGAAGAAAGGAAGGAGGGAGAGAAGAGGTCACAGAGGAGGAGGTGGTGGAAAGCCCTTCATTCATTCCTTCACTTACACTTCCTTCACTGATTCTTTTCTCCTTACCCTCAAACGCGCGCGCGGCGGAGACAAAAGGAGAGGGGAAGCACTCCCTGCCTGCCCGATAGGGAGTGCTTTGCTTACAGGCTTCTGCGCAAGGGAGCTACTGGGCATGCACAGAGGTTTTCGCGGATGTGCAGTTGCTCCTGCGCTCAACTTCAGCTCCGAGCAACTGCGCCAGCGAAAACCTCCGCGCATGCCCAGAAGCGGCGTCGGAACACACAAGGCCGGGGCTCAAAAGCAGGCAGCTGCGGCGCTGCCTGAGGAACATTGGCAGGGCCAGGATGGTGCCCCATGCGGTCAGGATAGCGCCCCCTTCCCAGATGGCGCCCTAGGCGGCCGCCTACTTGGCCTACCTTGTAGGACCGCCCCTACCGAGAGGGAAACTCCTGTGGCGGACCTAGTGGGACCACACGGGGAGAACTGGATGCGGGGCCCTAAGGGGGACGAGCGGATGAAAGGATGTGGGGGGGGGGGTGCGATAGAGGTTGGCTTAAAGGGGGCGTAATTCCAAAGTGTGGCCTAGGGCACAAAAAGGTGTTAATCCGGGCCTGTCTTTTACAGTAAGCCAGGGACAAAGGGGGAAGGTGGTAAGAGGAAAGAGAGGATGGGCCATTTTGGAAAGTGGAAATGTTGAGGAGGCAGAATAGTAACACATGGGTTATGTTAGGCACTGAAGACAGAGGCCTCTGTCAGGGCTTGGTAGTATATGTACAACCTAAAATCTATCAAGCCAGCAAGCACTGAAGGGGTTGGAAACGGTGCCAGTGCCTCTTCTTTTTTTGTGACATTCATCCCTCCCTCTCTCCTTCCCTCCTTCCCTCCCCCCTTCCTTTCCACCATCTGCCATTTCTCCTGCCTCTTTCCAGTTTTAATCCTGGAGCGCATTGAGAATGAGGACTTGAGCGGCTGCACCCTCAAGATCACCGATTTCGGCCTGGCCCGCGAGTGGCACAAAACCACCAAGATGAGCGCAGCGGGCACCTACGCCTGGATGGCACCTGAGGTCATCAGGCACTCCCTCTTCTCCAAGAGCAGTGACGTTTGGAGGTAGGCAAAGAGAGGGGGGAAAGCGTGCATCGTCTTCCTTTGTAGGAAATACGTATCTCTTTTTTTACAGGACTGGCAGCAACTTGTCTTGGGGATTTGGAAAGCTCTATCACAGCGTTTCTCAACCTGGGGGTCGGGACCCCTGGGGAAGTCACAAGAAGGTTTCAGAGGGGTCGCCAAAGACAATCAGAAAACACATATTTCTCATGATTTTAGGAACCGCTTTGGCAGGGAAGGCTGAAGATCTCTCCACCAGTCCTTCTCTTCCTTTGCGGAAACAGAAGGCTGAACCCCCCCACCAAAAGCCCTCCTCCATTGTGATTGGTCGGCCTCTCAGCCAAGGGAAGGGCTGTTTCTGAGACTCCAAGCAGAGAGGGGAGAGCAGGCATACTCGGCATATGGGGTGCATGTACAGGCGAGGGAGAGCGTGTGAGTGGGGAGGGAGTCTCCCACCAGCAGGTCCCTTCAAGGCATGGGGTTTCTGTCTAGGAAGTTTGGCACAATTCTATTGTTGGTGGGGTTCAGAATCTCTTTGATTGTAGGTGAACTATAAATCTCAGCAACTGCAACTCCCAAATCTCAAGGTCGATTTTTCCCAAACTCCACATTTAGGCATAGTGAGTATTCATGCCAAGTTTGGTCCAGATCTATCATTGTTTGAGTCCACAGAGCTCTCTGGATGTAGGTGAACTACAACTCCCAAACTCAAAGTCAAAGCCCACCAAAACCTTCCAGTATTTTCTGTTGGTCATGGGATTTCTGTTTGCCAAGATTAGTTCAATTCCATTGTTGGTGGACTTCAGAATGCTCTTTGATTGTTGGTGAACTATAAATCCTAGCAATTACAACTCCCAAGTTGCAAAATCAATCCCCCTCACCAGTATTAAGGTATTTATGCCAAATGTGGCCCAGTGAATGAAAATACATCCTGCATATCAGATATTTACATTACGATTCATAACAGTAGCAAAATTACAGTAATGAAGTAACAACAAAATAATTTTATGATTGGGGATCACCACCACATGAGGAACTGTATTCAGTGGTGATGGCATTAAGAAGGTTGAGGACCACTGACCTAAGCAGTTCGAAAACAGTTGTGAGCTGTGAGTAGAGAAATTAGGCACTGCTTAAATGGGGAGGTGTTTTACGGCACCATAAAAAAGAAATACCAGAAAATGCCAGTGATCAAAGGAAGGAGGAAGTCTGTGATCAAGAGCTCTTCATCATAGAGGATGGCGCAACAGCATCCTCCTGTGGCCGGAATTGAGCACAACCTCCAGGACGCCAAAGATGGGGAAAATGCCAACATATACCTCTATCTGGTGTCTGTCCTGTCTGTTTAATGGCATTGAATGTTTGCTGTGTATATGTTCTGTGATCAACCCTGAGCCCCCTTCAGGGTGAGTAGGGTAAAATATAAAAGGTAAAGGTAAAGGTGTTCTCCTGACATTAAGTCTAGTCATATCCGATTCCGGGGGTTGGTGCTCATCTCCATTTCTAAGCCACAGAGCCGGTGTTGTCTATAGACATCTCCAAGGTCATGTGGCCAGCATGACTGCATGGAGTGCTGTTACCTTCCTGCCAAAGCAGTACCTATTGATCTACTCACATTCGCATGTTTTCGAACTGCTAGGTTGGCAGAAGCTGGGGCTGACAGTGGGAACTCACTCTGTTCCCCGGTTTTGAACCACCGACCTTTTGGTCAGCAAGTTCAGCAGCTCAATGGTTTAAACCGCTGCGTCACAAATAAATAAATAGATGAAGGCACTGGGATCCTGCTAGGAAAAGCTGAAATGTTTTCCCCTCCGTATTCTTGGGTGTTGCGAGAAAAGTAGTAAAGGAAGCTCATGAAGATTTTGAAATGGGAAGTGCCACACCTTACCATCTGGCAGTAGTCCTATAAGACAATTAAAAACCATTAAGCCAAGTGTCTGAATTCCCTCGTTGCCCCACTAGAAGCATCTTTGTGTGTATATGTATCTGTCTTGTTTTTTGCTCACTCATTCCCTGTATCCTTTCTTTCTCATCTCTCTCTAGCTTTGGGGTGCTGCTGTGGGAACTGCTGACTGGCGAAGTCCCGTACCGGGAGATCGATGCCCTTGCCGTGGCCTATGGAGTGGCTATGAACAAGTTGACGCTGCCCATCCCCTCCACCTGCCCCGAACCCTTTGCCCGCTTGCTGGAGGGTGAGTGAAAAGCAGACTCAGGTTTTCCCTATTATTTATTTATTTATTTATTTATTTATAACTTTTATATCCCGATCTTCTCGACCTCCATAGAGGGACTCAGACCAGCTGACAGCAAGAATTCAATGCTAACACTAAAACATCCTACATTAACAATAAATTACCAGATACATATAAAATAAATTACATAAAAGTCATTCGCCCAGATAAAATCATGTCCAACTCAGTCCGTATATTCAGTCCATGTATTGTGACCCATAAACTTTCGTCGATTACCAGTCTCCGCCATCATTCTGCAAAAGCCTCATTCCACAGCCAGGTTTTCACTAGTTTCCTAAAGGTCAGGAGGGAGGGGGCAGATCTAATTTCATTTGGGAGGGAATTCCATAGCCGGGGGGGCCACCACAGAAAAGTCCCTGTCTCTCGTCCCCACCAGACGCGCCTGCGAAGATGGTGGGATCGAGAGCATGGTTTCTCCAGACGATCTTAACACTCTTGATGGTTCCTAGGGGAGAATACATTTGGACAGGTAAACTGGGCCAGTACCGTATAGGGTTTTGTAGGTTAAGACCAGCAGTTTGAATTGTGCTCGGAAGCTAATTGGCACCCAGTGGAGCTGGCATTTCTGCCTCCTTGGAGCTTTGGGTTGCCAGGAGAAAATTCCAGTTCAACTTCTATGGCTGGAATCTTGGGACTTGTAGTTTAGAGCGCTCTGATCGACAATGCTAAATGTCCCAGAATTACAATCCCAGGATTCCATATGGAACCATGAATTAAAGTGGTTCCATATGAATTAAAGTGGAACGACGGCACTATGATGGTATAATGTGGGTGATAGTGTGGACACCCTTCTACCATCCCATCATAAACCACAGAAAGCTGCCAAACATGACCTTGCCTAAACAAGGTCCAGATTGCCAATCCCTCCTCCCCTATTTCCATAGGAATTGTTTCCCCCTGACCTTCTCTATCTGGGTCTGGAGTAGTGATTCTACTCTGGGAGTTCATCTGGAGCTCTCCATGGTGCTGGAGACAATCCTGCAAATAGGTACAGCACCTTAGATAGCTCCTGCAAAGGAGACTTTCATGTCTCTGCCACCACATGCCAATACTCACTCCTGGAAACCCAAATGCTTTTTTTCCTACCACATCTTGTTCCCGCTTTGCTCCACACTTCTGTTATTGATTAGGAGATTCTGCGAATTGTAGCCTGAAGATGGAACGTGTCCAGAATTTGGCTCATTGTCTAATGTTTGGCCCTGGAATCCTTTCCCTGTATTCTGAGATCTGTAAAGGCTGGATGGGCAGGTGAATGTGGTGCAACCCATATTCTCAAAGCTGTTCTATAATACTATCTAACATCATTTTTGTTCCTGTGTTATCAATGTCGTTTCCCAATTGGCGCTATCATAAACACATGAGAAAAGTTAATTAAACTGCAAAAACTTAATTATTATTTTTTGCATAAATTCTTTATTATTTTTAGAATAAGGGAAAGTGAGTTGGAATTACAAGTAAAGTGGGGGAACAATTGTGCTGAGAGAAAGTAGGAAAGATAGAACAAAGAAAAAAGGGAGAGTACTGTAAGTATGTAAGAAAACAAAAAATAAAGGATTAAGAAAAATAAATAATAATAATAATAATTGGTGACTTCCTCTAATTTTTTGCATCTTGAATTTTTTTTCTTTACCAGTTAATGATCCTGGTATATTTAATAAATAATAATAATAAAGATAAAGTTTCTTGTACAGTGTCCTAACCTTTATCCCATATTAAAATTTATACTTATCAATTCTTTCTTTTCTTCTTCTCTTCATATTCTACCACCTGTGAATTCGGGTTTCCTGAATTCTTCTTTAGTAAAAAAAAAAAAAAGGTTAATTTATCCATGTCTTTTATTTCTCTTAATTTATTTAACCATTGTTCAGAGTCTGGTACTTTCTTTTGTTTTCATAATCTCGTATAGGTAATTCTTGCAGGTGTTCTTATGTACATAAAAAGAATGTCCTCATTAGTGTCTAATTTTAGCTCTGGATCAGATAGTCCTAATAAGAAATATTCCGGGATTTTTGGGAATGACTTTTAAAGAATTTGTTGGCATTCCTCGTGTATTTTCTTCCAATAATTTTGAGCTTCTCTGCAGGTCCACCACAAGTGAAAAAAAAAAACTCCCCTCATGGGTAGTACACTTCCAACAATTCTGAGATGTATTCTTGTACGCAGATGACATCCAAATCTGTCACTCCTTTCCACCAGTTACTAGGGAGGCTGTCCAGACCTTGAACCGGTGCTTGGCTGCTTTGTCAGACCGGATGAGGGCTAGCAAATTGAAATTGAATCCAGACAAGACAGAGGTCCTCCTGGTCAGTCGAAAGGCCGAACAGGGCATAGGGTTACAGCCTGTGTTGGATAGGGTTACACTCCCCCTGAAGACGCAGGTTCGCAGTCTGGGAGTGATCCTGGATTCATCGCTGAGCCTGGAACCCCAGGTCTCAGCGGTGGCCGGGAGAGCTTTTGCACAATTAAAACTTGTGTGCCAGCTGCGCCCGTACCTTGGGAAGTCTGACTTGGCCACGCTCTGGTTACATCCCGAATAGACTACTGCAACGCACTCTACCTGGGGCTGCCTTTGAAAACGGTTCGGAAACTTCAGTTGGTCCAACGGGCGGCAGCCAGAATGCTAACTGGGGCGACATACAGGGAGCATACCACCCCCCTGCTGTGTCAGCTCCTCTGGTTGCCTGTCCATCTCCGAGCCCAATTCAAAGTCCTGGCATTGACCTATAAAGCTCTCTATGGTTCTGGCCCATTTACTTGTCCGAACACATCTGCCTCTGCCAAGCGATGGTCATCTCAAGGCTGGACTACTGTAACGCCCTCTATATTGGCCTTCCCTTGTCGACAATCCGGAAACTCAAGCTAGTGCAGAATGCCGCTGCTCGCTTGCTGGTGGGGGCACCAGTGAGGGAGTATATCACTCCCATCCTACGGCAACTGCACTGGCTCCCCATTGCCTTCAAGGTGTTGGTTTTAACTTTTAAGGCCTTGCACGGTCTAGGGCCAGTGTACCTGAGGGACAGCCTTACCCCGTATGTTCCCCTGAGATCGCTACGCTCGGAAGAGCAGAACCTGTTGGTCATCCCATCGATCCGCTCCTGCCACCTGTCTACTACGAGACAGCGAGCCTTCTTTGCTGTGGCGCCTGCGCTTTGGAACTCGCTTCCAGACCATACTCGTGCAATCTCAGAGCTCGCCCCCTTTCGAAGGGCGTGTAAGACCACCCTTTTTAGGCTTGCTTTTAGCTAAGTCTGAATTGTAAATGGCATGCATATGTCCTTGAATTCAAGAACTGTAATCTCCGTCTTTATCACTGTTATGTTTTATGTTTTTATTGTATGTTTTTACTGTACGTTGTGATCCGCCCCGAGCCTGCAGGGAGGAGCGGAATATAAAACCGAATAAATAAATAAATAAATATAATAAATATGTCCCATCTCGCAGTCTAAGATCATCTGGGGAGGCCCTGCTCTCGCTCCTGTCAGCATCCCAAATGCGGCTGGTGGGAACGAGAGACAGGGCCTTCTCGGCGGTGGCCCCTCACCTATGGAACGCACTCCCAAGTGAAATAAGATCGACTCCATCTCTCCTCGCTTTTAGAAAAAAGCTAAAGTTGTGGTTCTGGGACCAGGCCTTTGGGCAGCAGATGTAAATTGTACCTTTAGATTTGACTGGATTGACACTTTGGACTTGACTGGACTGACAATGTGTTCCGCTTGATGGCTTTAATTAATTATTGTTGTATGTAGTGGTTTTTAATGTAATGTTTTAAAATGTTTTTAATGCTTTTTAATGATGTTGATTATATGGTGTATTTTTAAATTATATTGTGGTGTTGCGGCCTGTAGCGCTGCAAATGTAAGCCATGCTGAGTCCCCCTGCGGGGGTGAGAAGCTACGGGGTACAAATACCATAAATAAATAATAAAAATACATCAAACTTAATTTTTTTGGTGTAATGTACCACCAGTGGAACATTTTCAGCCAATTTTCTTTGAAATCTGCTGCGTATGTATAGTTCAATTTTTTGTTCCACATTAATTCCCAATCTGCTAGCGGTATTCTCCGCCCATTTCACCATACGGTTTTTTATGACCTCTGCAAAAACTTGATTTTTGTGGGACATCCTGCAGCACATTTTGCTATAGAGTCGTGGTGGCGCAATGGGTTAAACCAGACATGAGCAAATTTCAGCCCTCTGGGTGTTTTGGACTTCAACTCCCACAATTCCTAACAGTGGAAGTCCAAAACACCTGAAGGGCTGAAGTTTGCCCATGCCTGGGTTAAACCCTTTTGCTGCTGAACTCCTGACCTGAAGGCTGGCAGTTCGAATCCACAAGATGGGGTGAGCTCCCGTCTGTCAGCTCCAGCTCCTGCCAGCCTACCAGTTCAAAAACATACAAATGTGAGTAGATAAATAGGTACCACTTCAGCGGGAAAAGGCAAAGCCACCTTGCTGACTACACAACCAGAAGGTGACAATGCAGGCTGTTTGGTTTGAAAATTGAGAAATGCACCTCCCCAGAGCCAGAGATGAGCACCCAATCCAGAAGCCGGAAATGAAGTACGGTAGGTGTCATTTTTAATGCTTGCCTTAGGCTTAAACCATTCTTGATTTCTCTGCCCCTTTGCAGAGTGCTGGAGCTCGGACCCTCATTCCCGGCCAGACTTCAGCTCCATCCTGCAGCAGCTGGTGGCAATCGAGCAATCTGCAATGTTTCAGATGCCATTGGAGTCGTTTCACTCTTTGCAGCAGGACTGGAAAGTGGAGATTGCGGGCATGTTCCTCGACTTGCGGACCAAGGAGAAAGTGAGCCCCCCATTTCCATCGCTTTGGTTCAGATTTCCATGCACTTTGGCCACTATGGGCCTGTATTGCAGCCCTTGAGTTTGCCAGGCGCCTTGAATTATGGCGGCAATCCCTTTTTAAATATGTTTGCAGGCTCTCCTCCAATACTGTTTGAACATAAAATATTATGTCCATGTTCCAGCAGCATTCTCTCCTGACGTTTTGCCCACATCTATGGCAGACATCCTCAGAGGTTATGAGGTCTGTTGGAAACTAGGGAAGCGAGGTTTATATATCTGTGGAATCATGTCCAGGGTGGGTGGGAGAAAGCACTCTTGTCTGTTTGAGGCAGGTTTGAATGTGTAAATGTTGCAATTTGCCACCTTAATTAGCATTTAATGGCTTTGCAACTTCAAAGCCTGGCTGGTTGCTACCTAGGGAGATCCTTTGTGGGGAATTGTTAACACTCAAAAGCAAGGGAATTCCGGACAACAATCAATCAGGGCCAGCTAACACCTCCCAACAAAGGATCCCCCAGGCAGGCTTTAAGCTGCAAGGCCATTAAATGCTCATCATTTGGAGAAAGACCTCATGTCTGTTTGAGGCAGGTGTGAATGTGTAAATGTTGCAATTGGCCACCTTAATTAGCATTGAATGGACTTGCAGCTTCAAAGTCTGGTTGGTTGCTACCTGGGGAGATCCTTTGTTGGGAGGTGTTAACATTCAAAAACAGGGGAATTCCAGACAACAATAAATCAGGGCCAGCTAACACCCTAGGCAGCAACCAGCCAGGCTTTGAAGCAGTTTGAAGCAAGTGTGAATGCTGCAATTGGCCACCTTGATTAGTGTCAAATGACCTTGCAGCTTAAAAGCCTGGCTGCTTCCTGCCTCCCAACAAAGTATTTCCCAGGCAGGAAACAGCCAGGCTTTGGAGCTGCAAGGCCATGTAATGCTAATCAAGGTGGCCAATTGTTCTTTCTCCCACCCTGGACATTATTGTGAAACTGCTACACTTGTGCAATGTGGATGCATCCTTTGCCTTCCTTGTCATTTCCAGGAGCTGCGGAGCCGAGAAGAAGAGCTGCTCCGTGCAGCTCAAGAGCAGAAGACCCAGGAAGCAGAGCTACGCCGGCGTGAACAGGAGTTGGCGGAGCGTGAAATCGACATAGTAGAGCGGGAGCTGAACCTCATCATGATGCAGATGGGCCAAGAGAGGCCCTGGGTCAAGAAGAGGAAGGGGCACTTCCGACGTTCTCGCCTGAAGCTGCGTGATGGCAACCGCATCAGCCTCCCATCAGGTGCACAAGCTGGGGAGCAGGCCTGAACCCCTGCATTGCAAACAGAAGGGACCTCAAAGGGGACAAGGGGGGGGGGACACAGAACCCCCTGTTCACACTGGGGACCCATTGGGGCTGGGTAATGTTATATTTAATTGTGTGCTCGCAGGCTTTCATGGCCGGAATCAATGAGTTGCTGTGAGTTTTCCCGGCTGTATGGCTATATTCCAGAAGCATTCTCTCCTGATGTTTCGCCCACATCTATGGCAGGCATCCACATCTATGGCAAGCATCCTCATCAGGAGACAATGCTTCTGGAACATGGCCACATAGCCGGGAAAACTCACAGCAACCCGTTATATTTATTATTAGTTTTTATTAGTTATTATTATTATTGTGTAAACATTTAAAGGATTTAAAGATTGAACTGCAAAGACTCTGGCACAAGCCAGTAAAGGTGGTCCCAATGGTGATTGGCACACTGGGTGCAGTGCATAAAGACCTTGGTCTGCACTTATAAACAATTGGTCCTGACAAAATTATCACCTGTTAGCTGCAAAAGGCCACCCTACTGTCCTAGGCCCTTGGGAAGTGTCTGACATGTAATCCAATACAAAAGCCAGCATAGTCATCTTGTTTGCTGTGTACTTATGTTGTTGTGTATCTAATAATAATAATAATAATAATAAGTATTGAACACATCAAACTACTCTGGGATTTCTGAATTCAGACTGACAGAGTTTTGGAGCACAATACTCCTGACCTCACAATCGTGGAAACAAACAAAGTATGGATCGTCAATGTTGCAATTCCAGGCAACAGCAAAATTGATGAGAAGCAACTGAAAAGGCCTACACAATACTAGGATTTAAAAATCGAACTGCACAAACCAGTGAAGGTGGTCCCAGTGGTGATCGCCACATTGGGAAGAGTACTGTACCTAAAGACCTTGGCCTGCACTTAAAAACAATCGGTGCTGACAAAATTACCATCTGTCAGTTGCAAAAGCCCACCCTACTTGGATCTTCACATACTATTTGCTGATACATCAAACAGTCCTAGACATTCAGGAAGTGTCTGACATGTGATGGAATACAAAAGCCAACATAGTGATCTTGTTTGCTGTGTATCAATCTTATTGTGTATATTATTATTATTATTATTATTTCTTACCAACCTCTCCTTCTGGCTGTAGGTGGATTACGATATAACTAAAAACACAAAATCTTTGTAAACATTCTATTAAATACACATATTTGACAGACCAGTGGTCCTATCTACTGTGAACTAGCTTTTGGTGGGCTTTCTACGTTGACCCAATTAGCCTCCCCACAAAGTAGTACCTAAATTTTCTACTTGACAGATGCAACTGTCTTTCGGGTTGCAAAGGTTGACAACGAGCTACACAAATTGATCGAGAGCTCACCCCGACCCGGGCAGGACTCAAACTCATGACCTTTCAGTCAGTAGAGATCTTATGCAGCTGACACCCAGCCAGCTTCGCCACATTCCCGGTGTTATCAGAAGCAAAAGGAAAATAGTTTGAGAACGCTCAGAAGTCAACAACCTCCTTGAACAATTTCATATTCTAAAACACCACTTATCACTTGCAGGATATGCCGTTTGGTGAGGCACCAGCACACTTTGTTAGGGCAGGCTAAAGATCTAAAGAGCTTGAGGCTGTTAGGAATGGTGGGAGTTGAAGTCCAAAGCACCTGGAGGGCCCAAGTTTGCCCATGCCTGGTATAGATGCACCCCTACAGAGGATAGGAAAGAACCAATTCATTGGGGAGATTGTGCAATCTCTTTTTCTCTTTTCTCTCCCTCTGAAATGCTATCCTCCTCTTTCTTCCTTAGGGTTTGAGCACAAGATCACAGTGCAGGCATCTCCGACTCTTGACCGTCGGAAAGGGCTAGGGGCCAACGGGGCCAGTCCACCTGGGAGCCCCAACATCATCCCACGCCTCCGTGCCATTCGCTGTAAGTATCTCTGGAGTCCGCATCCACCACCAAAATGCTGTGGTTTCCTAAGAATTTTCTTTCCACGGGGGGAGTATAGGCACTGGCCTTATACACAAGGCCAATTGCCTTCTTTTGGGCACCAAAAAGTTTTGTAGTTGGAGGTTGTGGTGACCTCACGTCTCGTGGATTCCTTAATTTCTCTCAGGAGGGTTTTCTGTGTTATTTCTGCCACCATTCATGAAGAGAGTGGCCCAGAAACGGAATGAGAGAGAGATAGAGAGACTTGGTGGTAGATGAAACAGTATCTTCTTTTATTTATGTAATTCTTATTGTATATGCTTATTGGTTACATAAGATCTATTGCTTGCAGAACAACGTTTCAAAATGGGTTTCCTTCATACCAGACTGTTATGTAGATACTAGGGTTGGTTGATCCATGAAAAATTTGATTCTAATATATACACCTAATAGATAGCACAACGAGGGGAGGTCTGGGCTTACCGGATCTGCAACTCTACTATGAGGCGGCAGCACTGACCTGGATTAGGGATTGGGTAACATTAAAAAAGAGAAAGATACTCGCACTGGAAGGGGAGGGATTACGAAGAGGATGGCCTCTTATGGAGAGGGAAGGAAAAAGTGGAGAAAGATTTCAATAACCACTTTGTAAGATCTGCACTATTGAAAATATGGACTAAATATAAAAACAGGTTTCATTTAAAAACACCGATGTGGTTCTCCCCAAGCGAGGCAGAACAAAAAAGAGAAATTCCTATGCAAGATGGTTAAGGTATGACGCATTGCTAAAGTGCAATAAACAGGAAATAAGTCTGAAAACTCTGGAGGAAATCCAAGTGATTGACCCTAGATTAACCTGGTTCCAATTTTGGCAGATCAGTGAAAACTTTAAAGTAGACAGAAAAAAGGGATTTGAGACGAAAGAGACCTTTTGGGATAAGATATTAAAAACGGGGGAAAAAAACTAATTGGAAAAATATACCAGCAGTTGCTAGCATGGATGACAGAGGAAGAACAAATAAAGGACGTGA
This sequence comes from Anolis apletophallus, assembly GCA_030556195.1. NCBI lineage: Eukaryota > Metazoa > Chordata > Lepidosauria > Squamata > Anolidae > Anolis > Anolis apletophallus. The sequence goes on from JARBWK010000011.1 coordinate 17,557,355, forward strand.
TGATTAAATGGGCAAGAATGGTGGGTCACTCCATCGACCTGGCGCAATGGGAGGAAATATGGACTAAGAAGCTTAAGTACGCCTACGCAAGTGAGATCAAGGAGAATTGGATAAAAATGTTCTTCATGTGGTACCTAACGCCCGAAAAATTGTCTAAATATAATAAAGGGAAGACCAGTGAGAAGTGTTGGAAATGTGGAAGATCCAGAGGAACATTTCTCCACCTATGGTGGGAGTGTAAAATTGTAAAAAAAATTTGGTGGGGTGTATATCACAAGCTGAAGGAAATTTTCAAGTTAAGTTTTGAATTCAGACCGGAATATTTCTTGTTGGGGATGGTGGATTTCAAAATTACTAATAATGATGATAAGGTTTTCTTTTATTTAACCACTGCGGCAAGAATATGCATTGCCAGACAGTGGAAAGGAAAAGAAATTATTTCATTTAATGATTGGATGATAAAATCTTTAGATATAATGAACATGGATTTACTAACACAGAGTTTAGCTCAAAATAGAAAATTTTCAAACCACACCGATTGGGAGAAATTTGTTGGATTTATAAGAAGGAATAAGTACAAATATTTATGATAATATGATTTAAGGGGTTAGAGAAAGTGGATACATACATATATATATATACACACAACGTGGGCCTAGAGAATGGGTCGATAAGAATCCTCGGGCCAAACAGACCCCTCAGAGGGAGGGGAATCATAAATATGGTTAAAGGACAATTAATAGCTATCGCATCGGGATAGGAAGTCAAGAATGTTTTATGTGGTGGAGTGGATGAGGCTCTGTCTAGGTTGATGTCCATGTCCCTGTCTATGTTAGGGGTAGGTGTCTTGCTTGGTAGGGGGGTGGTGGAGGGTTCATATGCTTCTTATGTATGTCTAACTTTTATGCGCAATAAAAATTTATAAAAATAAATAAATAAATAAATAAATAAAAATTTGATTCTAAACTCGGTTGGGGGGGGATTCATTTTTTGGTTCGTTATAGAAATTAATACAAATTTTTTAAAATAAATTTCATGATTGAAATTTATTAATAACGATTTTTTGTTTTTATTCATTATGCCAGCTGGGAGGCTAGAATGGAGGGCTTGCTCTCCCTTCTTCCCTCCCTGCCCCTCCCAGCTGACAGGTTTCTGGGCAAATTTGAAATGTTTTATTTAATTTTGGGGGGTTTCTTCATGGATTTTATTCCAATACTCTTTAGCTTTCCCGCACGTCCACAACATGTGTTAGAACGAGCCTTCTTTTGAGTCACATTTCCAACAATTGGTTTGCATCTTTTTATTAATTTGTCCTCATTTTCAGGGGTGGGGTGACGTACCACCTTTGCATCATCTTAACCCAGTTTTATGAGTACAAATACTTTAGTTTTCTATTCCAACAATCCTCCCATTCTCCCAATCTTATTTGTCTTTCTATATTTGATGCCCACTTTACCATGCACTCTTTTATCGGTTCTCTCTCTATATTCCATTCTAATAGCTTCTTATAAATTTGTGTAATTTTAAAAAATAAATGGGTGTAATTATTTGTGTAATGCCCAGGTTATTTTAGAAAGGCATTGTTTTGTTTTGAGAAGTTTGGTAATATCTCTGGATGCAGGGTGAACTACAACTCCCATGTGGGCAGGTCATTCCCCCAAAAACCTCCCCCAGGGCTCCCAACCCTTGGGTTGTGAACGCTGCTTTACCCCTTGCAAAATCCCACTCCTTATGGTTTCATAGTGACACCCTTGGACGGAAACCGGACATGGGGACGCAGCACTGCGATCAAGAAGGAGGAGCTAGTGGGGACTAAGAAGAAAGGCCGGACTTGGGGTCCCAGTTCCACCGTCCACAAGGAACGACTAGGAGGAGAGGAAAGGTGAGGCCGGAAACCTCAAGGAGAGGGGGGGAAGGGTTACGGTTGGGATGGAGAAACACGATTGTCTCATGGAAAGAGACTGGAGCGGGTTTAGGTTTTCAGATTGGGGTCATTCTTCTCTTGTACAGGTTGAAGTCTCTGACTGAGGGCAGCAAACAGTGGTCCTCCAGTGCTCCCAACCTGGGCAAGTCTCCGAAGCACATGCCGCTGGCTGGGGGCTTTGCTAGCCTCAATGAGATGGGTGAGTTGGTTTTGCTGGTGGTATTGGGTGGTTGTGTGAATCCTTGGAGAGGAAGTTTTGCCCATCCTTGTTCTAAAATGGCATAGAAGAAATGTCAATTTATTCTGGCCTGGACTCAAGTGTTCTCACAGGTGATAGAGACTCTAACATATCACTAACTCAGGTTCTTTGGTGCTTTCTGAACCTCAACAGGGGGGAAATAGGGCTCTGTTGTGACCACACCCTTCCTCTGCTTGCAGCTCTGCCCACAGGATCCAAACGATGAAGATCTTGTGTCATGGTGGCAGAGAGTGAATCAGCACAACTTGTAATTAAGAAAGGAATGGGAAGCCAACCACTTCTCATTGTGCATTGACACAGATGAGCATTTTTGGCGCATCCCTTCGCAAATCAGTAGCTGTTCATATTGGAACAGAGCGGAGATAGGGACCACCCAACACCTATTGTGTAAGAAAGCATCCTTATGCCTCCTTGGGCATTGGTTTGTTCCAATAATAATCTCTCTGGCATTACTTCGCGAATGAAGATTCTTAGGAAGAACTCATCCCACACTTTCTACAAGCACATTGGTGACTAAGGAGGTTGGATGTGTCCTTCGAGCCAGTGCAATGGATTTTTCTGGTGGAGCGCAGCGTGCACAGAACTGGCCTCACCCTTGAAACCAAAGGTTCGTCTGCCGGGGCCTAGCAAGCTTGGACGGTGGCAGCGAGATCCTCAGGTCGTAGGTTTGATTTGAGTTTCCTTCTCTAGATCAGTGTTTCCCAACCTTTTTTGAGCCGCGGCACACTTTTTACATTTACAAAATCCTGGGGCACACCACCAACCAAAATGACACAAAATTACACTCTAACACAGTAATACATATAGTTAATATGTTTTTAAATGTATTTATACACTCACTTGGTGTAAAACCTGGGCCTGTTTCGATGAACAAAACATAGATATCCTGGCAGGAATGGCAGAAAGACACACACGAAGGTCTTGTACAACAGCTGTCAGTCTCTCTCTGTGTTTAGAACAAATGTGTCCATATAGCTTCAAAGCAGTCCACTAGTACTGTTCTTATGCATCAATACACCTCATGGAACAATAATGAGGCTTCCACCTTCAATATATATGCTCCTGTATCATTCCAGGTGGGCATTAGACGAGTCCCTCGTGTCTAACTGGTGAACAGGAGAGTTGTTACACAGTCACTAGAAAGGCTATCACATCCAGCCAATGGCAAATGTAATAGTTGGTAAACATAAACACGAAAACAGCCGAAGGAGGCGGTGCCCCAGCCCCTTCGCCGCCGCCCAGCCCTTCCTCCTCCTCCTCCCCTCGCAAGCAGCAGCAGCAGGAGTTCGGCAGGAGGGGGAAGAAAGGGGGGAAGAGAGGTTTTCCCGCGGCACACCAGGTGATCACTCACGGCACACTAGTGTGCCACGGCACAGTGGTTGGGAAACACTGCTCTAGATGGTTGACCTTACAGGGTTAGACAAGTACCATCTGTCCGGGTTTGAAATTAGAGTTTTCCTTCTCTTAGGTTGGTTGCCAAAATGCTAGAGAGCCCATCCTGCTCATTGACGCTCTTTGTCAGACCCTTCAGTTGTGACCTGTCTGGTATGGGAGGCCCTACTGGTGGCTATGCCACCGCCAGCATAGCTCACAACTTCATTAGTGTACGCAAGCCTCTCCCCGTGACAAGGGGGCACCAATAGAGAGGTCCAATCATAATAATAATAATAATAATAATAATTCAAACTGGCACAAGCCAGTAAAGGTGGTCCCAGTGGTGATCGGCACACTGGGTGGAGTGCCTAAAGACCTTGGCCCGCACTTAAAAACAACTGACATTGGCAAAATCATCATCTGTCAGCTGCAAAAGGCCACCTTAGTCAGATCTGCATGCATTATTCGCCGATACATCACATAATCGTAGACACTTGGGAAGTGTCCGACATGTGATCGAATACAAAAGCCGGCATAGTGATCTTATTTGCTGTGACCTAATCTTTTTCTCTAATAATAATAATAATAATAAGAAACACATCAAACTACTCTGGGATTTCTGAATTCAGACTGACAAGAGTTTTGGCACACAATACTCTTGACTTCATGATCGTGGGAAAAAAACAAATTATGTTGCAATCCCAGGTGACAGCAGAATTGACCAGAAGCAGCTGGAAAAGCTTACACAATATGAGGATTTGAAGGTTGAACTGCAAAGAAAGACTCTGGAACAAGCTAGTTAAGGTGATCCCTTTGTGATCAGCATGCTGGGTGCAGTGCCTAAAGACCTTGGCCTGCACTTTATTTTTATTTATTTATTTATTCATTCGGCTTCTAGACCGCTCCCTCTAGAAGCTCAGAGCGGTTTACAACAGGTAAAAAACATGCGCAGAACTGACATTATAGAACAACGGTGTAACAGCAGATAAGCAATGATTTAATGTAAAACATTACTAGCGCTAAAATAATTCTAAAAGTAAGCTAAACTACACAGAAAGCATAACAGTTACTCAACTGGAAAAGCCAGGCGAAAAAGAGCCGTCTTGCAGGCTCGGCGAAAAGAGGACCGTTCCCTGATACCTCTGACTTCCTCAGGTAAGGCATTCCATAAGGTTGGTGCCACCACCGAGAATGCTCTTTGTCTTGTTGAGGACAGGTGGAGTTGCCGGATGGAGGGACGTTGAGAAGATTTTGTACACGGAGCGTAGTGATCTCTGGGGACAATATGGTGAAAGGCGGTCCCTCAAGTACACTGGCCCAAGACCATACAAGGCCTTAAAGGTTAACACCAATACCTTGAAGGAGATCCGGTGCTCGATGGGCAGCCAGTGCAGTTGCCGCAATATTGGTGTAATATGGCATCTCGCCGGTGCCCCGAAGCGTGCCGCGGCATTCTGCACTAACTTGAGCTTCGAATCATCCCCAAGGGTAGGCCGATGTAAAGGGCGTTACAGTAATCCAGTCTCGAGATGACCGTCGCCTGGATCACCATGGCCAGGTCATTCACGGAGAGGTAGGATGCCAGCCGCCTAGCCTGGCGCAGATGGAAAAATGCAACTTTGCAGGCCGTGGAGACCTGAGTCTCCATGGACAGCAGTGGATCCAATTGGACTCCCAAGCTCTTTACTAGCGATGACGGGCATAGAGCCTCGCCATCCAGTGTAGGTAACTGGCACTTCCCCCCACCCGGATGGCCCAGCCACAAGATCTCCGTCTTCGAGGGATTCACCTTCAATCGGCTGGATTGTAGCCATCCAGTCACGGCTTCAAGGCATAGATGGAAAGAATCGGGTACGGAATCTGGCCGGCCCTCCATCCTCAGCACCAGCTGGGTGTCATCAGCGTACTGGTGACACTCCAGCCCAAAGCTGTGCACCAACTGGGCCAGGGGCGCATGTAGATGTTAAATAACAGAGGGGAGAGGATCGCTCCTGGGGACCCCACAATTTAATGGGAGTTTCCCAGAGACGACCCCCCCCCTCGTCACCCGCTGTCCCCGATCCCAAAGAAAGGAGGAGACCCATTTAAGGGCTGTCTCCCTCACCCCTGAAGCGGTTAAGCGGTGGATCAGCAATGCGTGGTCTACAGTATCAAAAGCTGCCGTGAGATCTAATAACACGAGCAGCGCTGATCCACCCTGGTCCAAGTGGCAGCGCAGCTGGTCTGTGATGGAGACCAGTACAGTCTCCGTCCCATGCCCCAAATGGAAACCGGACTGGAAGGGGTCTAAGCCACTTAAAAACAATCAGTGCTGACAAAATCACCATCTGTCAGCTGCAAAAGGACACCCTACTTGGATCTGCGCACATTATTCGCCGATACATCACATAGTCCTAGACACTTGGGAAGTGTCCGACGTGGGATCCAATACAAAAGTCAATATAGTGATCTTGTTTGCTGTATACTAATCTTGTTGTGAACATATCAAACTACTCTGGAACTTCGGCTTGTGTATCAGATAATAATTAGTATAACTATCAAGCAAGGAGGTGTAGGATACTTCCTTATGTGAGGAGAAAAAAGTACTTAGGTAATGTAAAGCTTCACTAGTGTATGTCACTGATGCGAATGTACAAATGTGTCTGACTAAAATACTAACTCTTCCATTCTCTTCCAACCACAGAGGAGTACGCGGAGAAGGAGAGCAGCACACCTCACTCACCATACATTCCCCTCTTGCCACCGCCAGAAGGAGAGGCCAGTCTGAAGACCCTACCACCCAGTTTGGAGTGGCCCAAGCGGGGCGCAGCCTCCCACCACAATCGTCGTCGTAGTGAGCTCGTGCTGCTGGGTTGTGCTTCCATCTTGGCCTCCATTGCTCTGGGCGCCGAGCTGGCAGAGTTGACAGGCGAAGGGTTGATGGCTCGCGCAACTTCGGGGCCTCCCAGTTCTGTTACCCTCCTTTCCCTCTCCTCTCTCTCGGATTGCAACTCCACCAAGTCCCTTTTGCCTTCGGACAGTGATGAAGCACCCCTGTATGAGCCCCCCTGCCTCCCTGAGAGCCCCCCGCCAACTCCTCGCCACAACCCACTAGTGGACGTCACCATCGAGAGCTTCAAGAAGGACCCCCGACAGTCGCTCACCCCGACCCATGTCAGCGCCACCCAGGCTGTCAATAGAGGCCACCGCCGGACGCCATCCGATGGGGCCATTCGCCAGGGCCTGCAGAGTGGGGACTGCAAAGGTGAGCCTCAGTTCCTGAATCAAAAGCTCCCCTGGTGTTTACGTTTGGTTCAGTGTATCTGAAACTTCACTAGGAATTTAAGTTGGTTCGCTCATCCAACAGCGCATTAGAGTCTGCAATCTGAATGCTTCAAGGTGGATCCTTTCCAAAGTGCTCATGGGGTTAAATTATTTATGCTCCAACTCTCACATTTGCAGTGTTCATCTTCCTTTGGCAATGGCTTGCTGCTTTCCTTTGGATGCCGCCCTAAGCTGTATTTCTAAGCGCTAAACTTGAGTCTTGCGGTATTGCAATTTGGGGACTGAAAGCAGAACTGTATTTTCAAAGGCTTTCATGGCCAGAATCATTCGGGCCTCTTCCACCCAGCTGTATATAATCCCACATTATCTGATTTGAACTGGATTATATGGCAATGTGGACTCAGATAACACAGTTCAAAGCAGATATTGTGGAATGTTCTGCCTTGATATTCTGGGTTATATGGCTGTGTGGAAGGGCCCTGGGTTGCAGTGAGTTTTTCGGGCTGTATGGCCATGTTCCAGCAGCATTCTCTCCTAACATTTTCCCTGCATCTATGACTGGCGTCTTCAGAGGTTCTGTTGGCAGTGAAGCAAGTGGAGTGTGTGTGTGTGTGTATGTATGTCTATCTATCTGTCTATCTATCTATCTATCTATCTATCTCAGTGTTTTTCAACCTTTTTTGAGCCGCAGCACATTTTTTACATTTACAAAATCCTGGGGCACACCACCAACCAAAATGACACTCTAACACAGTAATATATAGTTAATATGTTTTTAAATGTATTTATACACTCAGTGTGAAACTTGGGCCTGAACACAACATAGATATCCTGGCAGGAATGGCAGAAAGACACACACGAAGGTCTTGCTCAACAGCTGGGAGTTATAGTTCACCCGCAATCAAAGAGCACTCTGATCTCCACCAATGATGGAATGGAATCAAACTTCCCACACAGAACTCCCATAACCAATTGAAAATACTATAAGAGTTTGGTGGATATTGACCTTGAGTTTTGAAGTTGTAGTTCACCTATATCCAGAGAGCACTGTGGACTCAACAATGTTAGATCAGGACCAAACTTGGCATGAATACTCGATATGCCCAAATGTGAACACAGATGGAGTTGGGGGAAAATAGACCTTGACATTTGGGAGTTACACTTTCTGGGATTTATAGTTAACACACAAACAAAGAGCATCCTGAACTCTTGCAACAATGGAATTGAACCAAACTTGGCATATTGAACTCTCATTAGCAACAGAAAGTACTGAAAGGGTTTGCTTGGGAATTGACCTTGAGTTTGGAAGTTGTAGCTCACCTACACCCAAAGAGCACTGTGGACTCAAACAATGTTATGTTATGTTGTTGTTTGTTTTCTATCCAGAATCACATTGTTGGAAGGAGGCTCACCACTTTAAGGTCCCTAAAACAGGCATGGGAAAACTTTATGACAGAATCCCCTGTCATAAAGTTATAGAGCGAGGCTGGGAAGATGGGAGCCCGAGTGGAGAAGGAAAAGTGTTCGGCAGGAGGGGGAAAAAGGGTATTGGAGATTCCAATTTCCCACGGCACACCTGATGATCGCTCACAGCACACCAGTGTGCCACGGCACACTAGTTGGGAACACTGTTCTATCTATCTATCTATCTATCTATCTATCTATCTTGAATAAGCATTTGATTACTCAAGTTTACAAAGTCAATCAGTGAGGGCATCTGCCTAGAGAGGTAACCTAGCCTTTGTTTCCTGGAGGCATCCTCTGGGAGATATTAACTGGCTTTTATTAGACCCCTGTTGGCGCAGCAGGTTAAACCACTGAGCTGCAGAACCTGGTGATTGAAAGGTTGGCAGTTCAAATCCAGAGAACAGGGTGAGCTCTCACTGTTAGCCCCAGCTTCTGCCAACCTAGCTGTTCGAAAACATGCAAATGTGAGTAGATAAATAGATGCTGCTTCTGCGGGAAGGTAATGGTGCTCCATGCAGTCATGCTGGTCACATGACCTTGGAGGTGACTACAGTCAAGGCCAGCTCTTTTGTTTACAAATGGAGATGAGCACCAACCTCCAGAGGTGGACACAACTGGACTTAATGTCAGGGGAAACCTTTACCATTACCTTTAAATGGCTTTTGGCTGCTTGTTGTCTGGAGTTCTCTTGTTTCTAAGTGGTTCACTTGCTTCACTGAAACTGAACAGTGAAGGTAAGCAAGACACGAAGGGGACAAGAAAATATATATGGAGTATCTTCGTTAAACAAGTAAGTACAACAATAGAATGGAGTAATTCATTAATAGTTTGAAGCCATATAGAAAGTTATATCACTTAGTATAGTACCTATTATAATCAATAAAACATTAAGTGATCTAATCAGACTTCCTTACGAGAAAATATTTATATTATGGTCAATTAATGTCTATATCAAAATGGGCAGATAAATATACACAATCAAGTCTAAATACACACAATAATTATCCAGCATTGAATGCAGTGAGAAAACAGTGTTTACAATATAAGGAAAATACACATATACATTAGTTATATATAATCCGCGATAGTCATTACAGCGAAAGGAAAGCAAATCGCATATAATAAACAGAATAGTAATCCACACAGAGATATAAATGACCGGCAGGAATTCTTATGTTATTATGCAGTAATATTTTGTTCAAGGGTATGTTGGTGTTCAAAGAAATATAGAGTCTGTAGTTGGTAAAGATCACTATATTTGGCGTTTCCAGAGCAGATTGACTATAATATAAATATTTTCTCGTAAGGAAGTCTGATTTGATCACTTAATGTTTCATTGATTATAATAGGTACTATTCGAAGTGATATAATTTTCTATATGGCTTCAAACTATGAATGCATTACTCCATTCTATTGTTATACTTACTTGTTTAACGAAGACACTCCACACATGCGCACAAACAGCTAGTTTCGCGCATGCGCTATTGGGACCAAGCACTTCTGGTGGAGAGAGTAGTGAAATGCACTCCTAAGAGGATGAGAAGGACGGGGGAACATTTTGCAGCCGGGACGGAGCCTCCTGCCTCCAGCTGCAAAATGTTCCCTGGCTTTTCGGCCTCTTGGGAGTGCGTTTAGCAACTCCCTCCACCAGTAGCGCTCCGACCCGATGGCGTATGCGTGAAAGTTTCAGGCATGCGCTATTAAAACAGAGCATACCCAAGAGGATGAAAAGGACAAGCCAGGGAACATTTTGCAGCTGGGGCGGAGCCTTCCGCACAGGCCCGGATTACCCATAAGGCCACCCTAAGCCACGGCCTCGGGCAGCAGCTATTGGGGGGCAGCAGATTTGGCCCCCAAAAACTTATATATATATATATATATAAAAAACCGCCCCCTCGTGGCGCTTTCCCTCCGCCCTCTCCCAGAGAGTCATCATACCTCGGGAGAGGGCGGGGGAAAGCGCTGCGAGGGGGGGAGGAGGGAATGGCGCCCTCCCCTCGCCATCGCCCCCCTGGACCGCCTCCTTGTAAAGGAAGGAGGCGGCGAGGAGGAGGAAGGGAAGCAAGGGGGCGGCCCTGGCGGCCAGGAGGAGGGCGGGACTTCCCTTCCTCCTCGCGCCTTCCTTTCGGTCACGGGAGGAGGAGGCGGACGGAAGCCGCATGGCACTGGTCGTGGGGCTTCCGTCCGCCGCCTCCTCCTCCGCTCCTCCCGCGACCGGAAGGAGGGCCCGAGAAGGAGGCGACGGAAGCCGCACGGCACCGGCCCCACCGGAGGAGGCGGCAGACGGAAGCCCCACGACCAGTGCCGTGCGCTTCCGTCCGACTCCGCCTCCTCCTCCGCTGACCAAAAGACAGGCGCGAGGAGGTGGACGGAAGCCGTGGGGCCGGGACCGGTGTCGTACGGCTTCCGTCGCCACCTCCTTGCGCCCTCCTTTTGGTTGCGGGAGGAGGAGGTGACAGAAGCTGCACGGCACCAGCCGCCTCCTCCTCCTCCCACGAACGGAAGGCGGGCGCGAGAAGGAGGCGACGGAAGCTGCACAGCCGGGGATGCTGCCGCACATGCGCAGCAGCGCCCTGGGGGCGGCGCGGGACATCTTGGCCTAGGGCGGCCAAAGACGCTAATCCGGGCCTGCTCCCGCCCCCATGCGCTGCCCGCCCACAGCATTGGCATGGCATGATGCGCTGAACCTCGCGGCCGGGGCCAGATGTGCCCTTGGCCACGTGGTGCCTTGAGGCAGCCGCTTACTTTGCCTCCACTAAGATCCGCCCCTGCTTGTGTCTCACACTCACGTTCTTCTTTGTCTGTTTCTTTCCCTCCTTTGCTCCAATCCCTTTTAGTCTTACAGGAAACGTTGCCCTTCCCACGCTTGCCAGATATTTCCCAGGCCGGTCACAAGGCCTCTTTGGACGCCATGCCAGTTGAGCGGCCCAGGACACTGGCCTTTGCACCGCGGCCTCGTCCGGCCTCGGGCCGGCACCGCATTGACGCTTGGAAACTCATCTCCCTTGGAAGCTCGTCGCATCACTCCTCACCTGGGGAGGCCACCAAGGGAAACGCAGCCTTACGCCAGACTCTTCTGGACATGGACATGGAAGGGCAGAACCGGGACAGCACCGTGCCATTGTGTGGAGCGCAAACCCCATGCTGCAGTATGGAGACGGACATATCTCATTGACACAGCTGAGACTGGGATAGTTGTCTCAGATAGGGACTTGGGAAGTCCATGGCTGAAAATATAGGACCTCATCACACTAGAGCTTGGATCCACTTCAAATCCAGTTTCTGCCCCCTGCAGAATTCTGGGGCTTGTAGTTTAGGGAGGTCCTGGGCCTCACTAAACTACAAGTCCCAGAATTCTGGATTTGAAGTGGATCCATGCTCTAAGCAGAACCTGAATTCAAAGTGGATCCATGCTCTAGTGCAGGCATGGGCAAACTTTCTAACTTGGGGGCCACATGGCAGGCCAGGAGGGAGGGGGTTCTACGCAAACCCCCCTCCCTGCCCTGTCCTCCCCTTCCTCTTCTTTTTCGGAGGCAGAAAGTGAAGGAAAGCCGGGAATCCCAAAAGGGTTGACTTTGGTCAGGATGAGATGGTGGATGGGAGAGTGTATCCATGAGACCCTGTATTGCCTTCTCCTGATATAGAATTCTAGGATTCTAGAGCTGGAAGAGACCCCCAAGGGCCATCCAGTCCAACCCTTGCCGTGCACGAAGGCACAATCAAAGCACTCCCGATAGACAGCCTCTGTGGAAAAGCCTCCAAAGAAGAAGACTCCACCACACTTGGAGGCAGCCTTCAGCACTCTCGGACAGCTCTTACTCTCAGGAAGTTCTTCCTAATATTTTCAGTTGAATCTTTTTCCCTGCCATTTGAACCCATTGCTCCCTTATGCCCTGGTCTCTAGAGCAGCGGAAAATCAGCTTCCCCCCCCCCCCCTTCAATGGGACACCCTTTTAAATCTTGAAACATAGTTCTCTCTACTTTTTCTTCTCCCAGCTAAACGTCCCCCAGCAGGAAAGGAGGAAGGAAAAAGAGCATGGAGGGAGGAAGGGAATGGAGGAAAGGGGTGAAAGGGGGAAAGAGAGAAGGAAGGAGAACAAGAGAGAGGGAAGGAGGGAGGAAAGAGGGAAGGACGGAGAACAAGAGAAAGAGAAGGAGGGAGGAAAGAGTGAAGGAAGGAAGGGAACAAAAGAGGGAAGGAGGGAGGAAAGAGTGAAGAACAAGAGAGAGGGAAGAATGGAGGAAAGAGGGAAGGAAGGAAAGAAAGAAGGGGAACAAGAGAGAGGGAAGGAGGGAGGAAAGAGGGAAGGAACGGAGAACAAGAGAAAGAGAAGGAGGGAGGAAAGAGTGAAGGAAGGAAGGGAACAAGAGAGAGGGAAGGAGGGAGGAAAGAGTGAAGAACAAGAGAGAGGGAAGAATGGAGGAAAGAGGGAAGGAAGGAAAGAAAGAAGGGGAACAAGAGAGAGGGAAGGAGGGAGGAAAGAGGGAAGGAAGAAAGGATGGAGAACAAGAGAGATGGAAGGAGGGAGGAAAGAGGGAAGGAAGGACGGAGAAAAGAGAAGGAGGGAGGAAAGAGTGAAGGAAGGAAGAAGGAAGGAAGAACAAGAGAGAGGGAAGGAGGGAGGAAAGAGTGAAGGAAGGAAGGAAGGGAACAAAAGAGGGAAGGAGGGAGGACTGAGTGAAGAACAAAAGAGAGGGAAGAATGGAGCAAAGAGGGAAGGAAGGAAGGAAGGAAGAAGGGGAACAAGAGAGATGGAAGGAGGGAGGAAAGAGTGAAGGAAGGAAGGGAGAACAAGAGAGAGGGAAGAAGGGAGGAAAGTGAAGGAAGGAAGGAAGAAGGGGCACAAGAGAGAGGGAAGGAGGGAGGAAAGAGGGAAGGAAGAAAGGACGAAGAACAAGAGAGGGAAAGAGAGGAAAGAGAGAAGGAAGGAAGAACAAGTGAAAGGGAAGAAGGGAGGAAAGCGGGAAGGAAGGAAGGAGGGGAACAAGAGAGAGGGAAGAAGGGAGGAAAGAGGAAAGGAGGGAGGAAAGGGTGGAAGGGAAGGAAGGAGGGAGAAAGAGGGAGGTAAGGAAGAAAGGGAGGGAGGGAAAGAGAAAGGAAAAAGAGAAAGAAGGAAGGATAGAGTGGTGCGAGAGAGGAGGGCCTGAGAAAAAATCCCAAGGGGCCGCATCTGGCCTCTGGGCCTTGGTTTGCCCATACCTGCTCTAGAGTGATGAGGGTAATGTGTCTCTCTTAGGGTTGGATGTGGACAGCACTTCTCTCACTTTAACCCTGGGAAGATCATGGAACAAAATAAGATACAGTAGAGTCTCGCCTATTCGACATAAACGGGCCGGCAGAACGTTGCATAAACGAAAATGTTGGATAATACGGAGTCTCCTACTGTTATCCATACGATACGGCACTAGACACCTAGAATACTAACAACGGGGACTCAAAGAGTTAAAGCAGGCCCGGATTACCTATAAGGCCACCCTAGGCCATGGCCTAGGGCAGCACATTTTGGGGGCAGCAGGTCCCGGACCCCCAAGTTTTTAACCCCCCAATAAAATAAAAATCCAAAAATTTTTAAAAACGGGGCGCATGTGCATCCACGGCTGCCCCATCCACGGCTGCCCCCTTAGCTCTGCTCTCCTGGCTCTGCCCACGCCCAGCTCCCCCGGCCCGCCCCTCCTCGCGCGCCCAGTCTGTTTCCCTGCCTCCCTTGTCCGGCTCACGCGCCTCAGTCGCTCTGTGTGTTTGTGTTTCCCTGCCTCTCTCGCACACGCTCCTTCCTCCCTCCCTCGGCTCGTGCCCCCGCAGCTTGTGTTTCCCTGCCTCTTGCGTGGGGGCAGAGCCAGGGGCGGGGCGGAGCTGGGGGCGGGGCGGAGCTGGGGGCGGGGCGAGGGCAGACTCAGCCTTTGGCCTAGGGCGCCAAAAGGGCCTGATCCGGGCCTGAGTTAAAGCAAGGCAATGCCTCGGGGATAGAGTGTTCCAGCAGGAAGTGCCCGGATGTGGAAGAGGAGTGTGGAAATCACAGAGGGAAGGAGGGAGGACGCTTCCACTTCCAGTCTAGCCTCTTTTCCTCCCTTCTCTTCCTCCTCCTTGTTTTGCCTTTTTCACTTATTGGGAATGGGGAGAGAGTTGGGGAGCACTCCTTTAATGGAAGGGGAAATGCTGGAGGAAAAAGGGGGCGTCAGATAAGAGCGAAATGTCGGATAAGTGAAAGTCGGATCAGCGAGACTCTACTGTACCTTAAAACTACATCATTGAGAAGATTGAGAAGATGCCGTTCCTTCTTCGCCTTCCAAACTCCAGCTTTCCTCTGTCGCCATCCCGTCTCAATGTAAGTGGGAAAACGGATGGAGGAATAGTTGCAACAATTGTATAGTGTGTACACCAGGCATGGGCAAACTTACGAAGAGGCACTTCTGGTAGTTCTGCCTTGCTCACGTTCTCAGGGTTTTGAAAAAAAGAAGAAACAACCATGCTTTCCTTTTCTCAGACTATCCAGAACCATTCCAAGGAAAAGGGAAATTATTCCCTCCCAGATCCATCCTGGAAAACGGTCACTATTGATCCCAGAATGAAACATAGCTGGATTTGGAGAATGTGCTGCAAGCAGACTTTTATTTATTGACTCTGGACCTCCTTTTCCACACAATGAGCCGGCTCAGCCCTTTGGACAGTTTGGGCCAGCCTTCTTGTGTGCTCCATCTGTGCGCCTGGCTGCGAGCGAGGCTGCCGATAAGTCTTCATAGGTCATGTCTGATCCAAACATTTGTGATTCTGATTCTGTTCCTCCCCCTTTTTATATAAAAAAAGAAAAGGAAAAAATGCCGTGTTGTTGTTGTCAATTGTCAAGTCGCCTTTGATGTAAGCACACCACTTTTTGTGCCGGCAGGACTGCTGACCGAAAGGTCGGCGGTTCGAATCCAAGGAGCGGGGTGAGCCCCCCATCTGTCAGCTCCAGCTTCCCATGCAGGGACATGAGAGAAGCCTCACATGGGATGGTAAAACATCTGGGCATCCCCTGGGAAATGTCCTTGCAGACTGCTGACCAAAAGGTCAGCAATTCGAATCCAGGGAGTGGGGTGAGCTCCCATCTGTCAGCTCAAGCTTCCCGTGCAGGGACATGAGAGAAGCCTCAAACAGGATGGTAAAACATCTGGACATCCCCTGGGCAATGTCCTTGCAGACTGCTGACCAAAAGGTCAGCACTTTGAATCTGGGGAGTGGGATGAGCTCCCGTCTGTCAGCTCCAGCTTTCCATGCAGGGACATGAGAAAAGCCTCACACAGGATGCTAAAACATTTGGGCGTTCCGTGGGTTATGTCCTTGCAGACAGCCAATTCTCTCACACTAGAAGCGACTTGTAGTTTCTCAAGTCACTCCTCACACACACACACACACACACAACAATGAACTAATCAGTGGGAAACCTCTCAAGAGTGTCAGCTGTCAACTATGCTGCTTCAGGTCTTGCAAATTTGGGGCAATGGCTTCCTTGATTGAATCTATCCACCTGTTATGCATTCTTAATATTTCCTGTTATCTTACAATATTTCCCTTTTAATTATGTTGTCCCATAGTATGCCCAAAGTACTATAGATTTATTATGAGTGGCCTGATTTGCTCTTGGGTGCATTCATTTTTCTTTTGAGTAATCTCATCATTGAATGGGTTTATGTTCAAAGGCTTAAATGACTGGAATCACGGGGTTGTTGAGAGTTTTCCGGGTTCTATGGCATTCCACAGATATATAAACCAACTTGCTTAGTTTCCAACAGAACTTATATATTTGTGGAATGATGCCACCTTGATTAGCATTAAATGGCCTTGCAGATTCAAAGCCTGGCTGCTTCCTGCCTCCCAACAAAGCATTTCCCCAGGCAGCAATGTCAAGGGTGAGAAAAAGAACTCTTTTCTGCTCGAGGCAAGTGTGACTGGTAGGCAAATTTTTGTTCATTTTCATTGTTCCTCCTTTTTGTTGAATTTGTCTATGTGCTTGTGGATTTCAATGGCTTTTCTGTGTAGTCTGACACTCTTAACAAAAACCATGTCAGAAAAGCCATTGAGATCCATAAGCACGTGGACAATTTCAACAGAAAGGAGGAAACCATGAAAATGAACAAAATTTGGCTACCAGTTTTTTTTAAAAAAAACCTCTAAAATCATTAAATAAAGAGCAACACTAGAACAACACTAAAAAAAAAAAACAACAACAGGGGAATTCCAAACAAAAAATCAATCAGGGCCATCTAACACCTCCAAACAAAGGATTCTCCCAGGCAGCAATCAGCCAGACTTTGAAGCTGCAAGGACATTCAGTGCTAATCAAGGTGGCCAATTGCAACATTCACATGTGCCTCAAACTGAGAAGAGTTATTTCTCCCACCCTGGACATCCCACAGATATATAAACCTTACTTGCCTTGTTTCTAACAGACCCCTAAACTTCTGAGGATGCCTGCCATAGATGTGGGTGAAATTGTCAAGTCACCTTTGACATAAGCACACCACTACTTGTGCTGGCAGGACTACTGACCGAAAGGTCGGCGGTTCGAATCCGGGGAGCGGGATGAGCTCCTGTCTGTCAGCTCCAGTTTCCCATGGAGGGACATGAGAGAAGCCTCACACAGGATGGTAAAACATCTGGGCATCTCCTGGACAATGTCCGTGCAGACTGCTGACTAAAAGGTTGGCAGTTCGAATGCTTCTGGAACAGAGCCATACAGCTTGGAAAACTTACAGGAACCCAATGAGTTCATGTTCTTCCTATCCTCTTCCTTCACGGCAACTTCCCTTTGTGCCATCTTCCTCTGCACATCCCAGGATTTCATAGGATAGCATTTAAAGTGGAGCCACGGTGCTGTAATGGTATAGTGTGAATGAAATGGTAGTCCAGGGCTGTACCGGCCCAAGGGAATGATCACCTGGGGACCCTCCGCCCCGCCCCCAGCCCCGCCCCCCACCACGCCCTCCGCCACGCCCCCGCTCCTCCTTCTCCGGTTTCGCACCCTTCTGACACGGGCATGAGCTTTAGGAAGGAGGGCAGAGCCACGGAGGACTCTTCCACCCTCCCCTCACCATCTGTCACCCAAACGAGGGTTAATATTAACCCTCGTTTGGGTGAGAGATGGCGAGGGGAGGGTGGCAGGCAGCACCTTTCACCCTCCCCTCACCATCTGTAACCCAAACGGGGGTTAATATTAAC
Organism: Anolis apletophallus; assembly: GCA_030556195.1. NCBI lineage: Eukaryota > Metazoa > Chordata > Lepidosauria > Squamata > Anolidae > Anolis > Anolis apletophallus. The sequence continues at coordinate 17,574,839 of JARBWK010000011.1, forward strand.
CCCCATTTGGGTTACAGATGGCGAGGGGGAGGTGCGCCTGCCACCCTCTCTCGCCAATCGAGACCCAGACGGGGTTAATATTAACCCCTGTTTGTCTCGGTTGGCGAGGGAGGTGCAGGAGGTGCAGCCTGGATGGCTGGCGGGGTGCTCGCTTCCCCCACGAGCCTTCCAGGCTTGGGGAAGGGTTTTCGCCCGGCACTCGCGTCCCTCTGGTCAGAGAGACGCGGGAGCCGGGTGAAAACTCCCCCGCCAGCCTGGATGGCTGGCGGGGGAAGCGAGAACTCTTCCTCCTCCTCCTCTTCCTCCTCCTCCTCCTCCTCTTCCCGGGCGCCGCTGCTGTCCCGTGTGCCGCGGCGCGGTGGAAGAGGAGGAGGAGGGAGAACTCTCCCTCCTCCTCCTCTTTCCCCCGCCCGATCCCGGGTGCTTTGCGCGCGCGGGGGAAAGAGGGACGAAGGAGGAGGCAATCAGCTGACTGCCTCCTCCTTCGTCCCTCCTCCTCCCCCGCGGACGCGCCGCGGCTCCGATCGCGAGCCGTGGTGCGGGGAGGGGAAGGAGGAGGGGCGAAGGAGGAGCTGGCTCCCTCCTCCCTGCCCCCCCCCCCCCCCCCGGCCGCCATTTTTTTGAAAAATTTTTTTGGGAAAAAAATTTTCCCCAAATTTTTTAAAAAGAAATCTTGCAAGAGGGTAGCGGGGGCCGTGTCCAACAGGCTGGGGGCCGTATATGGCCCGCGGGCCGCCTGTTGGACAGCCCTGGTGTAATCTGAATATTTTGGAAATAGAGCTGTGGAATAGCATGGAAACGTGGTAGGGATATATATGTTGCTGTTGGACAGCATTGTTGCCATGTCCACAAAGGTTACCTTGAGGAAAAATAAAATACAGGGGCAATTGTAGCTTTCCTCCTTCTGCCTTACTTCCATTGGGCAGCTTATTTACAAAGGGAGAATCCATTGCAAGCTTTATCTGATGGGGGAATAGCCTTGCTATATTGCAGGGGTAGGGAACCTATGGCTCGGGGGCAGATGTGGCTCTTTTCATGATTGCATCTGGCTCTCCAGAACAGCCCGGGCCTCGGTTTCCCAGCATGCAGCGGGGAGGAGTGACGGCAATGCGCCGCGACTGCCGCTTCCGTGCCGCCATCGCCGCCTCTTCCTCATCCCCCGCTGCTCTCGGGGCCCTGCGCCCTCTTCTCCCCCTTCACCCTTTCCTTCTCATTCTCTCCTTCCTTTTCCCTCCCTCTCTCCCCTTCCTTCTTTCCTCCATTCTCTCTCTTCCTTCCTTTTCCTTCCTTCCTTTCTCCCCTTCACCCTTTCCTTCTCTCCTTCCTTTTCTCTCCCTCTCTCCTTCCTTCTTTCATCCATTCTCCCTCTTCCTTTTCCTTCCTTTCTCCCCCTTCACCCTTTCTTTCCTTCCTTTTCCTTCCCTCTCTCCTTTCTTCTTTCCTCCATTCTCCCCCTTCCTTCCTTTCTCTCCCTTCACCCTTTCCTTCTCTCCTTCCTTTTCCCTCCCTCTCTCCTTCCTTCTTTCCTCCATTCTCCCTTTTCCTTCTTTCCTCTTCCTTCCTGTCTTTCTCCCCCTTCACCCTTTTGATCTCTCCTTCCTTTTCCCCCCTCTCTCCCTTTCCTTCTTTCCTCCATTCTCCCTCCCTCTTCCTTCCTTCCTCTTCTTTTCTTTTTCCCCAAGTCTTCCTTTCCTTCTCTTTCCTTTCTTTTCACTTCCCCTTCTCTCCCCTTCTTTCTTTTCTTCTTTTCCCTTCATTATTTTACTTTTTCCTCACTCTATTTCCTTTCTTTACCCCACCCTTTCCTTTCCTCTTTTCCCATTTCCTTCTTTCTTTTCCCTTCCTTGTCTCTATCCTGCTTTTCTTTTCTTCCTTTTCCATAGTTCATTCTTTTTTTTCTTCCTCCCCCCTCCTTTATTTCCTCTTTCTTTCTTTCTTTCTTTCTTTCTTTCCCCCTTCCTTCCATCTTCTCTTCGTTCCCAGAGTCCTGAGCATGCCTTTTGCAGAGCCAGGTCTGAAGTGTCCCCTCATTCTGCCGGGGAATCCTTTTCTCATAGTATGTACGTATAGACCAGGGCTGTCCAACTTCTACCGGCCCAGGGGCCTGAATTCCGGTCACTGATGACCTGGGGGGCCGTAGGGTCTGCCCCCGCCTCCGCCCCCGCCCCCTCCCTGCCCACGGCTCCGCCCTCTCCCCCGGCGCCCTCTCCCCCGGCGCCCTCTCCCCCGGCGCCCTCTCCCCACTCCCCTTATTTTAATTTAATATTAAATATATTTAATTCCATCCTCCCATCTCCCCTTATTTTTATTTAATATTAAATATATTTAATTCCATCCTCCCCTCCCCCTTATTTTAATGTATCCCATCTCCCCTTATTTCATCTTTAAATATATTTAATTTTATATTTAATACATGAGGGGAGATGGGGGGGAATGAGGAGCCCCCTGAGGAGCCCCTGCTTCGGCCTATGTTTTCCAAATGCGCAGGATCCAGGAGTACCCGGACGACGAGAGAGGCGACAACCGACTGAGTTGAAGAAGGTCCTAATCGCGTCTGTGGGCCTCAGCTATCCAGTAGTAGAGTAGCCGAAGAGTATCGCAAGAATACGCAATCCACACGGGATTTCGTTGTCAACGCCGGCGTGATCTCGCGTTGACAGCGAAATCCCGTGTGCATTGCGTATTCTCGCGATACTTGCTCCGAACCCGGAAATAGGTCTTTTAAAAAAATATTATTATTTATTTTATTTTTCAATTTTTATTTTTTATTAAAAAGCTTAGGGGGCCATAGGGAAGGGGCTGGGGGCCGTATACGGGCCCCGGGCCGCCAGTTGGACAGCCCTGGTATAGACTCACATTTAGTTGAATTCAGTCTTAAAATATATATATATTATATATATTGTATGGCTCTCGCTGAAATAAATTTCCAAATATTTTGCTTTCATGGCTCTCTGAATCAAAAAGGTCCCGACCTCTGGTATATTGAATCCAAGCCAGATCTTGAAAAGCAGTAGCAACGGAACCAGCTAAAGGGTTTCTTCCCCTCCTGCCTTCCCAAACCCCCACTTCCCCCTCCCTGTTTCCTGCGCTGCCAATTCCAGAGCAGGGACGGAGTAAATGCCACATCTCTGATCTTCCCTGCTGCATCCCAGTCGCCATGGCAACAACATCATGTTACCTGAAGTAGATCAGGCAGCAGCATCTACAAAAAGGCAAGCCTCGGTCAGCTCTGCAGTTGCTTGCTGCAATCCTTACACGTTGGAGCCAAACTCTTGGGTAATGCAAATCCTCTTTGGGTTTCACAGCATGTTGCGTACAGGCATAGATGCAGATACACAACATAAAATCGTATCTAACACATAGCACAGCTGTGCTATTTAGGATCTCCAAGAGAGCACAACTGCTTGTGAAATGGTTTGCATCCTATGCCAGTGTTTCTCAACCGGTGTGCCGTAGCACACTAGGGTGCCATGTGCGATCATCAGGTGTGCTGTGGGAAACTACAGTGAGAGAGAGAGAGAGAGAGAGAGAGAGAGAGAGAGAGAGAGAGAGAGAGAGAGAGAGAGAGCCTAGCAGGAAACTTCAGGCAGCGGAAATGAGGCTTTCCTGGCCGAAGCAACAATGCCAGCCAGCCTGGCTGCAGTCAGGGAGAGCCCTCGGCGTCCAGAACTTTCCTCCCTCCTTCCTCTCTCTCTCCTTCCCTTCCTTCCTTCCCTCCCTCTGCGCACCAAGGGCTACCTGGCTGGGCTGCGGCTCCTCCTGCTTCCTGGCCCCTGGGCACTCTTCTGACCTCCTCCCCTCCGGTGGCAAAGAGGAGGAGAGGGAGGAGGAGTTCGCAGGAGCTGCCCTGTCCAACCCCGCTCCTGGAGGCTCAAGGTGAGGCTTTCTGCCCTCTAGCCCTCCGCACCGGGGAAGGGGAGCAACCCCTCATCTCCTGGCCTCTCCTGGCTGGGCTCCGGGTTCGCTGCAGAGCAGAGGCCGGGATGCGCAGCTCCACAGCCCAGCTTGGTTCCTTCCCGATCCTGCCTCAAGGCAACAGCAGGGAAGCCAAAGGGACGCGTAGGGGGGAAGCACTCCTGGGGGGGACTGAACCCCTTCGGGAAGGAGAGCTGGGGGTGGCGACAGCTGCGAGCCTCCACCACAGTTTTTTCCAAGGCTCGGAGTCATCCCGTGTGCTCAATTCCTATTCGTCCTGCTCAGCCGAGCCCGCGTGCACTTCGGCCACTCAGTGCAGCCCTCCCCCGCGGGACGGTGACGGACTTCCTGCGCGTGGGCCTCCCGGGGTGGGGGGGCCAGGAGGGGCGGGAGGGGGGGTTGGAGGAAGCAGCGGCATCACAAGCGGGGAGGGTGACAATTAGTAAAATGACAGTTAGAGTGTCATTTTGTGTCATTTTGGTAGGTGGTGTGCCCCAGGATTTTGTAAATGTAAAAAATGTGCCGCAGCTCATAAAAAGGTTCAAAATCACTGTCCTATGCAACCCTTGAGCAATGGTCTCTACTTGGCCTGTTTGATTTTAAGAAATGGTTCAAAACTCGTTCCAGATGTAGGGGGTGCTGGTGCTTCAAATCTGAATGACTTCCAAAATTTTTCGAAACAATTTCGGAAATTTTCCGAATAAATTCCAGAATTTTTCCAAATAAATTCCAGAATTTTTCCAGAATAAATTCCGAAATTTTGGAATGGCTTCGTTAATGGTGGACACACATGTTTAACCCAGTTTGGATGGGGATGTCTTCCCTCCGCGTCAGAATTGGGGCGACAGTCGTGTTTAACCCAGTTTGGATGCGGCTGTTGCCCCAGTTCTGACACGGAGGGAAGGACATCCACATCCAAATTGGATTAAACAGTCAATGAAGGGAAAGTACCTCGGGAGGGGTGGGAATCTAATGCCGATTCCTTTCCGAAAATAGCGGTGGCGGCCTCAAAATTGCAAATTCATCCGGGTTGCTTACATTGCTGCGAAACCGCTTCAAATTTAATCCGAATTCATTCTGATTGTACGAGCATTTCGATGAACCTACCCAGGCGTAGTATCTACAGAGTTCAAGCCTGTACTCCATGCTTTGGGGCTTCAAAGCGTCACCTTTGGTGGAAAGAGGAGGGTGGGCTTTTGTGGGGTCAACAACATTTTCCAGATTTAGTTCCCCTCGTGCAGTTTCTCTTAAGCCAGCAATATTCATGAAAGAAAATAGTAATAAGATGGCGGAGAATTCATGGGAGAAGCAACTGATCACCAGGATGGGTTTGACGTATAGAAGAGTAACCAATATGTTCTAGACCAGTGTTTCTCACCTTCCTAATGCCACAACCCCTTAATACAGTTCTTCCTCTTGTTGGGACCCCCAACCATACAATTATTTTCGCTGCAACTTCATAATTTTGCTACTGTTCTGAATCGTAATGTAAATATCTGATATGAAGGATGTATTTTCATTCACTGGACCAAAATTGGCACAAATACCCAATATGCCCAAATTTGAATACTAGTGGCCCATAGCCAGGATTTTGATTCGGGGGGGGCTGAATCTGAGTGAGAGAGGATCTAGTCTAGCAAACCTTTTGTATCACTATCCCAATACTCCCATACACATGGGATATATTGAGCATGATATGAATAAATATACCAGTTTAAATAATGTACCAGTAAGGCCTTCTCGCGGACCATCCTGAGATTTCTTTATTGGGGGGGGGGAGGCTGAAGCCACTCAAGCCCCCCCCCTGCTAAATGCCTGCTGGAAGGGTTTGGTGGGCATTGACCTTGAATTTTGGAGTTGTCGTTCACTTACAACCAGAAAGCACTGTGGACTCAAACAATGGTGGATCTGGACCAAGCTTGACACAGATACTCAACGTGCCCAAATGCGAACCCTGGTGGAGTTTGAGGAAATAGATGTTGACATTTGTAGTAGCTGGGATTTATAGTTCACCTACAATCAAAGAACATTCAGGACCCCACAAACTATAGGAATCCCAGCAACTACAACTCCCAAATGTCAAGTTGTATTTCTCCTGAACTCCATCTGTGTTCATATTTGGGCATATTGAGTATTCATACCAAGTTTGGTCCTGATCCAACATTGTTTGAGTCCACAGTGCTCTCTGGATAGGTGAACTACAACTCCAAAACTCAAGGTCAATGCCCACCAAACCCTTATAGCATTTTCTCTTGGTTATGGGAGTTCTGTGTGGGAAGTTTGTGTCTTTCTGCCATTCCTGCCAGGATATCTATGTTGAGTTCATCAAAACAGGTCCAGGTTTCACACTGAGTGTATAAATACATTTTAAAAACATATTAACTATATGTATTACTGTGTTAGAGTGTCATTTTGTGTCATTTTGGCTGGTGGTGTGACCCAGGATTTTGCAAATGTAAAAAGTGTGCCGCGGCTCAAAAAAGGTTGGGAAACACTGGCTTAGACAACGCATCTTTGTTCACGTATAGCTTTCCACCAACGCTCTCAAGCCAGGATTGCAGTGAAAGGAAGGCCAGCCCTTCACCCAAAGACTGTAATCTCTGGGGACCTCAGAACTTCGTGTTGTCGGGGGACCATTTGGAGCAACAAAGGAACCCTGGAATCAAAAGAAAGGAACCTTCACTCTGCATAAGGCAAGTGGATGTTATCCCTTTGTTTAAAGGACTTTTCTAGCAACCAACCTCAAGCTTTTTGGACCATCCATTTTTACTGATTGTAAGCAAATAAACCTTGTTTGAGTTCACCCTTTTTGAGTCCTGAACTCATTGCTCATAGACTCCAGGTTTTCTTTTTATGGGAAAGCTAGAACGCTACCCCCCAGGGGCCTATAGAAGCTTCTCCATTTCTCAAAGCCCCTTTTTCCAGGCCCTGGGCGGGACGCCACAATTCTGGGAGATGATTTTGCACCATCAACCTTCCTGGATCGGCCTCATTGTCTGAATGCCTGACCTCTGTCTCTCAAAGCACTTACTCCATTTTCAACTTAAGAATGAAAATGATAGGTTGGTGGACAACTAAGGAGATTTAAAGATGGGCTTAATGCTAACCTTAAAAAGAGTGGCGTAAACAACGAGAACTGGGAAGCCCTGGCCCTAAAGTTTGCTAACTGGAGGTCAGCTTTTTGGATTATCTGGATTTTGAAGAGGCACGAATACAGGATGAAACATGGCAAGAGGAATGTGAGCCAAGCAAACCCTTGTTGTGACCACCTTCCACCTGGAAACCTATATCGTCAATGTGAAAGATCGTGCGGGTCCACTTATGGATATAGCATCAAGACTCAAACCTTGGAAGGCAATCCTACCCGGCTATGAATGATTGCCTGGAGTAGTATATAACTCTCCACTGTTTGGGAAGAGCTCAAGAATCTGGCTTTTCGTAGTCTCTCTCCCTGCTGCCACCCTGATGTGCCTTTCATGTGGTCCCAATAATGCCCACCTTATTTTGCACCACCCTATTCCGCTCGGCCAATCTCATAGAGGCACACACCTGGCAAATTCTCTCATCTTTTTTTTTTGTTAAAAAAAATAAGCAACCCCAACAGTGTTCTGGCGAAATGCTACATTATCACGTCCCACAGCCGAAAGGACCAGGAGCCATACTGGCTTTGGAGGGCAACGCTGCTCTCCGCTGGAAGCTCTCTGGCTGTGGCATCTGCCAGGGCATGGCGGGCACCTGATGGCATCTTCCTGGAGCATGGAGGGCAGCGGGCGGATTCCGGGCACAATTGGCACCTTGTGTAGAAGGCTCTGTCTGTCACTGACGTGTGGGTTGGGTGGGGCGGGGGGAGAGCTCTGGCAAGGCAGGTCCAACGCCGCTACACAATCACCTCCTTGTCCCGCTGGTTGCAGCGGCTGATCTTGATCTCGGTTAGCTGGATGTAACGCAGGACATTGGTGTCTGTGAAAGGAAAGAATAACAGAATTATAGAATCACAGAGTTGGAAAGAGAGCACAAGCAGGCCCAGATTATCCATAAAGCCACACTAGGCCAAAGCTAGGGGCGCAGCCATGGGGGGCGCGCCAGGTCCAGACCCCCCAAATATTTCCCAAAAAAGTCGATCTTCGGCCACTTCTGCGCCTGCGCGCGAGGCGCCATAGACTCTCAGAGGCCGTTCCACTGCATCTGAGAGTCTATGGCGCCCCACGCGCAGATGCAGAAGCGGCCAAAGATCGCCCTTTTTTCTCAGGCGTGGTGGCTTTAGGAAGGAGGGAGGAGCCGCGGGGAGCCGCCCCGTGGCTCCTCCCTCCCTCCTAAAGTCACCACGCCGGCCTGAGAAAAAAAGGGCGATCTTCAGGGGCATCGGCTCCGGGGGTGGGGCTTTCCTTCCTCCTCCTTGTGCCGGCGAGGAGGAAGAGGCGGAGCCGTGGAGAGGAAGAGGCGGCGCCCAAGGAGGAAGAGGCAGAGCCGCAGAGGCGGAGCCTTTGGCCTAGGGCGCCAAAAGGGCTTAATCTGGGCCTGAGCACAAGGGTCATCCGGTCCAACCAAGGGCCATGGTGTGGACAATTGTGGATTTTGGAGTATTTTGGACTTCTGGATAAGGGATGGGCCGGGCTTTAGCACAGCAGGTTAATCGCCAGCTGCAGTAAATCATGCCAATCAGTAGGTTGGCAGTTCAAAGCCCGGGTCAAGGTGAGATCCTGGCCTTTAGCTCAGCTTCTGCCTACGTAGCAGTTCGAAAGCAAATGTGAGTAGATAAATAGGTACCGCTTTAAAACGGGGAGGTATCTAAGGCACCCCTTGGGAACGGGTTGTGGTGCAGCTAGTTGGTAGTCAGCTGCATTAAATCACTACTGACCAAGAGGTCTTGTGTTTGAAGCCAACCCAGGTCGGAGTGAGCTCCCGACCATTAATAGTCTAGCTTACTGTTGACCTATGCAGCCCGAAAGACAGTTGCGTCTGTGAAGTAGGAAATTTAGGTACTAGCAGGGAGGCTAATTTAACTAATTTACAACACCATAAAACCTTCCAGCAGCGTGCGGAAGAATGAGGCAGTACTCTATTAAAGGACTCAGTGTCACAAGTGGACGGTGAAGCAGCAGCTCCCCCTGTGGCCGTACTCAAGCATACCCTCAGGAAGCCGGAAAAGCTGGAATGTTAAATTGCCTCTGTGTCTGTCTATAGATGTTGCATGTCTAATGGCTTTGAATGTTTGCCATGTATATGTGCATTGTAATCCACCCTGAGTCCCCTGCAGGGTGAGAGGGGCGGAATATAAATACTGTAAATAATAAATAATAAATAAATAAATAAGGAAATGCCAGAAAAATGCCGGTGATTCCATCAAGGAGGAAGTTTACAAACAAAGTTCTTCGGTACAGAAGATGGAGCGACAGCACACACACACATCCCCCCAATGGCCAGGACCGAGCACAAGCCTCCAAGATGCCAAAGATGGGAAAGCCTATATTTACCTCTTTCTATGTACAGTTATTTGTTTTGGTAGTGTATAACGGCATTGAATGTTTGCCATATATGTGTTCTGTGATCTGCCCTGAGTCACCTTTGGGGTGGGAAGGGAGGAATATAAATACTGTTAATCAATCAATCAATGCTCAAGTCCCTCTCTCTGTGCTTCTCTCCCTTGGATGCCTGACCGATGCTCCCACCTGTAGGTTCGCGGTTCTTGGCCTCTTTCAAGTAGAGCAAGGCGTTGTCGTAATCCCCAAGATGGTAGAAGGCAATGCCGGCCCGGTACATGGCTTTGAAGTTACTCTTCTCCTTGGCAAGGACTTTGAGGCAATACTCCCGCACGCGCTCATAGTTCACCAGCTCTGACTGCAGCAGGCAAGCTAAGGGAGACCCAAGCAGAAGCGAAAGAAGATGAGCGGAAAGATCCTGCATGCCCTTACACATCCAGTACTGCTTTCCCAGGTTGCCTAAACTGCACATCAACTCCAATTACGCTTTCGATCCAATTGCAATCCCCTTCTGCACTTTTAATCCAATTTCTATGGGTCTATGCACTGCCCACTCAGCCACTATATTAATTTAATATAGTATGGTACTCTCCAAATGTACAATGGTACTGTACAGTGTTTAATTTTAAGCTTTTTTATTGTATTTATATTTGAATTGTGCAATTATTATATCATGTTTATTACTGTATGTTTAAATTGATATGTTAATTGTTTAAATTGATATGTTATGTTTATTATGTTTAATGTGGCATTGTATGCCATGGATTGTAAGCCGCCCTGAGCCCCCCACTGGGGTGAGAAGGGTGGGGTATAAATGTAGTATAATAATAATAATAATAATACAAATGTCTCCAGAATGCAGCCCTGATGCCATTATTGTCAGAAATATTAAAAATTAACTGGGTATTTTTTATTTTGATGGAGGCCCCGGTGTCGCAGTGGGCCAAAGCGCTGAACTGCTGAACTTGCTGACCAAAAGGTCACAGGTTCGAATCCAGGGAGCAGCGTGAGCTCCTGTTGTTAGCCCCAGCTTCTGCCAACCTAGCAGTTCAGAAACATGCAAACAGGCCCGGATTAACCAATTTTGGCGCCCTAGGCCACACTTTGGAATTACGCCCCCAAACCAACCTCTACCGCACCCCCCCACCTCCTCCTCCTCGCGCCTCCGCATGCCTCTTTCTTCCTCCGCGTGCCCCGGGGGCGAGTCTTTCCTTCCTCCCTCCTTGCCATGCGCCCGGCTTCCTTGAGTCAAGGAAGCCGGGTGCGTCGCGGAGGAGGATGAAGGGAAGCCCCACCCCCGCACCGCGGAGTAGGAAGGGAAGCCCCGTCCTCAGGGGCGAGCCTTCCTCTTACTCCTCGCCGGGCGCGTCGCGGAGGAGGAGGAAGGGAAGCCCTGCCCCCAGAAGTGCCCGAAGATCGACTTAAAATGGGGGGGGGGGGTGTACGGATCTGGTGCCCCCCCTCGGCTGCGCCCCTAGGCCGTGGCCTAGTGTGGCCTTATGGGTGATCCGGGCCTGCATGCAAATGTGAGTAGATCACAAGGTACCGCTTCGGCAGGAAGGTAACGGCGCTCCATGCAGTCATGCCGGCCATGCGACCTTGGAGGTGTCTACGGACAATGGCTTAGAAATGGAGATGAGCACCAACCCCCAGAGTTAATGTCAGGGGAAAACCTCAACTCTTTGCCTTAGTTTTTATTACAAAAGTGTGAGTCACGCACTGAAAGAGTTAGTAGGTCGAAGACTGTTAGGGTCAGTGGGCCAAAGCTAGTGTCATCCTGAGGAGTGTGAGGTAAACCTCTGTGTGAGAGAAGCCTTGTGTGAGAAAGCTCCAGTGCGAAGGCTGCTGCGTGTAAATCACAGAATCATAGAGCTGGAAGAGACCTCGTGGGCCATCCAGTCCAACACCATTCTGCCAAGAAGCAGGAAAATCGCATTCAAAGCACCCCCGACAGATGACAGTTTCTGCTTAAAACCATCCAAAGAAGGAGCCTCCACCACACTCTGGGGCAGAGAGTTCCACTGCTGAACAGCTCTCACAGTTAGTTCTTCCAAATGTTCAGGTGGAATCTCCTTTCTTGTAGTTTGAAGTCATTGTTCCGCGTCCTAGTCTTCAGGGCAGCAGAAAACAAGCTTGCTCCCTCCTCCCTATGACTTCCCCTCACATATTTATACATGACCCTCATGATGTCTCCTTTCAGCCTTCCCTTCTTCAGGCTAAACATGCCCAGCTCTTTAAGCCATTCCTCATGGGACTTGTTCTCCAGACCCTTGATCATTTTAGCCACCCTCCTCCGGACACATTCCAGCTTGTCAACATCTCCCTTAAGTTGCTATGCCCAGAATTGGACACAGTATTCCAGGTAGCGCTAACATGTATTTGCTTATTTGTGTTACGGAAATCTAGGTCTTGTAAATAGTGCAACCGTGTTATTATACTACAAAGAAAAGCCTCCTAAGGAAGTGATAACATTAGTACATGTGTGTTTGTCCTATTTATCACTTTGGGGCTACTGGTGCTGGGTAACACTGCTGCTAATAAGTTACTCTGCTGTGCATTTGTGAGGAGGATCTTTCGTTAATAAGCCCACCCGCCCAACAATTTTTTGCTATTATTGCTATTATTATTACTGCTGTCGCTGCCTTTCTTTCTCTGTAATGTGGGACCCAAAGCAGCTTAAAATAATTCAAATATTCTTCATTAAAATTACAGTTTCTTTGCGTCTCTGTTTAGAGAGAAAAACAAGCATGTGTAAATACATGTAATAATAATAATGCAATTATACCATCACAAATAAAAGCCAATTAAACTCATGCACTATTAAAAACAATAACAACCAATCTCGAACATTATACAGGACTGTTAGTCTTTTTAAAAAATCAATTCTCAAAGGCCTGCCAGAGCAAAGAGGTTTCTACTCACTCAAGCGAAGAAAGCGAAAGAGTGCCGTCATGGGCACTGTTTTGGAAAGCTCTCTAAGGAAGAGAAAGGTCTTTGGGAGCATTGTGGGAAGAGGATGTGAATAATAGAACCATAATAAGAGTTGGAAGAGACCTCGTGGGCCATCCAGTCCAACCCCCCTGCCAAGAATCAGGAAAATCGCATTCAGCCTCTGCTTAACAGCCTCCAAAGAAGGAGCCTCCACCACACTCCAGGGAAAAGAGTTCCACTGCTGAACAGCTCTCACCAGGGCCGTAGCCAGGATTTTGATTCGGGGGGGGGCTGAGTTTGGTTTGGGGGGGGGGCTGAGACTGGGTGGAAGAGGGTCTACCCTAGCAAACCTTTTGTATTGTTATCCCAATAACCCCATTGATGTGGGATATAATGAGCATGGTGATCAGATCATGGTATGAATAAACATAACAGTTTAAATAATGTACCAGTAAGGCCTTTTCGCGGACCACCCTGAGAATTTGGGGGGTGAAGCCCCCTTAGCCCCCCCCCCCTGGCTACATGCCTGGCTCTCACAGTCAAGAAGTTCTTCCTCATGTTCAGATGGAATCTCCTTTCCTGTAGTTTGAAGCCATTGCTCCATTGCGTCCTAATGTGGACACCTTGGAGGGCAGCAGAAAACAAGCTTTCCCCCTCTTCCCTATGACTTCCCCTCATGTCTTGATCCATACCCCTCATCATGTCTCCTCTCAGGCTAAACATGCCCAGCTCTTTAAACCGCTCCTCATAGGGTTTGTTCTCCAGACCCTTGGTTATTTTTGTCACCCTCCTCTGGACACATTCCAGCTTTGTCAACATCTCTCTTCAATTGTGGTGTCCAGAACAGGACACAATGTGATTCCAGGTGTAGTCTAGCCAAGGCGGAAAAGAGGGGTAGCATGACTTCCCTGGATCTAGACCAGGGGTGGGCAATTATTTAAACAAGAGCCAAAAAATATTATGGAGGGCCGCACCTAAAGGCTGAACTACATTCTAATCTACAGAATTTATTTATTTATTTGCTATATTTATTATATATTACACATCATTAATATTAACATATTAATATATCAAGAAATATTCATATATTATTAGTATTAATATCATAATTATTATATTATATTATATATAGACATTATAATATATTGAAATTATAATATAATATAATATAACATTATATTGTATTATTTGTTATATTATTTTATTATTGTAATAAAATTATTATAAAATAATAATAAAAACCACCCAATAATTAAATTAAATTACATTCAAGAAGACAAGGTGCGAACCAAGCTGAAGGCTGACATCCTGAAGAGAGGAAGGATCCCAAGAGGGAATGGCCCAATGACCCCAGCCCAGAGGGTAGCAAAGCGGACCCAGCCGCTGCCGCAGCAGAGGACAGCAGAGCAGCAGGCCATCGAAGGCTGCAGGCCTTCACCCGCTGTCACCCCAGCTGTTCCCCAGCTGATCGCCCTGCGGGGACAAGAGGGAGGGGTGCCGCTGTCGCCATCCGATTGTGGGCTCTGTGGGGCCTGTGTTGGCAGGGTTTGTAGTGCCCGTCATCCCTGGAGGTGATCCTGGCATGCAGGGGGAGCACTCGGCAATCTTAGGCAGCTCATTGCCATCATGGCGACCTGGAAGATGATCAAGTCTTTTGGGTCACCACGCTGATCAGCCCCCGCAGGTCACGGAGTACTCCTGCTGCAGGTGCGGATCGCCTCCAGAGATGGCGGGCACTCCAAAGCCACCGCTCCTCCGTCTGTCTGCCAACACAGGCCCCACAGAGCCTGCGATCGGATGGCAGAAGCGGCACTCCTTCCTCTTGGCCCCGCCTCCGAAGCCCTTCTCCCGGGCCGCACAGAACCGACTGTCAGGCCGCATCCGGCCCGCGGGCCGTAGGTTGCCCACCCCTGATCTAGACACTATGAAGGCCAAAGTCCCATTGGCTTTTTTAGTGGCTTAAGTGGCTGAGTGGGGAAAGGAAGAGGTCTGAGACTGTGAGGAATTGTGGGAGTTGAAGTCCAAAACACCTAGAGTGGTGAAGTTTGCCCATGCCTGAACCAAAACAAAGTCAAGCCATGCTAAGAGGAAAGTATTCTGAATCAAAGGAGAAGAAACTAAAAAAGCTGCCAAGTTAATTAGACCACAAGAATCTCAAGGAATAGCAGAATTAACATGTTGGCATTGCCATTAGCTAAGTGGCACTTTCAGCCCATTACGATAACAATTGGAAATGCAAGGAGAAACATGTCAAATGGTAATGTGGGTCCGACCGGATCATTTCCCCCTTGTAGCTCAATGACTTGTGTTCCAGGATTGGCTGGTGTACGGCTAGTATCCTCCCACTGTATGCTGTTGTTAGGCAGATTTTCCAAAACTGCTATCAGTGCTATAACATGTATGCCTTTGCTTGGGGGTCAGATCGATCATCTGAAATGCTGAGATCTGGATTCGCACTTGGTCACTAAATATATACTGATGTATTTAAAATGCATCGTCTCCACTCTTGAACTCCAAAGTAGGCAAGGTTCTCCTTGGGTGGCTCTGGGGCAATCCTTCCACGTGTGTCCCATTTGCCAGACTCCTTACAAATTGCTGAAATTCTTGTTCAACTAGATTGGTGTTTCTCAACCTGAAGATTGGGACCCCGGGGGGGGGGGGGGTGTTGCAAGGGGATTTCAGACGGGTCGCCAAAGACCATCAGAAAACACATATCTCTGATGGTCTTAGGAACCCTTTGGGAGAGAAGGCTGAAGATCTCTCCATCTGTCCTTCTCTTCCTTTTTGGTGTCGGTGAAATTCAACTCCCAGAATTTAAAAGCAGCCCCCACCCCAACCTTACACTATTTAGTGTTGGCCGTGCAGGCAGGACCGGACGAGGGTAAAAAAATTATAGTAAGTCAACCTTTTTTTGGCACCCCCTGGATCTTCAGTGTGGTGATGATGGCGCGCGTGCATCGGAGCACACATGCGCGCAAACAGCTAGTTTCACGCATGTGCTATTGGGACCTAGCGCTTCTGGATGAAAAGGGCGGGGGGAACATTTTGCAGCCAGGGAGGAGCCTCCTGCCCATGCGCCGGCCACCCGCAGCAATGGCGCGACGTGATGCGCCAAACCTGGCGGCTGTGGCCGGATGCGCCCTTGGCCTCGTGGCGCCCTGAGGGAGCCACTTACTTTGCCTCCACTAAGATCCACTCTGTGTGCAGGTAGCGTGCCAAGTTTAGTGCAGATCCATTGAGGTTCAGAGTAAGCTTGCCACTTTTTGATGTAAGAATAAGGGACAGGTACTTTTTCAGTTAATTTTCCAGTTTTTATGAAGTGTCTCTTATTTTTGTGGAAAAAAATCCCCATTTTTAGGTACCTGGCCCTTATTCTTACATCAAAACTGGCAACCCTAGTTCAGAGTGCTCTTTGATTGTAGGTGAACTATAAATCTCAGCAACCACAACTCTTAAATGTCAAGCTCTATTTCCCCCAAACTCCACCAGTGTTCACATCTAGGCATATTGAGTATTGTGTCAAGTTTGGTCCAGACCCATCATTGTTTGAGTCCACAGTGCTCTCTGGATGTTGGTGAACTACAACTTCCAAACTCAAGGTCAATGCCCATCGGACCCTTCCAGTATTTTCTGTCAGTCATGGGAGTTCTGCGTGCCAAGTTTGGTTCAATTCCATCGTTGGTGGAGTTCAGAATGCTCTTTGATTGTAAGTGAACTACAAATCCCAGCAACTACAACTCTTAAATGTCAAGCTCTATTTCCCCCAAACTCCACCAGTGTTCACATCTGGGCATATTGAGTATTGTGTCAAGTTTGGTCCAGACCCATCATTGTTTGAGTCCACAGTGCTCTCTGGATGTAAGTGAACTACAACTCCAAAACTCAAGGTCAATGCCCACTAAACCCTTCCAGTATTTTCTCTTGGTCATGGGAGTCCTGCGTGCCAAGTTTGGTTCAATTCCATCGTTGGTGGAGTTCAGAATGCTCTTTGATTGTAAGTGAACTATAAATCCCAGCAACTACAACTCTCAAATGACAGAATCAATCCCCCTCCCCCAACCCCACCAGTATTCAAATTCGGGCGTATCAGGTATCTGTGCCAAATTTGGACCCGTGAATGAAAATACATCCTGCATATCAGATATTTGCATTACAATTCATAACAGTGGCAAAATCACAGTTATGAAAAAGCAATGAAAATAATGTTATGGTTGGGGGTCCCCACAACACGAGGAACTGTATTAAGGGGTCGTGACATTAGGAAGGTTGAGAAACACTGGATTAGATAGTTATGTCTATGCCAGGCCTGGGCAAACTTTGGCCCTCCAGGTGTTTTGGACTCCAACTCCCACAATTTCTAACAGCCGGTAGGCTGTTAGAAATTGTGGGAGTTGGAGTCCAAAACACCTGGAGGGCCGAAGTTTGCCCAGGCCTGGTCTATGCTAATAAGCAACATCTCTGGTTCAGCCTACCTTTAGAATTGACTGCTGGATCTGAAGAAAGAGATCCATTGAACTTCCAATTCAGTTTTTCCTTGATTTCAACCCATTTCCATCAACAAGTCATGTTATGACAAGGAGCAGCGACAGAGGTCCTGGTTCTCATCATTTATTTATGGGAAGGGATGGAAATACAATCCTGCCTATGCCATAATCAAAAACAGAATGGATTCCTTACCTGAAAGGTGGGATCGACTGATGTTTGGATTTGTTAATAGTAAGACTACACAGTCCTACTATTATTGATCTGTAATTGCAATAGTGAATACGAGTCCATATACATTCCATGTTCCCACCCACCCCGAAAATCTGATTTAAGATAATTTGGCTGGTTTCGGAATGTTGTCCCCCCCCTCCCCCCAAGATCCCTGATCTGAATCTTCCAGAATCCATGAGATCTCCATCAAGCCAGCCCCTTCCCCAATTCTTCCCCTCATGCTGTGCAAAGCAAGCCTTTCTGTGCCATTTTGCAGAGGCAAAACAAACAGAAGTTGTGGAGGTTCACTTAGGGTTGCAAATCCAGATCTGCAGAGGAAGGGAGGACGGAAGGGAGAAAGGATGGATGGATGGATGGCAGGAAGGGAGAAAGGAAGGGAGGGAGGGAGAAAGGAAGGATGGGAGGAAGGAAGGAAGGAAGGATGGATGGATGGATGGATGGATGGATGGGAGGATGGATAGAATGAAGGAAGGGAGGGAGGAAAGCAGGAAGGAAGGATGGATGGGAGGAAGGAAGGAAGGACGGAAGGAAGAAAGAAAGAAAGGATGGATGGGAGGATGGATAGGGGGAGGGAGGGAGGATGGATGGATGGATGGATGGATGGATGGGAGGGAGGGAGGACGGAAGGAAGGAAGGAAGGAAGAAAGGATGGATGGAAGGGAGGGAGGGAGAAAGGAAGGATGGGAGGAAGGAAGGAAGGATGGATGGATGGATGGGAGGATGGATAGAATGAAGGAAGGGAGGGAGGAAAGCAGGAAGGAAGGATGGATGGGAGGAAGGAAGGACGGAAGGAAGGAAGGAAGAAAGGATGGATGGGAGGATGGATAGGGGGAAGGGAGGGAGGGAGGATGGATGGGAGGGAGGGAGGGAGGGAGGACGGACGGAAGGAAGGAAGGAAGGATGGATGGATGGATGGAAGGGAGGGAGGGAGGGAGAAAGGTGGAAGGAGGGAGGGAAGGTGGGAGGGAGGAAGAGAGTAAGGAAGGAAGAGAGGAAGGAAGGATGGATGGATGCGTGGAAGGAAGGAAGAGAGGAAGGAAGGAAGGATGGATTGAAGGAAGTGAGAAAGGAAGTGAGAAAGGAAGTGAGAAAGGAGGGAAGGGAGAAAGGAGGGAAGGGAGAAAGGAAGAATGGATGGGAGGAAGTAAGTAAGGAAGGGGGAGAGGAAGAAAGGATGGATTGAAGGAAGTGAGAAAGGAAGGGAGGGAGGGTGGAAGGAATGAAAGAAAGAAAGAAAGCAGGAAAGAACGAAGGCAGGCAGGCAGGAAGGAAGGAAGGGAGATATGATGGATGGATGGAAGGAAGGGCGAAAGGAGGGAAGGGAGAAAGGAAGGAAGGAGGGAGGGGAGAAAGGAAGAGAGGAAGGAAGGAAGGAAGGAAAGAAGGCAGGCAGGAAGGAAAGGAGGAAGGGAGGGAGGGAGGGAGATATGATGGATGGATGGATGGAAGGAAGGAAGGGAGAAAGGAAGCGAGGAAGGAAGGATGAATTGATAGAAATAAGGAAGGGAAAAAGGAGGGAGGGAGGATGGATAGAAGGGGAGAAGAAAAGAAGGCAGGAAGGAAGGGAGAAAGGATGGATGGATGGATGGAAAGAAGGGAGGGAGGGAGGAAAGGACGGAAGAAGGAAGGAAGGAAAGAAGGGAGAAAGGGATAGCTGCCTGACATGCTGCCTTCCTATGAGTAGATTTTTGGAGGAGATGAGCCACCCTGGAACAATCTGGCCAAAGGTGCATCTGTTTGATGCATTGGACACCAAGTTAACAGCCATGACTCAATGCTACGGAATCATGGGAATTGTAGTTTGGTGCGGCACCGGCACTCTTGGGCAGTGATGGTGAGAAAGCCCTTGTGAAGCTACAATTCCTATGATTCCGTAGCATGGAGCCGTGGCAGTTAAGCATAAGGCTAGCTGAAATCAGGCATGGGCAAACTTGGGCCCTCCAGGAGTTTTGGACTACAACTCCTACCATTCCTAACAGCCTACCGGCTGTTAGGAATGCTGGGAGTTGAAGTCCAAAACTCCTGGAGGGAGGGAGGGGGGGCCCACGCCTCCTGCAATGAGTCTCCTCACCTGTGAGGCTGTTGTAGCACTCGATCTCGGTGCTCTCGGCCAGGGCCCGCTGCTCCTCGGAGAGCCCCCTCCTCCAAGGCAGGCCGGCCTCCTCGCCCAGCAGGACCTTCTTCCTCTCCGCCGCCGGCGCCGCGGCCGGCCCTTCTTTCTCTCCGCCCGAGGGGGAGGCCGCCGGCCCTTCGCCCGGGAGGCCCTTGAGCTGCATGAGGGCGCGGTGGTACTTCCCGATGGCCTCGCGGAACTTCTTCTGCTTGTAGCAGCGGGCGCCCTCGGCCTTGAACTCCACCGCCGCCTGGATCTTGGCCTCCAGCTGGGGAGACTCCGCGGCGCTGCCTCCTAATCCTCCGCCTCCGCCCCCTCCCCCTCCGGCCTCCGGGCAGCTCCGGTGGAAGGGGCTGGTCTTCTTCTTGTCCTCCATCCTCATCATCATGGTCATGGCCCTCTCCCTCCTCTCGGGATTCTGCTGCTTCACGGCCCCATCCCGAGGAGAGGCTTCGGGGAGAAGGACGAGGAGGAAGGAGAAGGCGCTGTGCATAAAGGAGGAGCCCGGGTCGGGGCCCCCGAAGGAGCAGCAGCAGCAGCAGCCCAAGCAGCCCAAGCAGCCCAAGCAGCCGCCGCCGCCGAGGGATGCTCTTCAGCACCGCGGACAGCGCTCTCGCGCTGCATGATGGGAATATCCTCCACTCTCCGCCTCCTCTTGCATCAGCGCCAGCACTGGCTTTGGAGGTCCCAGCTGAGATGACAGGATGAACGAATTGGGAGGGATTTCACCCCCCAACACAGTCTAACCACCAACCTCTCAGGCAGCAATAAATAAAAATAAAGAAATAATAATAAATAAAAAAAACAAAAAAACACCAAAATATACATTAATAATCATATCTATCTATTTATTTATTTATTTACTTTGCTTCTAGACCGCCTCTCTCAGCCCGAAGGCGACTCGATGCGGTGTACAAATAGCAGGAACTGCTCAAGAACATAAGAACATAAGAAGAGCCATGCTGAATCGGACCTCAGCCCATCTAGTCCAGCATTCTGTATCACACAGTGGCCCACCAGTTGTACACGGGGATCTCGAGCAGAAGGGAGGGCAAAACCCTGACCTGCTCCCGACCCCCACAACCAGTACCAGGGGAAATCCTGCCTACCTCAACCAACTCCGAGGTGGCACTTGAATGTCCTTTTCAGTAACTACCGATACACTTTGGTATCCATGAAGTCTAATCCTGCCTTGAAGTTGTTCAGGCTGACAGCTGTCACAACCTCTTCTGGAAGTGAGTTCCATAACCCAATGACCCTCTGGGTGAAGAAATATTTCCCTTTATTAGTCCTAACTTTCCTACCTTGGAGCTTCAGGGAGTGCCCCCTAGTCCTAGTGTTGGGTGACAGAGAAAATATTTTTTCTTTATTCAACTTTTCTATCCCATGCATGATTTTATACACTTCGATCAAGTCACCTCTTAAACGCCGTCTTTCAAGGCTGAAAAGACCAAGGCGTTGCAACCTGGTTTCATAAGGGAGCCGCTCCATCCCTTGGATCATTCTTGTTGCCCTTTTCTGTACCTTTTTCCAGTTCCGTTATATCCTTCTTAAGGTGCGGAGACCAGAATTGTACACAGTACTCCAAATGTGGCCTTACCATCGATTTGTAGAGAGGTAATACAACATTTGCTGACCTATTTTCGATTCCCTTCCTGATCATGCCTAGCATAGAATTTGCTTTTTTCACTGCTGCAGCGCACTGGGTTGACATCTTCATTGAGCTGTCCACCAAGACCCCAAGATCCCTTCCTGGTTTGTCTCGGAAAGCTTTGACCCCATCAATTTGTAGGTGTAGTTGGGGTTCTTTGCCCCGATGTGCATGACTTTACACTTGTTTAGGTTAAAATGCATTTGCCACTTTGTTGCCCATTCACTCAATTTTGAGAGATCTTTCTGGAGCTCTTTACAATCAGTTTCATTTTTAACTACCCTGAACAATTTAGTGTCGTCTGCAAACTTTGCTACCTCAGAATTCACTCCTACATCCAGATCATTAATGAATAAATTAAAAAGTAACGGACCCAAAACTGAACCTTGGGGTACGCCACTTCTCACCTCTTTCCACCCAGAGAAATGTCCGTTTATTACCACCCTTTGTTTCCTACAGTTTAGCCAGGTTCCAATCCAGGACAAGACCTGTCCCCTGATTCCATGGCTGAAGAGCTTATTTAGGAGCCTTTGGTGAGGGACTTTGTCAAAAGCCTTTTGAAAGTCAAGGTAAACAATATCAATTGGGTCCCCTTTATCTATGTGTTTATTTACACCCTCAAAGAATTCTAACAAGTTAGTAAGACATGATTTGCCTTTGCAGAAACCATGTTGATTTTCTTTCAGCAATGCCTGTTCTTCTATGTGCCTAGTAATATTTTCTTTAATAATGGTTTCCATCACTTTGCCTGGAACTGAGGTTAAACTGACTGGTCTATAATTTCCTGGATCACCTCTGGATCCTTTCTTGAAGATCGGTGTTACATTTGCCTCCCTCCAGTCCTCGGGTACAGTGCCTGATCTTAGAGAAACAAATCAACAATTATCAATACAATTTCAACATATACAATTTAACATTTAACGTTAAAAACACAATATCAGCGTCTCATTATTAAGTCGATTTCCAATTGCATCGTCGTCGTACCTTAGGTCTCTATTTGATAATCATACTTCATTTGCAAATGCCCGGTCAAATAGCCAGGTCTTGACCTTCCTGCGAAATGTCAGGAGGGAGGGGGCTGATCTGATGTCACTAGGAAGGGTGTTCCAAAGCCGAGGAGCCACCACTGAAAAGGCTCTGTCTCTCGTCCCCACCAATCGCGCCTGCAAAGCAGGCGGGACCGAGAGCAGGGCCTCTCCGGATGGTCTTAAGCATCTTGAAGGTTCATAAGAAGAGATGCGTTCGGACATATAAGTTGGACCAGAACTGTTAAGGGCTTTAAAGGCTAAAGCCAGCACTTTGAATTGCCCGGTGCAAACTAGTAGCCAGTGGAGCTGGCGCAACAGAGGTGTTGTGCGCTCCCTGAGTGCCGCTCCTGTTATCAATCTGGCTGCTGTCCGTTGGACCAGTTGAAGCTTCCGAACAGTCTTCAAAGGCAGTCCCACGTAGAGTGCGTTGCAGTAATCTATACGGGATGTAACCAGAGCGTGGACTACCGTGGCCAAGTCAGACTTCCCAAGGTACGGGCGCAGTCTATACAGTGTTCCCTCACTTATTGCTGAGGTTAGGTTCCAGGACCTCCTGCAGTAAGTGAAACCGCGATGTAGGGATGCTCTATTTATTTTCATATTTATATATTTTTTTAGATTGATAAAGATTGATAAAGAGATTGATAAAGAGATAGATCACACATTAGCAAAGGCATATAGTGCATTTGGAAGGCTTCACAAAAGAGTCTGGGACAGGGGTGCTCATTAGGTAGCTCGCGAGCTACTAGTAGATCTTTGGCCCTCTTCCAGGTGATCTTCAGGCCTCACCAGCCAGATGGGGCACTCCTGCCATGTGCACGCACACCCTGCGCGCACACGCACTCCTGCTGCTGGCTTCCGCTCTCGCAGTGCTTCTTTCGCCTGCGGGGCATTGCAGGAAGAAGGAAGCACAAGGCGGGGCCTCTGGAGGTAGAGCCCTGCCTCTCTCTCGTCCAGATAATAAAAATAGAGTAAGGGTTATGTAGGTATATGAAAAACTATTACACAAAGGCAATATGAAACATATCAAAATATATTATAGACATAAAGGAACTGTAGCAACATCACATAGGAACCTTCACACAAAATGCAAAGCCGCAGAATCACGGAAATATTCTCACATGACCCACATGCGATCGCTGGCTTTGCATTTTGTATGAAGGTTGCTATGTGATGTTGCTACAGTTCCTTTATGTCTATAATATATTTTGTTATGTTTCATATTGCCTTTGTGTAATAGCTTTTCACCTACGACTCCTCGAACGCTTTCATCAGCGCTGTCTTCGCACAATCCTAAATGTACACTGGATCGACTATGTGACTAATGTTGCTGTCCTTGAGCAACCAGTATTGAGGCCATGCTATTGAGAACACAGCTGTGCTGGGCAGGGCACGTCTCTAGGATGGAGGACCACTGCCTCCCAAAGATACTACTCTACGGTGAACTCACCATGGGTCAGTGCAAGAGAGATGCCCCCAAAAAGAGATATAAGGACTCCCTGAAACAACATCTCAGGCTCGGTCAGATTGATCACCAACAATGGTTCACCCTGGCCTCACATCGGGAGGCATGGAGACGCACTATCCACAATGCTGCGGCCTCTTTCGAGAAGACACGCCAAACGGGTCTCGAAGAGAAACGACAACACAGAAAGAGCCGCAACTTGGAAACAACATTGCCCAAGGAGACTTTCTGTTGTGCTTTCTGCAACCGGACTTGCCTATATCAGATTGGCCTTTTTAGTCATCAACGCGCTTGTTAAAAGCGTGGGATGAATCCTTCCTAAGAATCTTCGTTTGCGAAGTAATGCCGAGAGAGATATATATTATTTTAGTAGGTATACACTATTTTAAGTTTTTATAAACTTAAAATAAAGTGAAGGAAAGGAAAGAAAGACCCTTCAAGGCTGGAGGGAGGGAGGACTGAGGAGGGAAAGCGACTTGGAGAGCTGTGGCGGCAAAACCCCACAAAACAGCGAAAATACCATGATATATATTTTAAATTAATATTTTTTGAAATCCGCAAAACAGCGAGTTTGCAATAAGCGAATCGCAAAGTAGCGAGGGAACATAAAAATGGAGCCCCCAGTGGCGCAGTGGGCTAAACCCCTGTGCCGGAAGGACTGAAGACTGATAGGTCACAGGTTCAAATCTGGGGAAAGCACGAATGAGCTCCCTCTGTCAGCTCTATCAGAGAAGCCTTCCACAAGGATGTTAAAACTTCACAACATCCAGGCATCCCCTGGGCATCGTCCTTGCAGATGGCCAATTCTCTCATACCAGAAGTGACTTGAAGTTTCTCAAGTCACTCCTGACAAGACAAAAAAAACCCCACATATAAAAATAAAAATGTAATGTTAGTTTGTGGGATTAACATAACTCAAAAACCACTGGACAAATTGACACCAAATTTGGACACAATATACATATCAGGCCAATGGCTGACCATCACTCATTAAAACACTGAAAAACACAGTAAAAGAAACATTAAAAAACTTAAAAAGCAAAAAACAACAACATTACAATGCATGCGCAAAATCACACACACACATATATATACACACACATGCAAACATGCATATATAGACATATAGACATATATACAAATGAAGTAAAAGATGTGATTGGAAAGAAGAAAAACTCATTTAAGAAATGGAAGGCTCTTCCTACTGAGGAGAACAGAAAGGAACACAAGCTCTGGCAAACTAAATGCAA
The DNA here is from genome assembly GCA_030556195.1 of Anolis apletophallus. NCBI lineage: Eukaryota > Metazoa > Chordata > Lepidosauria > Squamata > Anolidae > Anolis > Anolis apletophallus. The sequence goes on from JARBWK010000011.1 coordinate 17,599,388, forward strand.
AGCAACCGTCAGGAAAGCCAAGAGAGATTTTGAGGCACATATAGCTAAGAATATTAAAAAAAATAGCAAAAACTTCTTTAAGTACATCAGAAGTAGAAACCCAACTAGAAAAGCAGTTGGGCCACTTGACTAAAAATGGTAAGAAAGGGACAATAAGTGAAGACAAGGAGATTGCCGAGCGGCTAAATGACTTCTTTGCCTCCGTTTTCACACAGGAGGACAGACAACATATGCCTGCAGCTGAGTCAGTTTTTTCAGGGAGGGAATTAAATGAACTAAACCAGATAGAGATAAACAAGGAAGATGTTCTCACATGCCTTACTAAACTAAATGTCAACAAATCATCAGGGCCAGATGGCATCCACCCCAGAGTTCTTAAGGAACTCAAGTGTGAAATTGCTGAAATTCTAGCCAAAATATATAACCTTTCTCTAAGATCAGGCACTGTACCTGAGGACTGGAGGGAGGCAAATGTAACTCCGATCTTCAAGAAAGGATCCAGGGGTGATCCAGGAAATTATAGGCCAGTTAGTCTAACCTCAGTTCCAGGCAAAGTGATGGAAACCATTATTAAAGAAAAAATTACTAAGCACATAGAAGAACAGGCATTGCTGAAGGAAAATCAACATGGTTTCTGCAAAGGCAAATCATGTCTTACTAACTTGTTAGAATTCTTTGAGGGTGTAAATAAACACATAGATAAAGGGGACCCAGTCGATATTGTTTACCTTGACTTTCAAAAGGCTTTTGACAAAGTCCTCACCAAAGGCTCCTAAATAAGCTCTTCAGCCATGGAATCAGAGGACAGGTCTTGTCCTGGATTGGAACCTGGCTAAACTGTAGGAAACAAAGGGTGGTAATAAACGGACATTTCTCTGGGTGGAAAGAGGTGAGAAGTGGCGTACCCCAAGGTTCAGTTTTGGGTCCGTTACTTTTTAATTTATTCATTAATGACCTGGATGTAGGAGTAAATTCTGAGGTAGCAAAGTTTGCAGACGACACTAAATTGTTCAGGGTAGTTAAAAATGAAACTGATTGTAAAGAGCTCCAGAAAGATCTCTCGAAATTGAGTGAATGGGCAACAAAGTGGCAAATGCATTTTAACCTAAACAAGTGTAAAGTCATGCACATCGGTGCAAAGAACCCCAAATACACTTATCAACTGATGGGATCAAAGCTTTCCGAGACAAACCAGGAAAGGGATCTTGGGGTTTTGGTGGACAGCTCAATGAAGATGTCAACCCAGTGCGCAGCAGCAGTAAAAAAAGCAAATTCTATGCTTGGCATGATCAGGAAGGGAATCGAAAATAGGTCGTCAAATGTTGTATTGCCTCTCTACAAATCTATGGTGAGGCCACATCTGGAGTACTGTGTACAATTCTGGTCACCGCACCTCAAGAAGGATATAACGGAACTGGAAAAGGTACAGAAAAGGGCAACAAGAATGATCCAAGGGATGGAGCGGCTCCCTTACGAAATCAGGTTGCAACGCCTTGGTCTTTTCAGCCTTGAAAGACGGCGTTTAAGAGGTGACTTGATCGAAGTGTATAAAATCATGCATGGGATAGAAAAGGTGAATAGAGAAAAAATATTTTCTCTGTCACACAACACTAGGACACTCCCTAAAGCTCCAAGGTAGGAAAGTTAGGACTAATAAAGGGAAATATTTCTTCACCCAGAGGGTCATTGGGTTATGGAACTCACTTCCAGAGGAGGTTGTGACAGCGGTCAGCCTGGACAGCTTCAAGGCAGGATTAGACAGATTCATGGATACCAAGGGAATCAGTAGCTACTGAAATGGACATCCAAGTGCCACCTCTGTGTTGATGGAGGCAGGCAGGATTTCCCCGGGTACTGGTTGTGGGGGGTCGGGAGCAGGTGAGGGTTCTGCCCTCCTTTCTGCTAGAGATCCCTGTGTACAACTAGTGGGCCACTGTGTGACACAGAATGCTGGACTAGATGGGCTGAGGCCCGATTCAGCATGGCTCTTCTTATGTTCTTATGTTCTTATACACACACATAAACACATATATACACACACAGGGGATGGCAAGTCTATATAAATAAAAATGTAATGTTCGTTTGTGGGATTAACATAACTCAAAAACCACAGGACGAATTGCCACTACCCCAAGGAGTGACTGTCACTCAAAAAATTGATTTTGTCATTTGGGAGTTGTAGTTGCTGGGATTTATAGTTTACCTACAATCAAAGAGCATTCTGAACTCCAATTATACAATGGAATTAAACCAAACTTGGCACACTGAACTTCCAAGACAAACAGAAAACAGTAGAAGGGTTTGGTGGGCATTGACCTTGAGTTTTGGAGTCATAGTTTACCTACACCCAGAGAGCACTGTCGACACCAAATTTGGACACAATACACCTATCAAGCCAACTAGTGACCATCATTCATAAAACACTGAAAAACACAACAGAAAGGACTTAAAAAGCCAAAAAAGCAAAAACATGCTACAGCCCATGTGCGAAAAGGACTTCCCCGGCAAACAGAACACGCAATAGCATATCAACACTCTCTTCTGGACTACAGCTCCCAGCATCCCCTAGACCAGGCCCTTTAGGAGAGGAGGATGCTCCAAATGCACTGCTTCCAAGCTGCAAGCTTTCTTCCTGGATTTCTTTGAAAGTATCCCAATTCCTGCATATTTCCAATTTCCTATTCCTGGACTGCAACTCCCAGCAATCCTCCAGAAAGATTAGATATATAGATTAGATAGAGATAGGTAGGTACTAGGTAGATTGATCAGGAGGGCTGCTGGGAGTTGCAGTTCAAGAATAGATAGAGAAGGAAGAAAGGAGAGAAAGAGGAAGGGACTGAAAAGCGGGGGGAAAGGAAGGGAAGAGGAAGAGAAAGAAGGAAGGAAGGAAAGAGAAAAAAGGAGGAGAGAAAGAGGGAGGGAAGGTTGACCACAGCAACACATGACGAGTACAGCTAGTAATTAGAATAATAATATAATATAAAAACCAATAATATTATATTATTATATAATATTTTATAATAATATACTATAATATTATTATATTGTATTTTTATATTATAGTAATAATCTATATAAATAAAAATGTAATGCTCGTTTGTGGGATTAACAGAACTCAAAAACCACTGGGTGAATTGACACCAAATTTGGACACAAGACACCTCTCAGGCCAATGAGTGACCATCACTCATAAAAACACTGCAAAACACAGCAGAAGAGACTTAAAAAGCCAAAGATTAAAAATTACAACGCATGCACAAAACCACATATAGATACGCAAACACACATATACACAAATATAGGCACACACATATACACACACACAAAACACATATACACAGACTAGGCCACAGCAATGCATGGCAGGGGACAGCTAGTAATCTATATCAGTGTTTTTCAACCTTTTTTGAGCCGCGGCACATTTTTTACATTTACAAAATCCTGGGGCACACCACCAACCAAAATGAGACAAAATGACACTCTAACACAGTAATACATATAGTTAATATGTTTTTAAATGTATTTATACATTCAGTGTGAAACCTGGGCCTGTTTCGATGAACACAACATATATATGACTTCCTCTCAAATATTTCTCTTCAGCCTTCTCTTCTTCAGGCCAGCTCCTCATAGGGCTTGTTCTCCAGACCTTGTGAAATTTCACCCTGAGTGAAACTTGCTTCCAGTTAACTATGGATGTCATGAAGCTTTGGGGGAGGCAACTCTCAAAAATCCAGTAAAATAGTAAAAAAAAAAAACATTTGCAAGCGGAGAGGCTCAATTTTTTCTTGGAAACCTATGAGGGGGCTGCTAGGAGGGGGAGAGTGCCAATTTCCCACGGCACACCTGATGATCGCTCACGGCACACTGGTTGGGAAACACTGATCTATATAAATAAAAATGTAATGTTTGTTTGTGGGATTAACATAACTGAAAAACCATTGGGTGAATTGGCACCAAATTTGGCCACAAGACATCTACTAACCTAAGGAGTGACCATCACTCAAAAAAAATGATTTTGTCATTTAGGAGTTGTAGTTGCTGGGATTTATCTGATATGCAGGATGTATGTTCATTCATCAAATTTGGCACAAATACTCGATACACCAAAATTTGAATACTGGTGGGGTTGGGCGGGGGGACTGATTTTGAAATTTGGGAGTTGTAGTTGCTGGGATTTAGAGTTCACATACAATCAAAGAGCATTCTGAACTTCACCAATGCTGGAATTGAACCAAACTCGGCACACAGAATTCCCATGACCAACAAAAAAACTCTAGAAGGGTTTGGTGGGAACTGACCTTGAGTTTGGGATTGTAGTTCATGTATATCTCCACTGCACTGTGGACTGAAACAATAATAGATCCAGACCAAACTTGGCATGAATATTACAT